>CM035116.1:82273552-82873552 GCA_020205555.1 Panax stipuleanatus | reverse complement strand
CTGTCCGTTAATAACAATGCAATGGGCTGCATGTTAGGACAGAAGGATGATAGTAGCAAAGAAAGAGATATCTACTACATCAGCAAAAGATTCAGCAGTGGTGAATAGAAATACACCCTGACCGAGAAGACATGCTGTGCATTAGCATGGGCCGCTATGAGGTTGCAACACTATTTTCATGGGCATATGGCATACCTCATATCCCGCATAGATCCACTCAAGTACGTATTCAACAAACCAATGTTGAAATTGTCGACTGTCCAAATGGCAGTTGGTCCTACAGTAATTCGACATTGTCTACGTGACTCAGAAGTCAATCAAAGGTCAAGGCATTGCAGATCAATTAGCTGACGCACCTTCAGGAGGGTTCGAGCCCCTAGAGACATATTTCCCAGATGATGGGATCATGACAATTCAACAACTCCAGTCCGAGAATACAGTCCAACCATACAAAACGTATTTCAATGGAGCGGTAAATATGGAAGGTGCCGAAGCTAGGGCAGTCCTCATCTCTAGTGCAGGAAAGTAGTATCATGTGGCTACCAAACTTTAATTTGGCAACACCAATAACACGGCCGAGTATGAAGGCTGTATAATGGGGTTGAAATTAGCCCAATCCATGTCTATCAAACACCTACTAGTCTTCGGAGATTCCGAGCTGGTCATCAGACAAACCACCGGCGCGTATCTCACCAAAGAACTGCATTTGCTGCCCTATCATCGGCAGATCCTCAAAATATCCTGGGAATTTGAAGACATAACCTTTGTTTATATTCCTCGGGGTCGGAATGACTTCGCTGATGCATTGGCAATGTTAGCTTCATTAATCTGCATATCCGATAAGAGTGGATTTCCCAACATCAAGTTCATAATTTAGAAAGCCCCGACATATAGGAGTTACATTAGAGAAGTATCAGATGAAATACCTCCTGTCAAACAGCCTTGGTATCAAGACATCAAGGAATATCTCCGTGATGGATCCACGCCCGCTGAGGCAAGTCAATCCGAGCGAAAGCGAATTCACAAAATGGCCATGAAGTTTTATTTGAGCGGAGATGCACTGTACAAAAGGGATGCTGAAATAGGCCTGTTAAGATGCCTCGACAAAGAGCAAGCCCAAAGACTTATGGATGAAATCCACGGTGGAGTCTGTGGTCCACACATGAGCGGTCATCTGCTGGCCAAGAAGATAATCAGAACAGGCCATTATTGGACCTCTCTTAAGGATGACTGCGATGATTACATTAAGAGATGTTTTCAATGTCAAATATATGGAAATGTCATCCACGCTCCTCCGAATGAGCTCCATAATATGAGTTCACCATGACCTTTCTCCATGTGGGGAATGGATGTGATAGGTCCAGTGGAACCAAAAGCCAGCAATGGTCATCGATTCATCTTCACCATGATTGATTACTTCACCAAATAGGTTGAAGCAGTCTCCTTTCTGAAAATCACAAAAGAGGTCATCATTAGTTTCATCAGAAATAATGTCGTCTGTCGATATAGACAACCGGAGGTGATCGTATTAGACAACGCAAAGAACTTGAATAATCAAATGATGAAAGAATTGTGCAGTAAGTTCCACATCAAGCATCTTAATTTCGTCATCTATCGGCCCAAGATGAATGGCGCTGTTGAAATGGACAATAAAAACATCAAGAAAATCATGCAGAAAATGTCCGCCAATCACAAGGAATAACCTGACTTGCTGCCTCTCACCCTGTTAGCATACAGGACGTCAATGCGCACCTTTACTGAGGCTAACCCCTAATCGTTGGTCTATGGCATGGAGACAGTACTTCCCATAGAGGTAGAGATGGAATCCTTGCGAGTATTGATCGATGCTCAGATAGACAAGGATTAGTGGTTGCAAGATGATGATTGAGTTTTATACCTACGAATTGGTATTCTTTAGAGCTTGATTCTTGTTGTATTCAAATGTTTTTGCTATCATTTTAACTCGAATTTATATGATCATGCGTAGGAATTGAAATAGATGAAAAAGGAGTTTAAAAAGCTAAATTCATATTTTCATGACAAGACCCCACTGGAGCGGCTGTTCAACAAAAGGAATCCCCGCCGAGGCGGGGATGATGCAGTGCAGACAGAATGGATGCCCTCTGGGGCGGGACTTTTGCAAAGGAGAACCCCGCTGGGGCGGGGGGGGGGGGGGGGGGGGAAGGTACCAGAACTGCTGAAGACTCCTTTTCCTTCTCTCACACGGATTGGTGCATGAAGGACAGATGAATGGAGGGCTGGTATATGATGATAGTAAAAGGGACTCAACTTGGAGAAGGATTCGGGTGCTACTAGTGTCAATAAAGGCGGCATTGTATATACATGTGGGGGCCTCGTGTATTGAATAAGGAAGAACTTAATGCATGATCTTAAAGGAGCATATATATATAAGGCACGTAACCAAGAGAAAAGAAATGCATGGAGGCTATAATAAGGTTATAAGGGACTTGATGACGTGGATGTGGGACCGGATACAAGCAGCTGGCTGGCACTCCTTTTCCTACATGGAATTTCGGCAGCAAGAAGGGATGATAAGTACTGGCCCGTTCCTTTTCTATTTGGGATTGTGAAACAATAAGTGGGATATGATTATAAGTCTTTAGGAGGGACTTGGCTTTAACCTGTAAAAAGAAAACACGGAAGTAGCTTATGGAATATAGTCCATTAGCTTAGTAGTATAGGCTATATTTGATTTAACCAAGCTGGGAGTATATATTTATTAGATAATATAATATATATAATATAGTTTAATCAGAAGGAGTTGCAATATTAGAAGATGGGGGACTTAACCTGGATTAAAAAAGAAAAAAAACGGCAGCAGCTTAGTTAGGATATATATATATATTAGCATATTAGCTTATATAATAGAATATATAGGATAACTTAGGAACTAATTAGATTAGTTTAGTTTTAGAGTTTTCAATAAAATAAAATAATAAACTATAGTTGAAAGGGGACTTGGAGATTGAAGAAGTTGAAGTCATTGAAGATCAAGAGCAGGAGCAAGAGGGAGCTTGATGATTTACTGATCACAGATTTATTCTCTTTTCTACTTTTATTATGATATTTTAATGTGTATTCAAGTGTGGATTCTTAGTTTTAATTCAATGAACTAATTCTTTGTTTGAGATTACAATGAATCTTATTGTGTAGTTTATTTTAATATGCTTCGCTATTAATTATTGTGATCTATTATTGTGAATTGCCTATTATGATTTGGAATAATTGTTGAATTGATTGGCCATCAATTACCGTGATAATCTATATGAAATCGATTGAGGAGTATATATTTAGATCTGATCATGATAGCTTGTGTTTGTGATTTTTGCATAGATGAAAATCATGATTCGTGTTTTGGGTAGAAGTATGCCTTTACGCCATATGTAATCGTATAGAGAACTTGTGATTAAATCCTTTTTAATTGTAATTCACATAACAATATAGTGGATTAGTTACTTAGGGTGTCTTGCTTAATTCTATCATCTATGGATTTGAGTGAGTATGATATGATGCATCGTGAGGTGGTTATATTTGCTTTCGTGTTCTTGATTAACAATTCGGATAGTGAATATAATTGATGAGAAGTATGTTAACTTAGATGAAACAATAAGTAAAGTTGTAATCTTAAATCTCCGTAATCTTAATTTAACTAGTGGTGAATAATAGTAGTTTAATTATATATATTGATAATTCATTCGTTTGAATAAGATTGAGTTGGTTATGGATTAGTACTTGGTGATTCTTATTAAATAATTCATCGTGGGAACGATACTTTACTTTTACTTTATTACTTGTTGACCACGTATACTTGCGTGTTGTGCGTAACTAGATTTTACCCAACAAGTTTTTGGCATCGTTGCCAGGGAATTAATTTAATAATTATTTACCAATATTAATTTCAATCAAATTAGTCTTAATTTAAATTTTTTTTTTCATTTTTTTTTAATTCTCTTCCTATCTTACTCTCTTTTCAGGTACCATGGCAGGATTCAATTATCAATGACCATACACAAACATGACTCAACCAAGGAAAATAGGGATTGATGGACTTTGTAACGATTGAGAATTTTATATATTAATTATAAATATTTATTGAATTAAATAAATATTTTATTGAATTTATTTGTTGAGGTAAATAAATAAATTGTGTGGTTGTTATGGATAATTTAATTAAGTGCTATGTGTTTAATTAAATCAATATGTTAGCAATGGTGTAGCATAATTTTAATTTAATTGAGAATAAGTCAGTTAGATTTAATGTTATGTGCTAAGTGATAATAATTTGTTACATGAATTATGTTTAATAAAGGAATTCAATTGTGTGACAATTTGGTATTATTTGAATGTTAGTTTATTTAATTGAATTAGAATGTTGTAATTTAATTAAATAAGTGTGATATTTAATCTATGGATTAAGGATTTATTAAAATAAATGAAAGGGTCTTAAAGTGATTTTCCAAACAAGGCCTTACTTCTCTTTTAAATTTGTTTTACCAAACATGACTTAGCTAATAAAGAGTCTGTTTATCTAAGATTGCCAAACATGGCCTTGGGCTTTTCAAATTTCATAACCTATGTAATTAGTGATATTTATTATGCTAATTAGTATTATACTTATTACTTATAGGTTACATATATATTATATATGTATATGTATATTGTATAATATATGCTAAGTTAAAAGTTACGTTAGTTTTACAAAACAAAGAAAGAAAGAAGAAGAGGGTTAGAGAGAATTGTCAGAGAAGAAGAAGAGAGAAGAGGAAGAAAAGCTTGAGAAGGCAAAAGAGGATCATCATCTTCATCATCTCTTCTCTTAGTCCAACTAGTAAGGTTATAATCTTAACCCTAGAATTAATTCTTATGTGTTGAATTTATTTTTCATCAAATTAGGTTTTCATAATCATGAGTTTATATGTATATATGTTATTCATATGAAATTGTATGCCATGAAAGGGTTTTCAAAATACAATTGTTGTAAAAACAAGTTTTCCAAGCATGTTTTTCTATATTTTCATAGTTTTAGAATTCTTTGTAAAAATCTCTTTGTGAAAGTTATTTATTTTGATATGTGAATGGGATATGCACATATATATGTATATATATATATATATATATATGTTTACATATGATTTTTATAGTTGTTTAAGAGTTTCAAGTCGTAAGTATATGATGAACACGATGAAATCATGTTCATAGTACTCTTTTATGAAGTGATGTTGAAAATTGTTTTTAAATCTTTGATGTGAGCATGAGATATGTGTAATATGTGATATAACATGATTATATATGAGTTATATGGTTGTGTTAGCAATTCAAACCATGAATTTTTGATAAACAATAGGAATTATGATTATAGTGATTTTCTTTGAATTAATTTCTAAAAAATGGCTTTTTAAACTATCAAATTGATGTTTGATTTTGAGTTATTGTTAAAATTGATCATGTATTATGTTAGTATGTTAAGAATATAAGTTATTACAATTAGAATCACTTGAATTGATTGAAAAACGAATTCGTAATAGCAATTTCCATCAAGAACGCTTAAAATTATATTTTTCTTCGAAAATCATGAAATCTTGATTTTGATTATGTGTTATATGGATTTTATATGTTATGATCATGTTAATGAGTTTAAAATATTGTTAGTATCAAGTTTTATGTTTATCATGTTGGGAAAAATCGAATTCAGTGTGAAGGAATGAGCCAAATTAGCTTATTTCTCCACCAGTTCGCGAGCCAGGACCCTCACCAGGGGGGTGACCCGCCCTAGCGGGGCTCCTAGGCCTATAGGACCCGCCCCAGCGGGTTAGCCTGCTGTCCGAGAATGTTGGTTTTTGCTTGTTGAGTTTTCATGCCCCGTTTGTTTAGCTAACTTACTTCTATGACTTGGAAAGTGAAATATATAAGAAGTTAACATGTTTTTGATGTGTTTAAGTTTGATTGAAGTGTTATGTGAGTATGTTAAATGTGTGTGTGTGTGTGTGTTACTTTCCTAAGGTACACAACATGGTTCATTGAGTTATAAGCTTATGAATGTATGCCGTGAGTATAGACTCACGTACTTGACTAGTTAGCAACCAATGTGGTAAAGTACATTTTGAGTTAAACTTGGATATGAAGTTCGATGGTTTAAATATTGTAGTTGGATACTAATAGATGGTTTAAATGTAAATAAATGTGTAGGGTGTTTGTGAAGTGATTGTAATTGTGTTTCAAGTGTAGTTTGCGCTTAAGGCAGGTCTTCTAAACCCTAAACTCGTTAACGTTAAGCAAGTTTCCTATCTCTAAACTTATCATTTTGCAAGTTTTCTAATGAAGCAAGTTTCCATTTCGAACTTGTTGATTACTTTGTTCGAGCTTTGTTGTATTCTATTATTCCTAATGCTCATATATTGAAGTATTATTGAGATATTGTAATCTTGACTTAGCTGTTCAAGCAAGATTTACTTATTCTTTCAATTGCTTTGAGTTATTTCTAAAGCATGCCTAAGTTTATTGTCATATCTTGTACTTGGTTCATAATTATTATATTATTGAACTGTTAAAGTGCCGTGAGTCGATTCAACTACTCCTAGTTGATGATAGTTGAAACTCTAAAGTTTCCTTATCTATCCAAACCAAACTTTCTTTGGTGCGAACTTGTATTCAATTTCTGAGAATGAACAACCCTATTAATTAGAGGATATTTTATGCGAAAGCGTTAAGATGGTTGTGCACAATTCATGGTACAAAGGGTTGATCCCTGTGACGAACGAGAATTTTGTAAAGATATTTGAATATTTATTAAAATAAATAAATATTTTTAATGATTTAATTATTGAGTTAAATAGTTAATTCATGAATTTGTGGTAGATTAATTTAATTATATGTGTTACATTAATTAAATTAATGTGTAGTGATTTAATAGTTCAAAATATTTAATTAATTAAGTTTATTTGATTAATTGAATTAATTAAATAAGCATATGTTACTTTAATTAATTTAATAATTAATTAAAGAATTAGTGAAATAACAAAATTAATAAATAAAAATATTAATTATGTGACAATATAATTTAATGTAAAATTTATTATATTTTATTTAATTGATTTAAATAAAATTGATTGATTAATTAAAGTGTTACAATTAACTATATACTAAACTAGTTAATTAAAATAAATGAAAAAGGAATTAAGGGTGTAGCCAAACAAGGCCTTAAGGGGAGTTAGTCCGTTTGTTATACAACGGATATATTATATATACGTATATTATCCTGTTAAACGGAATTATTTTCATTTTTTTCAAAGTCAGAGAAAGAAATAAAAAAAAAACTTAGAAATCTTCAGAGAGAAGAAGAAGAAGAAGAGAGAAAGAGGTTTGAGGAATCCTGAGTATTGTATTAGATTTATCTTCATACTAACAAAGGGTAATCTTCCTTTTTAAGTTTTTAAAAGTTATATTTTTTTCAAAGTCTTCATTTACGTATTTGAGTTTTCTGTGAAAATTGGGTTTCCCAATTGGGTTACGATATGGCTTTATCTATATGGGTATGGAATCATAACGTGTTTTTCTAACATATAATCATGTTTTAAAGGATCAATTTTATATAATCTGGCCTTAATTGGATTTTTCAAATATTTATAGAGTTTTTATACGTCTTTATAAAAACTCTCTGTTAAGAATTATTTTGAAAAATTAAACCAAGATATGTTTATATATGTAATCATATATGTTGGTATTATGTGTTAGATCATGTATCCATGATTTACACTGACCACACCAAATAACTTTGTTAATAAATGGGTTTTATGAAATTACAGAGTATTGAATATGGGTGAATAACCCATATGGGTTAAATTAATGATTAAATCATATGTTTATATTTAAATTGATACATGAATATGATTGCATATGTTAAAACAAAGAAAATGGAATTGAAATAAATGAATTCGGTGTAGTAACGAATCCGTAAGGAGATTTTTTTTTATGTTTTTCATTAAACTCTTAAATGTTTTGAAGAACAGTGAAAATTAATATGTTAATTTGTGTAATTACATGACTTGGAATGTTAAGAACATGTTATAAGTGATATATAATGTTCCTGTGAAGTTTATACTTCATGGGTAACATTATAAATCAGTATAATGATGTGAATTGGGAGAAAATGGGAGAAAATCTGTGTTCGTTCGCGAACTTCAGATTTTGAAATTTTCGCAGCCGCGCGGCCGCGCCGGCTGCAAGGCAAAATGGCGCGCGGCCGCGCCTGTCCGAAAATTTTGAAAAAAATTGCTAAGTGTTGGAAAATTTTGAAATGTGTTTTGAGTCTAATGAACATGAACACATGTTGTATAAATATAATAAAATATTGATATGAGTTTAATAATTTATGTTATGTAATTAATTAATAAATTAATTTCGTGACTTAAACTATTATTTGTAAAGGTTAAATAATGTGTTATAAACATTAAGACATTATTTTAAATCTAATTAACATGTAGACATGTTATATATGTAATGAGTTATTAATACAAGTTAATAACTTAAGTTACGTGATTAATTAACAAGTTAATTAATCAACGTAAACCATTATTTGAAAACTTAATAATGAGTTTGAAGAATACTATTGTAAATCAATAATCATATCGAACCTGTGATTAATTGATATTGTAAATGTGTGATAGGTAAGAGTAATTAAAGAAGTGAGTAATAACTGTAGCTTGCGCACGAGGCAAGGTTTCTATCCCTAACTTATTATTATTGTTTGGCAAGTTTCCTAAACTAAACTCTTTTAATTAAGCAATTGCTATGCTTAATTACTATTGTTGAGAAAATTCTTACTCTTGAATATCCAAGTTTAGAATTTCACATGAGATGCCATGATTCTTTTAAAAGTATCATTTAAGTGTACAATACTTATTCGATTGTATACCTTGAGAAGTTAATATTCAATATGAATATCATTTATTGAATTATCCAAACCAACTTTATTTGGTACGGATTCTGATGTCAAATTGAGATGAACAACCCTAATGTAGGGGATTAATGAAGATGCTTTAAGCGTTAAGATAATGTGCACAGTATCAGTACGAAGGGCTGATCTCCCTAAGTACGAGAAGTAAAGTCTATAGTCTTGTGACTATTAAAGGTTGGAAAGGTTAATATACTTGACAACCTAAGACTCGGTTCAAGGTCTTAATGACCCTCAGAAGTAATTTGACTCTTAATTAATATTCTTGATTCAAAAGTTGAGAAGTAATTTGACTCTTGATTAATATTCTTGATTCAAATGTTGAGCTTTCTGTTATTCAGAATTCTTTCACTCGCATGTTATTATTCTGTCATATTTTTATACTTGCGGACATCCGTGCTCACTCTTGCATAATAACATTGCAGCTAATAATGAACGAAGTGATGTACCTTCTAGTAGCAAGGGCAAAGGAAAAGCTAACAAGTGATGAAGATTTGTGTTGTCATGAATAATGTTAAAGTTTAAGATTTATGTGTGATGATTTAAGACTTATTTATTTACGTTTCCGCAACAGATATTTAAGGTTAAGTATAACCTGGGATTTATGATGTATTTTTATTTCAGATGATGTAAGATGATGATTTATTTATCTAATAAATGAATTTCATTATTTATGGGTAGATAGTTGTATGATATTGGAACAGTGAACACCAAATCCTGTAGAAATTAAGATACCGAATTTGGGGGTGTCACAAGTTGGTATCAAAGCCGTAGGTTATGAACCTTAGGTGGGGGGGAAACCTTAGGATAGTAGCCTTCATGAAGATAGTAATGACAACTCTGATTTGAGTTCTAAGAAAGATAATAAAATTACCTTATGTGCTATGTGCTTATGTGTTCATACTTGTTAGTGTATTGATTAACATCACGTAAAAACTAAGACTTAAAACTTATTTTGTCAGGATGTCAGATACTAGAGGATCTAGTCAGCCCAGGGATGTTGTACCCCTAGAGACTAGAGATGAGGAGCCCCGGGACATACACACTGTCTGGGAGCAGTTAGTACAGCCAGTGCCATCTCCTGTGATTCCAGATTTTGGTCAGGAGCATGAGTTAGCGATTTACTCTGAGGAGGACCCTGAGGAGGTTGAGATCCCGGCTGAGGCAGCCGAGGAGGAGGAAGAAGAAGACCCTGAAGAAGAAGAGGAGGAGGAAGATCTTGAGGAGTTCCCACCGAACTCTGTTAGTGCTGATATGTATGATTTATTATATGATCGCAACGTAGAGTTACGAGATACAATTCAGGAGTTGAGGGAGCAGTCAGTTGCTCAGGGTGGTGAGATTGAGACACTCCACACCCGTTTTGGCAATGTGGAGTGGGATTTGGTTCATGAGAAGGGCCAAACTGAGCAGAAGACAGAGGAGATAGAAAAGTTAAAGAATGAGTTGAAAGAGAAATCTGAAAGACTCGCCATAGTGGAAGAAGCTTGGGTGAGAAATGCACGACGTGCAGATCTGGCAGAGGATGATGCGCGTGCGAAGTGAGTTAAGGTTGCAGAGACGTGCGACACGTTTCTGAGGGCAATGGATGAGGCCTAGGACCGAGTTATGAGATATCCAATTCAGTTCGAGGGACTGCCTGGGTATATGTTAGATCGCAGGACTATGTCCCGCATTATAGAGGAGGAACGTAGTGAAGCTGTCCGACGCCTTAGTAGGCCGTGATAGGATAATATGATATTGTTAATGTTTAAATAATCATAAATAATGTAAATTCCAATGTGATTATAAACAAAGGAATATTGTGATAATGTAAATCCTGTAGAAACTTTATTTCAGGATAGTTGATGTAAATGGCAGAAATGCTATCGTATTGTATTAAAAGCTTTTGGTTTTAATAAAATAATAAAGTTGTTTAAGATGATATGGGTTAGGTGAGTATGTTAAAGTATTTAACATTATGTGATACTCTTTGGACTAGTTAATGTAAATTCCGATGTGATTAAAAACAAAGGAATATTTTGAGAAACTAAATCCTGAAGATTCTTTATCTTGGGATAGTTGAAGTAAATGGCAGAGATGCTATAGTACTATGTTTAAAACTTTTGATTTAAATAAAATATCAAAGGTTATTTGAAAAGAAAAGAGTTAAAGTGGTTATGTTAAATATTTGAGTTAATTCTTAAATATTTAAGTGATTTAATAAAGATCTAATGAGCATATATTCTTAACAGAAATATGCCGCCAAGAAGGAGACAAAATCGTCGACAAGCCCAAGAGGGGTCAACCAATAACAACAATGATGCCAATGCGAACCCCGTTCAGCAGTTGGTAAATCTGTTGGCTGGAGCGATGAACAATCAGCCTCAAGCTCCACCAAACACCTCATTTAAAGACTTTAAGGCAGTGGGACCGCCAGATTTTAAGGGTTCCACGAACCCGATAGAAGCTCAAACTTGGGTTATGGAAATGGAGAAAATTTTTGAGGTCGTCCGTGTTAGGGAGGACCAGAAGACCGCCTACGCGACATTTATGTTAAAATCAGAAGCCAGCTACTGGTGGCAGGCAAATAAGATCAGGGGAGGAGAAGGTGTAATAACCTGGGAAAGGTTTAAAGAAATGTTTTTCGAGATGTATTTCCCGACCAGCTCCCAGAATCAAATGGAGGTACAGTTTCTGGAGTTGAAGCAGGGGAATATGTCTGTGCCCGACTACGCGGCAAAGTTTAACGAATTGTCTAGGTTTGCCCAATATCAGGTGCATACTGACGAAAGAAAGGCTAGGCGTTTTGAACAGGGACTGAAACCCTGGTTGTATAGCAAGGTGTCGATGTTTCAATTGAACACTTTTGCTGGAGTTCTGGAGAAGGCAATTCTCGCTGAAGGTGGAAGCGAAGCGGTGTCTAAGTACAATCAGGATCAAAAGAAGAAGAAGAATGATAGTGAAGGAAACAATAAGGCTAGTGGCAATCACACAGGGGGAATTAATAATCATAAACGAAAATGGAATGACAACCTGTCGTCTGTAAGTCAGCAAGGTAGTCAGAAGAAAAAGTTAGAACCATGCCCAACCTGTGGGAAGACTCACTTGGGAGTCTGCATGAAAGGAAAAAGAGTTTGTTACAACTGTGGTCAGGAAGGCCACATAGCACCTAACTGCCCTAACCCTAAGAAGGGCGCCTGCTACACATGTGGGTCAAAGGATCACTTGGCTAGAGACTGTCCAAAGAAGGCATCTGGAGGGGCAAGGTCAGATGGACATAAGGGAAATAATAGTGGAAATCCTCTTACCATTACCGGACCGACTTCGACAAACCGACCAACTGCAAGGACATTTAACATGACCGTACAAGACGCTGTGCAGTCTCGTGATGTGGTGTCAGGTATCATTCCGATCAATAAAGTCAATGCTTATGTTTTATTTGATTCGGGTGCTACTTGTTCATTTATATCCGATGACTTTGCAAAGAATTTAGAATTGCTTAAAGACGAATTAGAAATCCTTATGAACATAGAGATTGCGAACAAGGAAGTAATTCCTGTTAAGTATATACACAAGAACTGTAGAGTGGATATTAAGGGTAACGTTATGAATGTAGATCTTATCCCGATTAAACTTGAAGAATTTGACGTTATCCTGGGAATGGATTGGCTATTCAATTATGGAGCCGTAATTGATTGCCAGAAGAAATGTATTAACCTTATGACTCCATCAAAGGTTGTGTGTTATGGCAGCAAATCACCTAGACAAGCGAGTTGTCTGACGATGATGCAGGCCAGGAAGTTATTAAGACAAGGCTGTGTGGGGTATTTAGCCTACATAGTCGATAGTCGTAAAGAGAATTCAAAGTTAGAAGAAATACCAGTCGTAAGAGACTTCGTGGATGTTTTCCCGGATGATCTGCCAGGACTTCCGCCTGATAGGGAAGTAGATTTTGTTATCGATTTGGTGCCAGGAACGGCTCCAATATCGAAAGCACCGTATCGGATGGCTCCAGTAGAAATAAAGGAATTGATGGTACAGCTACAAGAGCTGTTGGACAAGAAATATATTCAACCGAGCGTATCACCGTGGGGAGCGCCGGTATTATTTGTTAAGAAGAAGGATGGAACGATGCGACTCTGCATTGACTATAGAGAATTGAACAAGGTTACCATTAAGAATAGGTATCCGTTGCCAAGGATTAATGATCTGTTTGATCAATTAAAAGGAGCGAGATATTTCTCGAAGATAGACCTGAGAAGTGGTTATCATCAGTTGAAGGTGAGGCCCGAAGATGTCCCAAAGACAGCGTTTAGGACACGATATGGTCACTACGAATTTTTGGTTATGTCATTTGGTCTAACAAATGCGCCTGCAGCATTTATGGGCCTAATGAATGGAGTGTTCAAGCTGTTTCTGGACAAATTCGTAGTGGTTTTTATTGATGATATATTGGTCTATTCTAAGACCAAGGAAGAACATGTTGAGCATTTGAAGTTGACGTTAGAAGTATTAAGAAGAGAGAAGTTGTATGCCAAATTCTCAAAGTGTGAATTCTGGATTGAAAGGGTGCAATTTCTCAGACATGTGATTGATAAGGACGGAATTTCGGTGGATCCCTCCAAAGTCTAAGCGGTGATAAATTGGGATCAGCCGAAAACACCGTCGGAAGTAAGAAGTTTTCTTGGATTAGCTGGTTACTATAGAAGATTTATTCAGGATTTTTCCAAGATCGCCACTCCATTAACGAATTTGACTAGGAAAGTTGTGAAATTCGTTTGGACGGAGAAGTGTGAGGAAAGTTTTCAAGGACTTAAGAGAAGGTTAAGTACAGCACCTGTGTTGTCCCTTCCGGATGACACAGGAAATTTTGTGGTATATAGTGATGCGTTGCATAAAGGGCTAGGCTGTGTGCTTATGCAAAACGGCAGAGTCATTGCGTATGCGTCACGACAACTAAAAGATTACGAGAAGGGATATCCAACCCATGATTTGGAATTGGCTGCGGTGGTATTCGCTTTAAAGATTTGGAGACACTATCTCTATGGGGAAAAGTGTGAAATATATACAGACCATAAGAGTCTGAAGTATATTTTCACACAGAAAGACTTGAATATGCGCCAAAGAAGGTGGCTGGAGTTAATAAACGATTATGATTGTGATATCTTATACCACCTAGGAAAAGCGAATGTGTAGCCGACGCCTTAAGCAGAAAGGGTCGAGAAAAGTTGATGATGCTGACAGCACAGGAAGAATTGATTTCAGCAATGGAAAAGCTGGAATTAGAAGTAGGATGTCCAATGGAGACTGACGAGAAACTGTTCCAAATGCAAGCTGGTACAACTTTATTGGATAAGATTAAGGAAGCACAAATCATGGATAAGGAATGTGAGGAAGTAAAGAAAAAGATATCTGAAGGGACTGAACTTAGATTTAAAATGGATAGCGAAGGATTTTTGAGATTTGAAAGTAGAGTTTGGGTACCGCCAATACCAGAAATCAAGGAGGACATTCTGAGCGAGGCTCATAGTTCGAGGTATTCCATTCACCCCGGAAGTACCAAGATGTATCAGGATTTACGACAACACTTTTGGTGGCCAAATTTGAAGAGGGACGTTGCCGATTGTGTTTCCAAGTGTCTGACTTGCCAAAGGGTCAAGGAAGAACACCAAAGACCAAGTGGTTTATTACAACCTTTAGAAATCCCAGAATGGAAATGGGAACATATTACAATGGATTTTGTTGTTGGCCTTCCGACGACCCAGAAAGGCTATGACGCAGTATGGGTTATCGTCGACCGATTAACGAAATCCGCACACTTTCTTCCGATCAAAATCAGATTTAACCTAGAACAATTGGTGAAGTTATATGTAAAAGAGATTGTTTCGAGGCACGGGGTGCCAGTGTCTATTATTTCTGACCGTGATCCGCGCTTCACATCGAATTTCTGGAAGCGACTACAAGAATGCATGGGAACACAGTTGAGGATGAGCACCGCTTATCACCCTCAGACTGACGGGCAAAGTGAAAGAACGATCCAAACATTAGAGGATATGCTTAGAGCATGCATAATGAATTTTAAAGGCAATTGGGATGATCATTTGCCGCTTGTAGAATTTGGTTATAATAATAGTTACCACGCTAGTATCGGTATGCCGCCTTACGAAGCGTTGTACGGTAGAAAGTGCAGAACTCCACTGTACTGGGATGAAGTTGGTGAAAGACAATTGCTAGGACCAGAGTTAGTCCAACAAACGGCAGAAATAGTTAAAGTAATTCGGACAAGATTAGTAGCGGCTCAGGATAGGCAGAAGAAATACGCCGATCCACACCGCAAGAATGTAGAGTTTGAATCGGGTAGTTTTGTATTTTTGAAGGTCTCTCCTTGGAAGGGAAAGATCAGATTTGGTAAGAAGGGAAAATTGAGCCCAAGGTTCATTGGACCCTTTGAGGTACTCCGAAGAATTGGAGAAGTAGCCTATGAGGTAGCTTTACCTCCGGCACTGGAGCATGTCCACAACGTTTTCCATGTGTCGGTATTACGACGTTATAAACCCGATTACAAACATGTGATAGAATATGAACCCTTACAATTTGAGAAAGATTTATCATACCAAGAAGTTCCTGTTCAGATAGTTGACAGGAAAGAGCAAGTTCTCAGGAACAAAGTAATACCTTCTGTTAAGGTAATTTGGAGGAACCACAACGCTGAAGAAGCTACGTGGGAACTCGAAGAGAATATGATAAATAATTATCCACACTTATTTTCTTGAATAGGTGAACGTGATTCTGAGGACAGAATCCTTTAAAGGAGGGAAAGATGTGACGAACGAGAATTTTGTAAAGATATTTGAATATTTATTAAAATAAATAAATATTTTTAATGATTTAATTATTGAGTTAAATAATAAATTCATGAATTTGTGGTAGATTAATTTAATTATATGTGTTACATTAATTAAATTAATGTGTAGTGATTTAATAGTTCAAAGTTGTTTGAATATTTATAATGGGACGAAATTATTAAATCGAACCGTGATTCTGAGGACAGAATCCTTTTAAGGGGGAAAAGATGTGACGAACGAGAATTTTGTAAAGATATTTGAATATTTATTAAAATAAATAAATATTTTTAATGATTTAATTATTTAGTTAAATAGTTAATTCATGAATTTGTGGTAGATTAATTTAATTATATGTGTTACATTAATTAAATTAATGTGTAGTGATTTAATAGTTCAAAATATTTAATTAATTAAGTTTATTTGATTAATTGAATTAATTAAATAGGCATATGTTACTTTAATTAATTTAATAATTAATTAAAGAATTAGTGAATTAACATAATTAATAAATAAAAATATTAATTATGTGACAATATAATTTAATGTAAAATTTATTATATTTTATTTAATTGATTTAAATAAAATTGATTGATTAATTAAAGTGTTACAATTAACTATATACTAAACTAGTTAATTAAAATAAATGAAAAAGGAATTAAGGGTGTAGCCAAACAAGGCCTTAAGGGGAGTTAGTCCGTTTGTTATACAATGGATATATTATATATACGTATATTATCCTGTTAAACGGAATTGTTTTCATTTTGTTCAAAGTCAGAGAAAGAAATAAAAAAAAAACTTAGAAATCTTCAGAGAGAAGAAGAAGAAGAGAGAAAGAGGTTTGAGGAATCCTGAGTATTGTATTAGATTTATCTTCATACTAACAAAGGGTAATCTTCCTTTTTAAGTTTTTAAAAGTTATATTTTTTTCAATGTCTTCATTTACGTATTTGAGTTTTCTGTGAAAATTGGGTTTCCCAATTGGGTTACGATATGGCTTTATCTATATGGGTATGGAATCATAACGTGTTTTTCTAACATATAATCATGTTTTAAAGGATCAATTTTATATAATCTGGCCTTAATTGGATTTTTTAAATATTTATAGAGTTTTTATACGTCTTTATAAAAACTCTCTGTTAAGAATTATTTTGAAAAATTAAACCAAGATATGTTTATATATGTAATCATATATGTTGGTATTATGTGTTAGATCATGTATCCATGATTTACACTGACCACACCAAATAACTTTGTTAATAAATGGGTTTTATGAAATTACAGAGTATTGAATATGGGTGAATAACCCATATGGGTTAAATTAATGATTAAATCATATGTTTATATTTAAATTGATACATGAATATGATTGTATATGTTAAAACAAAGAAAATGGAATTGAAATAAATGAATTCGGTGTAGTAACGAATCCGTAAGGAGATTTTTTTTATGTTTTTCATTAAACTCTTAAATGTTTTGAAGAACAGTGAAAATTAATATGTTAATTTGTGTAATTACATGACTTGGAATGTTAAGAACATGTTATAAGTGATATATAATGTTCCTGTGAAGTTTATACTTCATGGGTAACATTATAAATCAGTATAATGATGTGAATTGGGAGAAAATGGGAGAAAATCTGTGTTCGTTCGCGAACTTCAGATTTTGAAATTTTCGCAGCCGCGCGGCCGCGCCGGCTGCAAGGCAAAATGGCGCGCGGCCGCGCCTGTCCGAAAATTTTGAAAAAAATTGCTAAGTGTTGGAAAATTTTGAAATGTGTTTTGAGTCTAATGAACATGAACACATGTTGTATAAATATAATAAAATATTGATATGAGTTTAATAATTTATGTTATGTAATTAATTAATAAATTAATTTCGTGACTTAAACTATTATTTGTAAAGGTTAAATAATGTGTTATAAACATTAAGACATTATTTTAAATCTAATTAACATGTAGACATGTTATATATGTAATGAGTTATTAATACAAGTTAATAACTTAAGTTACGTGATTAATTAACAAGTTAATTAATCAACGTAAACCATTATCACTACAAGAAAAGAGGCTATCAGCGACCAAAAATATCAGCGACCGCAAAATACGGTCGCTAGTGGTGGAATCAGCGACCGCCTTTGGCGACCATCATAAAATCTGGTCGCTAAATTATATCTGCGACCGCACGCGGTCGCTATCCGGTCGCAGGTGTGTTTTTGCCGCCTAAAAATTAGCGTGAATTGCTCGCGGGCTTTTCTTCAGCGACCAAGGAGTTACAGCGACCGCATGCGGTCGCTGATATATCCACGTCATTAAACACTAGCGACCGCATGCGGTCGCTGAAAGCGGTCGCTGATGCTTTTAAATGTTCTCAGCAACAGGCCTGGACAACAGACGCGAAACGGAAAGAAAAAGAGGGAGACAGAGAAGGAGAAAAGAGGGAGAAGGGGGAGAAGAATAGGGAGAAGAGGTGCCGCCCATTGCTACCGCCTCACCGCCACCGCCCGCTGCTATCGTCGCCGACATTTAGGTATATATTAGTTATACTATGAATGATTTTGGTATACAATGAATGATTAATTTGGGTAATGTATACATATATGCATTGATATGTTGCTATGAATATATATATATATATATATATACATATATACATGTTATTATATTGATTTGTTGCTATGAATATGTATATATATATACATAAATTTGATTAATTTGGTGTATGTATACCCCATTGTTAAGAACCCTTAATTAGGTTTAATTTGGATAATTAGATTTAATTTGGGTAATTAGGTTTAATTTGGGTAATTAGGTTTAATTTGGGTATTGTATACTATATATATATTCTTTGTAACATTACTAAGTTACCATTTACTTAGTTGTCAACTAATAAATAAATAAAAATTTGTGATCACATATGTATTTAGTGATCATTTTGGATGATAAACAATTTCCATGGAATGAAAATAAAAATTCATTCAATTCTCTTAATTTTTATTCCGTTTGAAAAATTGTGGAATGAAATTCATACTAATAGCTAGTATAATGGATGTATATGATCACACACCATCAACAACAACGACTAATATATGTAAACATGAGATATTCTTAAAAATCATTCCGTTCTATTTTTCAATCCATCCTCAGCATAAATGAATTTATAATAAATTTAGCCGATAGAAATATATATACTACTATCCGACTACTCCCTCCCGTTTGCAAAAAAGCTATTATAATTTTATAATTGTAATAGCCAACCCAACCCAATATAGAGTACTGATTTTCCAATATGCAAACTTAGATGCTATATTATGAATTAGGTATTAGGAATCCCAAATAATTTTAAACAAGTCTACCATAAATAAAAAAGCACAGCCTTTACTTGGCTTACCCACCCAATATCAATGAATCTTCTCTTTTTCTTAGTATCTTATTTTTCTTAGTTAAAAAAATAAATTATAAGTCAACAAACTCTACCTATCCATTGGCTGGATGTGTACGTGGCCACCCGTGATGGTCTGCCTGATGCTGTCCACATAGCGGTAATAAGTTTTAACAACTTAATCTTGCTTATCAAGTTTTACGTCATTCTTTAGAATTTTACCAATTTATTTTTAACTATTTAATTGTTAACATGATGACAGGATACTTATAAGCTTTTATTGAATGAGCGCTATCCTGAAGGCACCCCACGTCCGCCAATTGATCAAGAATTGTGGGAGAGGGCGTCTGTTGTGAAGAAGAACTACGTCAAAGGTCAAGGACAACAACGACGCCCATCCTTCAGTGGCTCAGGCAGCTCTGCTACCCAGTCTTCACAGTCATCGAGTCATCCAGCCATTCATACTCCTGCTGACTGTGTGAGAGCTATATGTCAAGATCGCGATCTTCTAAAGATACTGGGCGGGCATTTGGCGGCTCTGAGTGCTGATGAGTTAGCTGATGCAGTGGCGGCAGCAGCAGCAGCATCACAGCATGGGCATGGCGACGAGGTAATCAATCTTATTTATTACAATCAAAGTAGTGACTTATATATATATATATATATATATATATATTGTTGTGTTTAAAAACAACTGTATATTGTCGATCGTAACACCAGTATCAACATATATACTATATTATATGTAATTTGTTTTATTTTTTTGTTAATTACAGGGTGATCAAGATCAAGGAGAAACTAATTTGGACAATGATGCTTGACGACTGATTTAGTGTTGTTTTGTAGTTATTTGAGAATCTTATACTTTTATATTCATTCTTTGGATGTCTGTATGTTGCTTAAAGATTATATTTGTTTATATTTATTCAATTTATATCGGTTTTTAAAGGTTTATATAGTTTATATATAGTTTATATACTAGTTTGGTGTATGTGTCGGTAAATGGACGATGGATGTTATATTGTTGTGTATGTTTATGTGTTGGGATAAAGCAGGTACAAAACAGGTATATAAACTGTACCTATACAAAACAGGTACAGTTTTTTGGGAATTCGACAAAACAGCAAAATTCTGGGTCCAATGTTTTTTTACATCAGCGACCGCATGCGGTCGCTGATTGCAGTCGCTGACACGTGGCACACGTCAGCCTGTGGCCCTGAACCATGCTGACTCATTTTAGCGACCGAAAGGACAATAACGGTCGCTAATTTCGGTTGCAGATAATGCGGTCGCTAATAGTGGTCGCTGATGTGCATTCTAGCTACCAGATTTTATGCGACGCTTATCAGCGACCGTATGCGGTCGCAGATGGTTATCTGCGGCCGCATGCGGTCGCTGATATGCGGTCGCAGATAGGCTTTTTTCTTGTAGTGTATTTGAAAACTTAATAATGAGTTTGAAGAATACTATTGTAAATCAATAATCATATCGAACCTGTGATTAATTGATATTGTAAATGTGTGATAGGTAAGAGTAATTAAAGAAGTGAGTAATAACTGTAGCTTGCGCACGAGGCAAGTTTTCTATCCCTAACTTATTATTATTGTTTGGCAAGTTTCCTAAACTAAACTCTTTTAATTAAGCAATTGCTATGCTTAATTACTATTGTTGAGAAAATTCTTACTCTTGAATATCCAAGTTTAGAATTTCACATGAGATGCCATGATTCTTTTAAAAGTATCATTTAAGTGTACAATACTTATTCGATTGTATACCTTGAGAAGTTAATATTCAATATGAATATCAGTTATTGAATTATCCAAACCAACTTTATTTGGTACGGATTCTGATGTCAAATTGAGATGAACAACCCTAATGTAGGGGATTAATGAAGATGCTTTAAGCGTTAAGATAATGTGCACAGTATCAATACGAAGGGCTGATCTCCCTAAGTACGAGAAGTAAAGTCTATAGTCTTGTGACTGTTAAAGGTTGGAAAGGTTAATATACTTGACAACCTAAGACTCGGTTCAAGGTCTTAATGACCCTCAGAAGTAATTTGACTCTTGATTAATATTCTTGATTCAAAAGTTGAGAAGTAATTTGACTCTTGATTAATATTCTTGATTCAAATGTTGAGCTTTCTGTTATTCAGAATTCTTTCACTCGCATGTTATTATTCTGTCATATTTTTATACTTGCGGGCATCCGTGCTCACTCTTGCATAATAACATTGCAGCTAATAATGAACGAAGTGATGTACCTTCTAGTAGCAAGGGCAAAGGAAAAGCTAACAAGTGATGAAGATTTGTGTTGTCATGAATAATGTTAAAGTTTAAGATTTATGTGTGATGATTTAAGACTTATTTATTTACGTTTCCGCAACAGATATTTAAGGTTAAGTATAACCTGGGATTTATAATGTATTTTTATTTCAGATAATGTAAGATGATGATTTATTTATCTAATAAATGAATTTCATTATTTATGGGTAGATAGTTGTATGATATTGGAACAGTGAACACCAAATCCTGTAAAAATTAAGATACCGGATTTGGGGGTGTCACAATCCCCCTGAGTAGGAGTTAAAGGTCCATAGTCTTATTGACTGTTAAAGGTTTAAATAAAAATATTTATAACCTAGGACATTGTTCAAGGTCTTATGACCCTCAGATGATTCTATATTTGAATTCTATGTATTGATGAAAGAATTATAATTAAATTCTTTATTTTGATGGAAGTAAAGTTATTCAAACTCTTTTGAAACTATTCATATATGTCATATCACTGTTGTATTTCCAAGTGAGCTTTTGTTTGCTCACTCTTGCATGTTCTACCACCACTTGCAGTTGAGAACAAGAATGTTGACATACCGTCAACAAGTAAAGGAAAAGGAAAGATGAACAAGTGAAGGCCTGTTATGTCAAGTTTCAATTGTAATAAGACTTGGTTGATTATGTTATGGTTTATTTCCGCATTTATTTGATTGATGTTAATGTTTAGTTAACCCTGGGATTTTAGTGGACAAGTTGTAATCCTTTCTAAAGGAAGATTTGTTATTAGGGTTTTATGAATGTTGTAATTAGTTTGCAATTCTTTATTATTGGGTAGATGTATGTTTGAATTAGAAAGTTAACACCAAATCATGTGAAAACGAAGTACCCGGATTTGGGGGTGTCACAGACTTAATACATTTTCTACAATATCAGCACAAATTGAAGAACTTTCGAGGACGTTGGACGTTATTGCAGCCCAACGGGGTCGAAGGATAGCCGTTACGTGTAATTATTGTGCTGGCAATCATCCGAGTCATCAATGCACCTTCAATTTTGTACCGGTACAATATAGTGGTGATTACCTCAACAACTATGCTGATCTTAACTATCACCAAGATTGGGGGTATCACCCGGATTCTTCATGGAGCTACAATTATGATGACCAATACTACGCTCCAAATTCATCATACACACCGGAATTTTCACGTCCACCTCCATTGCCACAAGAAAAAAAGCCAAATTCAATTGATGTAATATTGAAGGGCATAACAAACCTAGAGGAGATGAGGATTAGCAAAGAGCTGTCAACCCAAAAGCTTAATAATCAGATGGAATAACTCGTCACTACCTCAACCAATGGTCCTCAATATATGGCTTCCGAGACTGAAACAGAAAATTCAAGGCTGGGGGAATTATTGTCCAAGTTTATAGAGAATGAGGAGAAGATGAGTAATCAAGCGAGGTCAATTCAAAATCTTGCGGATCAGATAGAGCAAATGACTAAAGCCGTAAACTGATAGTAGTGTGCATACAAGCCAATCATGTATGATGATAAAGCACGTACTTTGTAAACAATCTTATTTATTTATTAATAAAATATTCATTTATTAAAGGCATTTAATTATCTACATGTTGCTGTTTTTATAATATGTAAATAACCCATAGTTTTAAGCAATGCTTTTAGAATCATGATGATGATCATGCTAATGAGATCTAAATTCTTAGAAAGTTTTAAAACTAAAATAGTTCCCAATCGTGGGATTACTAAAAAGGGGATTAGTAAATCCGGATAGATTGGTACATATGTTGCTTGCTCATTGGATGAGGATGATTGATCTCATGATCATTTGTGTGGAGACACTAAAGCAAGTATGTAGGTGCTTATTGGAGAATAAGTTCACTGAACGTGATTCGCTATGGAATACCTAATGGAGATTTACTCGCCTGTCAATAGGAATTCCTAATGTGATAGTAGTACAAGTAATCCTTGGACTTGAGATCATCATAGTATCTTGTATGTAACAAATTATACTTTGACTTATTCCTTAAGACCTTTTAAGGCATATATAGGGTATGCTTGGGTATAATGAGTTACATATGGAGATAATGAATGATCAATAAAGAATCTACCACCTCTAGTAAAAGAGGAGATATGTCCTATGTGATTCGTTAAATGACAACCCAGGAATCCTTGGCCAAGGTGAAATGAAATTAGAAAGGAGTTTCTAATTTGCATTATTTGGAGTTGTGCATTTTCTAATCGAAATATATATAATTAAATAAAATAAGACTTGACAGTAAATCCATGTCTTATATTTAATTGGGACATTGTATGGTGGAAGGATTGAATTGTACGGTAACTATTTACTCACAGGTTCTTTTTGATTAATGTTGAAATCTATATTATCTGGAAAGTCGTTGATCGCTAGGGAGGCTTATCCCTATTGTAGAATAAATATTATTTATTTAAATAAATTATTAGTTTAATTTATTTATTTAAATAAGATTAAAATTGTTTTAATTGATTTATTCACAACCGGTTTAATATGGAGAACCTAAAGGGTCACACCATAAAAGGAAGAATAATTATTTAAGAAGGTAATGGCATAATCGTAATAATGCATTAAGTATAATTAATTTAATCTATGGTGATAGAATAAATTAAATAGCTTAATGTTTATTATTTAATATTTTGGAAATATTAAATATAAATTAATAAGAGGAGTCTTATTAATATTATTACAATTATTATTATTTTAATTTCTAAAGGAGTTTAGTAATTAATTTAATATTTAGTACTCTCATTTATTCCTAATAAGATAAGGAGACAAATTAATTAAATGAATTTAATTAATTATTCCCATGTGGTGGGAACCCTAAATTAATTAAAGGAGTATAATTAATTAAAAGAAATCCCATGTCTAATAGGATTAGAAGGGTTGACCAATGTCTATATAAGAGAAGTCTTATAATAGATATTAGATTGATGTAATTCCAATTGTTGGAGAGTACTCCTTTTCTATAGAGGATAGAAAAGTAAGGTTAAGCCAAACACCCTCCTTCTTGATAATTCATCTTCCTTGGTGGATCACCTCTAGAGGCCAAACACTTGGGTGGCTAACGTTGATCAAAGAAAGGAATCTAACCCGAAAATTCAAGGAGATCACGAAAAACAAGGAGTTGAACTAGTACTTGTGGAAGCTTCGTTCTACAAGGGTATGATTCCATAACTTCTTATTTATCGTTTTAAATTAATAATTTGCATAGAGGATGATCCGGGTAATGGTTTTGTAGAAATTTTTTAAACTCTGATATACCATGCTTCCGCTAATTTTTGCAATTTGATTGCGTCACGATTTCGTACAAACCCAACAGTGGCATCAGAGCCAAATCTTTATGCAATTATTAATTTATTTTTGATTTCATATACATATGGGTATGTATTTAAAATAATTTATTGGGCATAATTTTATTGTATAAAATTATATTTTTTTTTTTTAAAAAAAGACTTTTTTTGGGACGAATCACAATTTTTTTTTTGGTGCTAATCTTGAATTCTGCAAAGAAAAGGTGTTGTCTCTTTCTTACTCCAAAAAGAAGGTGACCCATCAGGAAAGGACTTTTTTAATAAATCTGCAGGACTCTTTTAATAAAAGAAGGTGACTTCTTTTTAAAAAATAAATATGATATATTTATATATTATATTCTAAATAATTTTATAATTAAAATAAAGAGTTTATTTTAATCTTGAAAATGGATTTCATGCAATTTAAAATTGCCCATTAAATGATACTCATATATATATGGAATGTTTTAATTCATGAGATGAATATTTATTTATTGATATATATGGTGATATGTATGAAAATAAATGGGGATTGATTATGGACTATTTGACCAATGTGATTGGATTTTATTTTAGTTGAATGCTTGAATGAATGGGTTTTATTAAATGGGGTCTACGTACCTCGTCTTCTCTAATTTTTTTTCTTGATGTAAAATTCTATCTCCCTCCTATGTACTTCCCCTTGACTGTTGATCAAGGTTTCTATTTAAATTAAATAGTTTAATGTAATAGAAATAGTTAGAATTATCTTTAAAAATTAGAGACCAAGGAGCAAGGAGCGCGTGAAGACCCGTTTGTATGGAGCCCGGGTTTAAATGTAATAGTTACGTTTAAATTTAAATTCTTTCACCCCTAGGTTTGACCTTTTGGTTCACTTGGTGGCTCTAGTGAACCAAACTAGAATAAAAGTCCATAATCAATCCGGGTAGAATATAGTATTCTATATTGCATGCTAAATATTATATATATTATATTTTATGCAAACATGCTTCGCATGTTTAATAAAATGACGCGTATTTTATATATATATGTGCATGCGCCCTAAACAAAGATGAGACTAATAATAACAAACCCCTCAAAGAAATAATATTAAGTCCGAAGTGTTCAAATGATATTTGGAATATCGAACGTCGCCTTCTAGCATGATAAATTAATAGAGTATTAGATATTTAATATGAGCTTGTTGTGCTATCCACAAGGCGAGTATTGCGTATTTAAGATGTTAATTAATCACATTTGATGCTTATCAAGAAAATTGAACAATCTAGTCTTGTTGTGCTATCCACAAGGACGAACATTTTTCTTTTTTGAATTTATGAAAGTGCTAGGCTGGACTTAACTTAAATTATTTTAGTTCGGATGTGCACACACTTGACCATTATGATTTAAGAGGCAAAATAAAAGGAATTACATGGTGATGTAATTGACAAGAGTTGTCTACCTATTTATTTGTATATCGCTTGTTGTGCTATCCACAAGGTTATATACATTTGAAATGGGATCCTTATTCTCACTAGCAAATCTTTAATTAGATGTTGCCGAACTATATAAGTGAGGGTAATATAGTTTGATAAAAATAGTGGGAGATACCAATTTAAAATAAAGACCTAAATTTATTTTGGTATGCAAAATTAATAAAATGAATGTTTGCTAAAATGTTATTTTTCACATGCAGAATTTTAAAAATGTCAAAATCACTAATTTCACTGCGAAGCATACTTGATGCTAATAAGCTTACCGGGCCGAATTATACGGACTGGCTAAGAAATCTGAGAATAGTTCTCACTGCTGAAAAGATTTCTTATGTCCTAAACTCATCTGTCCCTGGAACTATTCCAGAAACAGCCTCTGAGGAATAGATTGCCACCATTGTAAAGTGGCAAGATGATGCATCTGTGACTCAATGCATCATGCTCGCATCCATGAATAACGAGCTTCAGCGTCAGCACGAAAACATGGATGCTCCTACTATGTTGACTCACCTCAAGGAGTTGTATGGTGAACAAAGTAGGACTGTTAGATATGAGATATCTAAGGAGCTCTTCCGATCTCGGATGACCAAGGGCAAAGTGAACATAAAGGAACAAAAGAAATCTGATCCAGCTAGCAAAGGAATGTGCTTCCATTGCAACGAGTAGGGTCATTGGAAGAGGAACTGCAAGAAGTTTCTGGCAAAGAAGAAGCTTGGAGAAGCTTCGACTTCCAATCAAGGTTTGTTCATGATTGAAATTAATTTTTCAGAAAGTCAAAATTCTACTTGGGTATTGGATACCGGCTGTGGTTCTCACATATGTAATAATGTGAAGGGACTGGTCAGAAGTAGAAAGCTGAACAATGATGAGGTGATCCTACGAGTGGGGAATGGAGCAAAGGTTGCTACATTAGCTGTAGGAACTTATTATTTAGCAATGCCTTCGGGAAAGTCCATTTATCTTAATAATTGTTATTATGTTCCGAATATTATTAAAAACATTATTTCAATTTCGGTATTGGATATGGAAGGATTTAACGTTATTATAAAGAACAATAGTTGTTCTATTTATAAAGACGATGTTTTATATGGTATTGGAAATTTGCGAAATGGACTTTATACACTTGACTTACAAGAAAATATATTTCAAATTGAAAAAACTAAGAAAAGGAAAAGAGATGATATTAATTATACCTACATGTGGCACTGTAGACTCGGTCATATCAATGAAACAAGATTATCCAAGTTGCATAAAGATGGGCTCCTCGAGCTATCCGATTATGAATCATATCCAACTTGTGAATCTTGTCTCATGGGTAAAATGACTAAATCTCCTTTTAGTGGAAAAGGAGAAAGAGTTACAGAGTTGTTGGCATTGATTCACACAGACGTTTGTGGGCCTATGACAACAAGTGCACGGGGTGGGTATTCTTATTTTATTACTTTCACTGATGATCACTCAAGATTTGGATATGTGTATTTGATGAAATACAAGTCAGAATCATTTGAAAAGTTCAAAGAGTTCAGAAGTGAAGTAGAGAAACAAACGGACAAGAGTATAAAGATACTTCGATCAGATTGAGGTGGAGAATACTGAAGCGGTGAGTTTCTCAATTATCTCAAAGAAAATGGTATAATCTCACAATGGACTCCTCTAGGTACACCACAGTTAAATGGAGTATCTGAAAGGAGAAATCGAACACTGTTGGACATGGTTCGATCTATGATGAGTTTTACCGACCTTCCAATTTTCTTATAGGGATATGCCCTAGAAACGGCTGCATACCTACTTAACAAGGTACCTACCAAATCCGCCCCAAAGACTCCATATGAGATATGGAAGGGGAGGAAACCAAATCTTAAGCATGTTAAGACTTGGGGTTGTCCAGCTTATGTCAAAAAGTTTGAAAACGATAAGCTACAAACTAAATCCGATAAGTGTAGATTTGTGGGATACCCTAAAGAAACTTTAGGGTATTATTTCTATCATCCAACTGATCAAAAGGTGTTTGTTGCGAAACATACTGCCTTCTTGGAAAAGGATTTTATCCATGAAGGGGTCAGTGGGAGTAAGATATATCTTGAAGAAGTTCAAGACCCACAAATTACCACGGATCAAAGTCAGGTACCTGACAAAGTAGAAGAACCTACTATACCACACCCTATTCGTAAATCTGGAAGAGTACCGAAGATACCTGAGAGATATAGATTCGTTATAGAGGATGACGATGAGGTACACATCATGAATGATGATAATCCATTGAATTACGAACAGGCTATGAGTAATAAAGACTCAGGGAAATGGCTAGAAGCCATGAAATCCGAAATGGACTCCATGTATGAAAACAAAGTATGGACTTTGGTTTCACCACCTGAAGGCATTAAGCCTATTGGGTGTAAATGGGTCTTTAAAATAAAGACTGGAGCGGACGGCAAGGTAGAGACCTATAAGGCCCGACTGGTTGCAAAAGGTTTCAAACAAAGACAAGGAGTTGACTATGATGAAACCTTTTCACCAGTAGCTATGCTCAAGTCCATTCGGATTTTGCTTGCGATTGCAGCTTATAACGACTATGAGATCTGGCAGATGGACGTGAAAACGGCCTTCCTCAATGGGAAACTTGAGGAGGATGTGTATATGACACAGCCAGAGGGATTTGTTTCAAAGGTTGGAATAAATCAAGTCTGTAAGCTGCAACGATCCATTTTTGGATTGAAGCAAGCTTCTCGTAGATGGAACATTCGTTTTGATGAGACAATCAAAGAGTTTGATTTTATCAAAAATGACGATGAACCATGTGTGTACAAGAAGGTTAGTGGGAGCGCTGTTTCATTCCATGTATTATATGTTGATGATATATTACTGATAGGGAATGAAATTTTTATGCTAAAATCGATCAAAATAAAGTTGTCTAAACATTCCTCCATGAATGATTTGGGTAGAACATCCCACATTGGGGATATAAATCTGTATTAATAGATTTAAAAGGATGTTCGGCTTAACCTATGGAAACGTATATTCATTAGATGCTAAAGGCGTTTAGCATGGCAACTCCAAAAGGTGCCTCATGATGATGAGCCATGGAGTGTATCTCTCTAAAATTGTCCTCAGTAAAAGAGAGATCGCATAAGTAACTATTATGTATACAATGAAATATACAAGACTTGATGTTGATCAGTCATATTCTGGAGAAGATCTCTGTGAGATAGTGATAAACATCTCAAAGTACTTAACTGAGACTAAGGATGTCATCATGACACATGATAGGTCTGAATTAAACTAGAAGACTAAACAGACTCAAGTTTTCAAACTGACCAAGACGACAGCAAAATCCACTTTATGGTAAGTCGTTACCTTAAAAGGTGGTGCAGTAAATTGGAAAGGTTTCAAACAGCAAAAGTTGCTGGGTTAGTGACAAAGACAAAGTATATATAACTGTAAGTGAAGCTGCAAGTTGATGTTTCGGATGAAAAGTTCATTACAGAACTAGGAATAGTTCCTAAGTCTCATCTTGAATCTAAACATGTGTTGCGGCACTTTGATTAAAAAAAATCATTGAAAGAGGAGAGTGTAGACTCTCAAGACAACATTGCAGATCCATTTACTAAAGCTTTAACACAACAGCAGTTTGATCGTCACTTAGAGAAGATGGGTATGAGATACCATGGCGATTGGCTTTAGTGCAAGTGGGAGATTGATAGTAGTGTGCATACAAGCCAATCATGTATGATGATAAAGCACGTACTTTGTAAACAATCTTATTTATTTATTAATAAAATATTCATTTATTAAAGGCATTTAATTATCTACATGTTGCTGTTTTTATAATATGTAAATAACCCATAGTTTTAAGCAATGCTTTTAGAATCATGATGATGATCATGCTAATGAGATCTAAATTCTTAGAAAGTTTTAAAACTAAAATAGTTCCCAATCGTGGGATTACTAAAAAGGGGATTAGTAAATCCGGATAGATTGGTACATATGTTGCTTGCTCATTGGATGAGGATGATTGATCTCATGATCATTTGTGTGGAGACACTAAAGCAAGTATGTAGGTGCTTATTGGAGAATAAGTTCACTGAACGTGATTCGCTATGGAATACCTAATGGAGATTTACTCGCCTGTCAATAGGAATTCCTAATGTGATAGTAGTACAAGTAATCCTTGGACTTGAGATCATCATAGTATCTTGTATGTAACAAATTATACTTTGACTTATTCCTTAAGACCTTTTAAGGCATATATAGGGTATGCTTGGGTATAATGAGTTACATATGGAGATAATGAATGATCAATAAAGAATCTACCACCTCTAGTAAAAGAGGAGATATGTCCTATGTGATTCGTTAAATGACAACCCAGGAATCCTTGGCCAAGGTGAAATGAAATTAGAAAGGAGTTTCTAATTTGCATTATTTGGAGTTGTGCATTTTCTAATCGAAATATATATAATTAAATAAAATAAGACTTGACAGTAAATCCATGTCTTATATTTAATTGGGACATTGTATGGTGGAAGGATTGAATTGTACGGTAACTATTTACTCACAGGTTCTTTTTGATTAATGTTGAAATCTATATTATCTGGAAAGTCGTTGATCGCTAGGGAGGCTTATCCCTATTGTAGAATAAATATTATTTATTTAAATAAATTATTAGTTTAATTTATTTATTTAAATAAGATTAAAATTGTTTTAATTGATTTATTCACAACCGGTTTAATATGGAGAACCTAAAGGGTCACACCATAAAAGGAAGAATAATTATTTAAGAAGGTAATGGCATAATCGTAATAATGCATTAAGTATAATTAATTTAATCTATGGTGATAGAATAAATTAAATAGCTTAATGTTTATTATTTAATATTTTGGAAATATTAAATATAAATTAATAAGAGGAGTCTTATTAATATTATTACAATTATTATTATTTTAATTTCTAAAGGAGTTTAGTAATTAATTTAATATTTAGTACTCTCATTTATTCCTAATAAGATAAGGAGACAAATTAATTAAATGAATTTAATTAATTATTCCCATGTGGTGGGAACCCTAAATTAATTAAAGGAGTATAATTAATTAAAAGAAATCCCATGTCTAATAGGATTAGAAGGGTTGACCAATGTCTATATAAGAGAAGTCTTATAATAGATATTAGATTGATGTAATTCCAATTGTTGGAGAGTACTCCTTTTCTATAGAGGATAGAAAAGTAAGGTTAAGCCAAACACCCTCCTTCTTGATAATTCATCTTCCTTGGTGGATCACCTCTAGAGGCCAAACACTTGGGTGGCTAACGTTGATCAAAGAAAGGAATCTAACCCGAAAATTCAAGGAGATCACGAAAAACAAGGAGTTGAACTAGTACTTGTGGAAGCTTCGTTCTACAAGGGTATGATTCCATAACTTCTTATTTATCGTTTTAAATTAATAATTTGCATAGAGGATGATCCGGGTAATGGTTTTGTAGAAATTTTTTAAACTCTGATATACCATGCTTCCGCTAATTTTTGCAATTTGATTGCGTCACGATTTCGTACAAACCCAACATAAACAACCTTCCTCCAAACACTTGGCTTTATGACATGGATGATGAAACTGACGGAGGACCCGAATCAAATTTGCGAATGGATGAGCCACAAGATATAGAAAGAGAGGAGATAAATGGGGATAATGAAATAGAGGTCGACGAAGATCTAAATGGGTCTCCACCAAAGATCAAAGAGCCAGTCAGATTTGCAAAATCCTGCCCGCTTGGTAGTCATGTCGTCGATGAAGCTCTTTACGACATAAGAGCGAGAACAATTTTGAAGTCATGGTTGGACGAGAAAGAAAAATAGACGAAGAGCCCATTGTGTGTGACAAGCTTCCATGCCCCAATGTGATCACATACACAATGGAGAAAACACCTAACGGTGGGACGTTCTTGATTGAGATCATACCGAATTAGAGCATGCTAGGTGACTTTGATGCACTGGCCATCGTCTGTGGGTACCTCCAAAAGGACAATTTGCTACTGATGGATGGAGGGTTTCTTAATTTCCGAAGAGGAATTGGATAACCTTGTCCAGACAAAGTCCAGTTTAAGTTTCATATTAGTTGATAGATTTTTCATTTTTTTTATTTAATAAGCTTACTTCTATTGTGCTTACAGGTTAGTCAAGTCCAACTCGAGTGTGGTGCCTGATTCATTCCAATGAGCTAGCTTATTCTTCAGACTTAGCAGACAAGGAGGAAAATTTCAGGGAAGTCCTCTCTTTTAATTTTTCCTACCTTAGCCATTGAGGACAATGTCTGTTTTAAGTTTGGGAGTATTTATCATGTTTAGTATTTACTTGGGCAATGTTTTGATGGAATTTGGTGGCCAATGATAAGTGGGTGGTTAATGAGATTTTAACTCTTGTAGAATTGATAAGCATGCTTAATCTATATTTCAACTCATTAGTTGGTTTCACACTACTTGCGAATTTTTTTTGAAAAATTTTACACATCCATCTGTTTAGCTAGTTGGGATTAAATTTTTTTTGACTAAATGCTGATGAAAGATACCATTGCAACTTGACGAATCTTATTTGAGCATCATTCAAAGTGAAAATTAGGCACTCACATAAGTTTGGGGGAAATCTTGGGATATTTTTGAAAAAAAAAGAAAGAAAAATTGGAACCTTCCCGAGTTGAATAATTGAATCTTGTGGTGGGTTGAGATGGAGCGTCAAACGCACTCCCCATAAACACAAGCACGAGATGGAGCGTAAAACGCACTCATTCAATGGAACTGGAAAGTGAGATGGAGCGTAAAACGCATTCACTAAAAAGAAAAAAAAAGAAGAGAAAAATAGTATTTTTGAAGTACTTGGGAAAGGTTCATATGTGCTTAAATGTTTAAATATTCGTTGATCCTCAAGAAAAAAATTGTGTTCTGTCTTTATTAGCGGCGATTGATGTGATAAGAAGCTTTGAGAGTTTGTTTTTGAAAATCTTTTATGAGTATTGGTTGATTTTATCTAAATCATGACTAGTTTGAGCATTTGGATGCCTACACGCACTTAAAGGATCATGAGTAGATGTGAAACTAATGAAAATTGTTGAAATTTTTAGACATGACGTTGTTTTGAAATTTTCTTTGGGTTATCATTTGTTGTATCCTTTGAGGCCAGTGTTCAAATTCATAGTAATTCATTGCCTGAGTGGATCATTGCTAGAGAATGAATCTGTCTAAGTGTGTTTGCTTGAGGACAAGCAAAGTCTTAAGTTTGGGGGTATTTGATGAGTGAGTTTTATACCTACGAATTGGTATTCTTTAGAGCTTGATTCTTGTTGTATTCAAATATTTTTGCTATCATTTTAACTCGAATTTATATGATCATGCGTAGGAATTGAAATGAATAAAAAAGGAGTTTAAAAAGCTAAATTCAGATTTTCATGACAAGACAGGAGCGGCTGTTCAACAAAAGGAATCCCCGCCGGGGCGGGGATGATGCAGTGCGGACAGAATGAATGCCCGCTGGGGCGGGACTTTTGCCAAGGAGAACCCCGCTGGGGCGGGGTGGTACCAGAACTGCTGAAGACTCCTTTTCCTTCTCTCACACGGATTGGTGCATGAAGGACAGATGAATGGAGGGCTGTTATATGATGATAGTAAAAGGGACTCAACTTGGAGAAGGATTCGGGTGCTACAAGTGTCAATAAAGGCGGCATTGTATATACATGTGGGGGCCACGAGTATTGAATAAGGAAGATCTTAATGCATGATCTTAAAGGAGCATATATATGTAAGGCACGTAACCGAGAGAAAAGGAATGCATGGAGGCTATAATAAGGTTATAAGATACTTGATGACGTGGACGTGGGACCGGATACAAGCAGCTGGCTGGCACTCCTTTTCCTACATGGAATTTCGGCAGCAAGAAGGGATGATAAGTGCTGCCCGTTCCTTTTCTATTTGGGATTGTGCAACAATAAGTGGGATATGATTATAAGTCTTTAGGAGGGACTTGGCCTTAACCTGTAAAAAGAAAACACGGAAGTAGCTTATGGAATATAGTCAATTAGCTTAGTAGTATAGGCTATATTTGATTTAACCAATTTGGGAGTATATATATATTAGATAATATAATATATATTATATAGTTTAATGAGAAGGACTTGCAATATTAGAAGATGGGGATTAAAAAAGAAAAAAAACGGTAGCAGCTTAGTTAGGATATATATATATATATATATATTAGCATATTTGCTTATATAATAGAATATATAGGATAGCATAGGAACTAATTAGATTAGTTTAGTTTTAGAGTTTTCAATAAAATAAAATAATAAACCCTAGTTGAAAGAGGACTTGGAGATTGAAGCACTTGGAGTCATTGAAGATCAAGAGCAGGAGCAAGAGGGAGCTTGATGATTTGCTGATGACAGATTTATTCTTTTCTCTACTTTTATTTTGATATTTTAATGTGTATTCAAGTGTGGATTCTTAGTTTTAATTCAATGAACTAATTTTTTGTTTGAGATTACAATAGATCTTATTGTGTAGTTTATTTTAATATGCTTCGCTATCAATTATTGTGATCTATTATTGTGAATTGTCTATTATGATTTAGAATAATTGTTTAATTAATTGGCCATCAATTACTGTGATAATCTATATGAAATTGATTGAGGAGTATAGATTTAGATCTGATCATGATAGCATGTGTTTGTGATTTCTGCATAGATGGAAAACATGATTCGTGTTTAGGGTAGAAGTATGCCTTTACGCCATATGTAATCTTATAGAGAACTTGTGATTAAATCCTTTTTAATTGTAATTCACATAGCAATATAGTGGATTAGTTACTTAGGGTGTCTTGCTTAATTCTATTATCTGTGGATTTGAGTGAGTATGGTATGATGCATCGTGAGGTGGTTATATTTGCTTTCGTGTTCTTGATTAACAATTCGGATAGTGAATATAATTGATGAGAAGTATGTTAACTTAGATGAAGCAATAAGTGAAGTTGTGATCTTAAATCTCTGTAATCTTAATTTAACTAGTGGTGAATAATAGTAGTTTAATTATATATATTGATAATTCATTCGTTTGAATAAGATTGAGTTAGTTACGGGTTAGTACTTGGTGATTCTTATTAAATAATTTCTCGTGGAAACGATACATTACTTTCACTTTATTACTTGTTGACCACGTATACTTACGTGTTGTGCGTAACTAGATTTTACCCAACACAAGACCGATATTATCAACTATCTCTGATAGATGAAAAGAGGGCTACAACTATTTTCCACGGACAGTTATACCAGCAAAGGATCGCCAGATCCTACAACAAAAAGGTCTGAATCCAGCAATTCAAAGAAAATGACTTGGTGCTAAAGAAAGTCCTGGCCAATCAGGATGAAGCCAAAGGAAAGTTCGCCCCAAATTAGGAAGGCCCTTTCATTGTCAAGGAGGTGTTGACAGGGGGACCTATCAGACTACAAGAAATGGATGGGAACGAATTTCCCCAAATCATCAATTCAGATGCCATCAAAAGGTACTATGTCTGAGACACATGCATACCCGCATCCGGGTCCTACAAATCAAATCAGGTTCAGTTTTTCACTAGAAAGCCAGAACTACGAATGTCCTGATCTCCCTACACACAGGAGTACGTAGGCAGCCATTTCTGGTGCGGTCAAACCAAATAAAAACTCAAAAAAAACTCATCAAACCAAACTCAAAAACCCAAGATAAATACTTTCAAACCTCTCTCCAACCAAACAGCCTGAACTACGAATGACCTGATCTCCCTCAACTCGGGAGTACGTAGGCGGCTAATCTACGGTGCGGTTTGACCTTCAAGAAAAAATGAAAAACAAATAAAATTTCAGTTCTAAGACATCAAAGATAAATAAAAGCTAAATCCTATCAAGCTATCTTGTTACCAGGCCAATCTGAGATACTCCATGACATCTCAACTGTCAGTCCATCAAGGAGAAGCTCAAGATACATTTACAACTGCGAGTCATGAAAGAAGTGGTAATCACTCAGCAATGACAGTACATATCCAATTAGGAAAGTGAATCAAAACTATATTTCTCTGATATATAACACTGTTTAATATATACATAATGCTATGTACATGACAAAAATGGCTGATCTAGTCTGTGCAGGAAAAATAAAGCTAGTCTATGGACCCAAGGACAAGCGGGCCAACATGGAATCTCTCTTTGAAGATGGGGGAGCAGCTGTAAGTGCAATCCACTCAGCCTCCATACGGCCCAGTACCTCCACTGCCATCTGCATCGTAGCACTGTGGTCATCCATATACGCATTTATCTCAGGGACCAAACCATGAGTGTAAGATCAAAGAGCAGTACTATCAGCAATGTGGAAATCACGGGAAGCTATAGCCTCATCCCTCTCATCCAAAGCTGCATCTCGAGCAATCAAAGTCTCCTCGATCTCAACATATGCTACGTCTTTAGCCGATCGGAGCTCCTCCTGCTCAATCAATATAGCATCCAAAGCGGCCCTGAGCCAATCTCTCTCTGCTAAAGCTAAATCTCTGCCAAACAAGGCGGTCAACATCTACGCTCTAGCCGAATCTCGCTCAAAAGTCATCCTGGTGAGTCTGCTAAAGCCAGATCCGTCACTGCAGGAATAGCTGGCGGATCACTCACTAGAGCCGCTGTCAAACCTGTGAATAACTCATCCTTAGTAGGAGAATCCGGATCCTCCATAGGCTCCTCGTCGGATTCCACAATCGGAGATAAATGAGGCTCTGCTGCTGTACTTTTGCTGTCTTTGCCTCCAACCATGCAGAATACTTCAGAGAACGGCCCGGATGGCCACCAGAGAAATCAGCCCTCTCTCAATGAGTCCAACACTAATATACTCTAACCAAGTCAATGGATGACATAGAAGAAGTCGACGTCCTCTGATCAACAGACCCCTCAAAATGGTGCAAACTTTGTAGCTGATCGAACTGACACATGACTGCCAGGGGATGATAGGTAGTCAATCCCCTCAATCCCGCCAGGGGCAAATAATCCAGGTCAGAAGCATGGGTGATAAAGCTATACGGGGACACTAGCCCTGATCATGGCAAGATCGAGAACAGATGCTCAATATCCTACAAAAATGCCAACCATGACTCTGCATCAATGCACTCCGCAGGTAGAAAGGAGTAAACTGTGGATGTCTCATGAGTGAAGAAAAAACTCAAGGCCTGAAGAATCCAATCGGTAGTATATGGGACATCAGCCATATACACAGCAAGACCGAGCTTCCCCTAAAAAACTCCTCTGGATGGGTACTACAATGTGTGGCGGATCTAAATGTCTCAGCCAATATCATCGGGACGATGGTGCTACCCTGTTTAAGGGCCCGAACCACAACTACTAATCCCATGTCCAAATGATCCAAGCAAAGCGGACATATAGACGTATGCCACAATACACATCAGCAGAATGTCTACTCTGGCCAGGTGCCATGCCTCTGTTGAAATAATAAAATCTCTGGCATGGTGATCATAGCTGTCGAGCTCGCCAAATCGATCGAATTAGAAAATCAAACGAGATCACGTGTCCAGATACAATCTCGTCCTTGATCAAGCTCTGACGAAGACCGGACCGGACATACGGGTAAACGATCTCCTCATGTCACTAATGGTCGTACGAGCACACGGCAAATCCAGAGCCAACCTAGTAAATCGCTCATACTCCTTAAGAGTCGGCATCAACTCATGCCACCCGAAGCGGAACACCTGTCTCTCAGGTATCCAAAAGGGTAAAATGCCATCAACAAATCCAAATGGCACCCAAAAATCTGTGAGGGCCAACGAATGCCCCAGCATGTGGTCCATTGTCCCTCTAACTGGGTAGGACAGGCTCTCATACCACGACCTCAAAGATGTGGCCACCTCAGACGGTGGTGAATGCTCAATACGGCTGACCGCAGACGACGTCATCTGTAGCACCGTATCACAAGACCATCCAGAGGTCAAATCAAGTCGCAGCTGTCTGAATGCATACACATGACATAATATATGCATGATGACAAATATAAACATGATGCAATAGATAGAAAAGATCATGAATATCTACAACAAACTATCTACTGCAGGACATCATCCCTGTATGATAATACAAAGCAGAAAGGAAAATACAGGGAAATGGGGCACCACCAACCAACTAATACAGTGGTCTATCAAAATGATGGCACAACTGCCAAATAGCCAAAACAGTGACTGACCAAAAATATAGCTCCAATAGCTATTAGAGGAAGTCGAAGACATCAGTATCAAAGTGATCGACCTACTCCATCTCCTCGGTGGATACAAAACTGCTACTATCAGGCATGTCTGGGCTGTATAAAAGAGGATATGCCTCTGCATAGCTACTACTAAATGGATCAAAAGAGGGACTCGCTCCTGAGCTGGATGGGTAAAAAGAAGATGCCTCTGACGGATCTCGGCCAAGATGCCTGATAAAGAAACGGGCCTGCTCTAACTCCCTTGTCAGATCTGCAATTTGGTCTGCATGTTTAGGATCCCTAAGGCAAGCTATCCAATCCGTCATCATCACGGACCCTGCATGGCACCATGTCTGCCATGAACTGGGTAGCACGAGTCTGACCTCCAATAGTGCGAGGGCTCCACCAACTGCTAAATGCCTCCTGGCTGTAAGGGCCCTCCGATAAGGTGAAGCCATCTATGCCCTCCATAGGGATATCTGTCAATGGCACGGTCAATGGCCAATGATGCCAAGCAGGAGTAGCAATGGGAATGAGGATCTCCCCCGTAATGCTCCTAATGGCACGCTCTCCAAGATAGAGCTCCCAGCCTCCCACTGTCAATAAAAAAGACTCTACGGGTCAACAAAACAAACTCCTAACCTGTACGGACGCCTCCGTCGAATTCGATGGTCAAAAACTCAGAAGTATACGACGTCCAGGTGATAGAACCCGCCGTCAAAAGCTCCAACTACAAACGGGCGTGAGTGAATCCCTCAGCAACAGGGACCTCCGTCAAAGTGGAGTGATGCCATCTCCATCCCCGAGGATAGGTCTTCAGACCTGGGGCAGAAGCAGGCCTGTAGGCAAGGAAGCCTCTCAAATGCCCAAAGCTGATCATGCAAATATCAAAAGTCCTCAGTGACCAAAATTGACAAAAATGAATGCTGAAATCAAAAAGGTACAGAAAGATGTACTCACCAGCAGAAACGGGCAAAATCCTAAGCAAGCCTCCGTCACACCCTCCGAAAGCATGCGCATGCTACGGAGAAAATAGGCAAAGGTATAGGAGCCTCAATCATAGTCACTAAGGCGCTCTACATGTCGAGTGACTCTAATCAAGGCGAAGGGCACAATAGATGAGTTGTCGGCCACAAAACAGCCCCTTATGATCGACAAAAATAATTGCCTTAGAATGCGATCTCTAGCCCTCTGATCATCAGGTAGGGGCTCCTGTAAAGTCCCATCCTGGGCATCTATACTCAAGGGACCAGATCGGAACGTTCGACCCTTGAATGCTGTCGTAGGGACTCCCAGCAGGGATCGGACGACAGTGTGTGTAATATCAGCCATAATAGGCACTGGTTCGCCCTCAAACTCAATGCCGGTGATAAATCTCCAATCCATAGGAGTCATTATCACCTCGCAATCTAGTAGATAAAGGGACTGAGTCTGGTGGAACCAGCGCTCAGATAAAGCCCTCATATACCCCAGGAACAACGGCAGGGAAGGATCGAGAAAAAGGCCTGAAAGCCCCAGCCATCTACGATATCCCTATAATCCTCGTGCAGAGTGTGATACAGGGAATGCAAGCTAAACTAGTTCCCTCGAGGCTGCGTAAAGACGGGAACCTGCATCAAAAACCAACCCATATCAAAAAACCTAAGCCCCGAGAATGGCAAAAAGGAAGAAAAGAATTTAGAGAGAAGAAAAAACTTCAAGTCAGCTCGTTGGCATGAAAATATCTCAACGGATGGCGATTCAAGTTGCTCAACAACTCTTGCGTCTGCACAACAATGCCAAGGACCCCCGTACGTGGAACCTGAGCGGGAATAGGAGCAACAAGAGGAGCCTCCTCATCGTCAATATCAAGTGGCTATTCGTCCTGTGTTGGATGAATCATCGCCTCCACCAGTCTACGAGGCGTCCGAACCGGACAAGACTGAGGAACATCAGAAGCCCTCCTTCGTCTAATACCTGAGGACACCCTGCTGGAACTGCAGGGTCTATCGCGATCCATCACATACACCAATACTCCAAATCACCTCTGAAAGGGTGTGGTAAGCATAAAACCTGTGGCTTATCATTTTCAATCAGTCCAGCATATATCTCTAGGTCTTAAGACATGCATGGGTTAGTCAAAAATACCTAGTAAATTCAAAACTGCTTGTTTTCAAAATCTAGAAGCTAAAAACATGTATGGGTCAGTCAAAAATCCTCAGTACAGTCAAAAAGGCATGTTTTTCAATGCTTAAGATTTTAGAAAAATTTCGCCAGAGTATCCTTTGTAAAATGGACTGTCTACATGCACACAGGCATGTCTAGGTAGCCATTCAGTAGCACACCTATCCAAAAATAGAAACAGTTCATATTTATAAAAAAAATCAAAAGTCAACCTCATATGGTAGCCAAATTACCATGGACATTTTTAGTTAAAAATCTAGGCTCACTAAGCCTTAAAAAGGATGACTAAACTGATCAAAGAGTGCAAAATAGTACTGTCTTATAACCTAAATTTTCTTACATCCAAACGTGCATTACAGTAAGATATGCATAAATATGTAGTCAGAAAGTTTTTAGCAGATCATATAGGCATACATTTTTCATACATTGCGTCAGAAAGGCCCCTATGTGGTTCGCATGCTTTTAACGTTCAAAACTTGCAAAAAAAGGACGTAAAACATTACCTGTGCTGCGCTGATAGCGTAGGAACTGACGGATTCAGAAAACAGCTGTCCATGCAAAGGACGTAAAACATTACCTGTGCTGCGCTGATAGCGTAGGAACAGATGGATTCAGAAAACAGCTGTCCATGCTCCGTAGATCTGAAAAAGAAGATCGAAATCCATTTGGAACTCAAAACTGAATCTTGAAAAATGAAAATCCCACAGCCCATTAAATATCCCAGGTGGAAGCGGGCCCACCTGCGGCTGCCGCACCTCCACCTGCGGCACCCCAGGGTGGGTCCCACTCCCCCGGGCTTAGTCCAGTTCGGGTCGAAACAGAGTTCTTATGTGACCGAGTTAAATCTGAAGAAAAATCGCTATGCGATTGAAGGGTTTGTCCTGAAAATCTGTGTTTAAAATCTAACAGAAAGGGAAACCCCGCGGAGACCCTTGATATTCATCCCAGAGCCGTGTCCGGGGATCAACAAAGCAAACTAATGGTTATCATCAAATAATGGTTGCTGAAGAGGACAGAGAGAAAATAGCTTTTATCACTCCTTGGGGAACCTTTTGCTATAAACGACTATCCTTCGGCCTCATTAATGCCGGAAGCCACATATCAGTGAGCCATGATGGCCCTCTTTCATGACATGATGCACAAAGAAATAGAGGTCTATGTCGACGACATCATCATCAAATCCCGGAGGGAGGATGATCACATCGACCATCTCAGGAAGATGTTCAACAGGATACGTAAGTATAACCTCAAGCTCAATCCCGCCAAATGTGCTTTTGACATCAAAGCAGGCAAGCTATTAGGATTCCTGGTATGCAATCGGGGCATCGAGCTCGACCCTGACAAGATCAAAGCCATTTCTGAAATGCCCGTACCTCATACAGAGAAGGAGATACGGGGATTCCTAGGAAGGATCAACTTTATAAGCCGATTCATTTCCCAACTCACAGCAACCTGTGAACCCATCTTCAAGCTGTTAAGGAAGAATTCCTCCACCAAATGGAATAAGGATTGTCAACAAGCCTTCCTTGCCATCAAGAAGCAGCTGACTGAAGCTCCTGTTTTGGTACCCCCAAGGGATAGAGTTCCCTTGTTCATGTACCTGTCTGTCAATAACAATGCAATGGGCTGCATGTTAGGACAGAAGGATGATAGTAGCAAAGAAAGAGCTATCTGCTACATCAGCAAAAGATTCAGCAGTGGTGAATAGAAATACACCCTGATCGAGAAGACATGCTGTGCATTAGCATGGGCTGCTATGAGGTTGCAACACTATTTGCATGGGCATATGACATACCTCATATCCCGCATAGATCCACTCAAGTATGTATTCAATAAGCCAATGCTAAATTGCTGACTGTGCAAATGGTAGTTGATCCTATAGCAATTCGACATTGTCTACGTGACTCAGAAGTCAATCAAGGGTCAAGACATTGCAGATCAATTAGCTAACGCACCTTCAGAAGGGTTCCAACCCCTGAAGACATATTTCCCAGATGATGGGATTATGACAATTCAACAACTCCAGTCCGAGAATACAGTCCAACCATAGAAAATGTATTTCAACGGAGTGATAAACATGGAAGGTGCTGGAGCTGGGGCAGTCCTCATCTCTGGTGCAGGAAAGTAGTATCCCGTGGCTACCAAACTTTAATTTGGCAACACCAATAACACGGCCGAGTATGAAGGCTGTATAATGGGGTTGAAATTAGCCCAATCCATATCTATCAAACACCTACTCGTCTTCAGAGATTCTGAGCTGGTCATCAGAAAAACCACAGGCCCGTATCTCACCAAAGAACTGCATTTGCTGCCCTATCATCGGCAGGTCCTCAAAATATCCCGGGAATTCAAAGACATAACCTTCGTTCATATTCCTCGGGGTCGGAATAACTTCGATAATGCATTGGCAACGTTGGCTTCATTAATCCGCAAATTCGATAAGAGTGGATTTCCCAACATCAAGTTCACAATTCAGAAAGCCCCGACATATGGGAGTTACATTGGAGAAGTATCAGATGAAATACCTCCTGTCAAGCAACCTTGGTATCAAGACATCAAGGAATATCTCTGTGATGGATCCACACCTGCTGAGGCAAGTCAATCCGATCGAAAGCGAATTCACAAAATGGCCATGAAGTTCTATTTGAGCGAAGATGCATTGTACAAAAGGGATGCTGAAATAAGCCTGTAAAGATGCCTCGACAAAGAGCAAGCCCAAAGACTTATGAATGAAATCCACGGCGGAGTCTGCGGCCCACTACATGAGCGGTCATCTGCTGGCCAAAAAGATAATCAGAACAGGCCATTATTGGATCTCTCTTACGGCTGACTGCGACGATTACATTAAGAGATGTTTTCAATGTCAAATACATGGAAATTCCATCCACGCTCCTCCGAACGAGCTCCATAATATGAGTTCACCATGGCCTTTCTCCATTTGGGGAATGGATGTGATAGGTCCAGTGGAACCAAAAGCCAGCAATGGTCATCGATTCATCTTCACCATGATCGATTACTTCACCAAATGGGTTGAAGCAGCCTCCTTTCCCAAAGTCACAAAAGAGGTCATCATTAGTCTCATTAAAAACAATGTCGTTTGTCGATATAGACAATCGAATGTGATCGTATCAGACAATGCGAAGAACTTGAACAATCAAATGATGAAAGAATTATGCAGTAAGTTCCACATCAAGCATCTCAATTTCATCATTTATCGGCCCAAGATGAATGGCGCTGTCGAAGCGGCCAATAAAAACATTAAGAAAATCATGCAGAAAATGTCCGCCAATCACAAGGAATAGCCTGACTTGCTGCCTCTCACCCTGTTAGCATACAGGACGTCAATGCGCACCTCTACTGAGGCTACCCCCTATTCGTTGGTCTATGGCATGGAGGCAGTACTTCCCATAGAGGTAGAGATGGAATCCTTGAGTGTATTGATCGATGCTCAGATAGACAAGGATCAGTGGTTGTAAGACCGATATTATCAACTGTCTCTAATAGATGAAAAGAGGGCTACAGCCGTTTTCCACGGACAGCTATACCGGTAAAGGATTGCTAGATCCTACAACAAAAAGGTCCGAATCCGACAATTCAAATGAAATGACTTGGTGCTAAAGAAAGTCTTAGCCAATCAGGATTAAGCCAAAGAAAAGTTCGCCTCAAATTGGGAAGGCCCTTTCATTCTCAAGGAGGTGTTGACAAGGGGAGCTATCAGACTACAAGAAATGGATGGGAACGAATTTCCCCAAATCATCAATTCAGATGCCATCAAAAGGTACTATATCTGAGACACATGCATACCCGCATCCGGGTCCTACAAATCAAATCAGGTTCAATTTTTCACTAGAAAGTCGGAACTACGAATGTCCTGATCTCCCTACACCCGGGAGTACGTAGGCAGCCATTTCTGGTGCTGTCAAACCAAATAAAAAACTCAAAAAAGCTCATCAAACCAAACTCAAAAACCCAAGATAAATACTTTTCAAACCTCTCTCCAACCGAACAGCCTGAACTACGAATGACCAGATCTCCCTCAACTCGGGAGTACGTAGGCAGCGCGGTTTGACCTTCAAGAAAAAATGAAAACAAATAAATGTCCAGTTCTAAGACATCAAAGATAAATAAAAGCTAAATCCTATCAAGCTATCTTGGTTAACAGGCCCATCTGAGATACTCCCTGACATCTCAACTGTCAGTCCATCAAGGAGAAGCTCAAGATAAATTTACAACTGCGAGTCATGAAAGAAGTGGTAATCACTCAGCAATGACAGTACATATCCAATCAGGGAAGTGAATCAAAACTATATTTCTCTGATATATAACACTGTTTAATATATACATCATGCTCTGTACATGACAAAAATGGCTGATCTAGTCTGTGCCAGAAAAATAAAGCTAGTCTATGGACCCAAGGACAAGCGGGTCAGCAATGCCAGCATGGCATCTCTCTCTGAAGATGGGGGAACAGCTTTAAGTACAATTCACTTAGCCTCCATACGGCCCAGTACCTCCACGGCCATCTGTATCGTAGCACTGTGGTCATCCATATATGCACTCATCTCGGTGACCAAACCATGAGTGTAAGATCGAAGAGCAGTACTATCAGCCATGTGGAAATCACGGGAAGCTATAGCCTCATCCCTCTCCGCAAAAGCTGCATCTCGAGCAATCAAAGTCTCCTCGATCTCAACATATGCTGCGTCTCTAGCCGATCGGAGCTCCTCCTACTCAATCAATCTAGCATCCAAAGTGGCCATGAGCCAATCTCTCTCTACCAAAGCTAAATCTCTGCCAGACAAGGCGGTCATCATCTACGCTCAAGCCGAATCTCACTCAAAAATCATCCTGAATAGTGAGTCTGCTAAAGCCGGATCCGTCACTGCAGGAATAGCCGGTGGATCACTCACTAGAGTTGCTGTCAAACCCGTGAACAACTCATCCTCAGTAGGAGAATCCGAATCCTCCATGGGCTCTTCCTCGTCGGATTCCACAATCAAAGATAAATGAGGCTTTGCTGCTGTAACTGCTGTCTCTGCCTCCAACCATGTAGTCTAAGGAGAACGGCCCGGATGGACGCCAGAGAAATCAGCCCTCTCTCGATGAGTCCAAAACTAATATACTATAACCAAGTCGGTGGATGACATAGAAGAAGCCGACGTCCTCCGATCAGCAGACCCCTCAAAATGGTGCAAACTTTGCAGCTGATCGAACTGACACATGACTGCCAGGGGATGATAGGTAGTCACTCCCCTCAATCCCGCCAGGGGCAAATAATCCAGGCCATTAGCATGGGTGATAAAGCTATACGGGGACGCTAGCCCTGATCATGGCAAGATCGAGAATGGATGCTCAATATCCTACAGAAATACCAACCATGACTCTGCATCAATGCACTCCGCAGGCAGAAAGGAGTAAACCGTGGATGTCTCATAAGTGAAGAAAAAACCCCGAGGCCTGAAGAATCCAATCGGTCGTATATGGGACATCAGCCATATATACAGCAAAGACCGAGCTGCCCCTAAAAAACTCCTCTGTATGGGTACTACAATGTGTGGCGGATCTAAATATCTCAGCTAATATCATCGGGACGATGGTGCTACCCTGTCTAAAGGCCCGAACCACAACTACTAATCCCACGTCCAAAAAATCCAAGCGAAGCGGCATATAGACGTATGCCACAATACACATCAGCAGAATGTCTACTCTGGCCAGGTGCCATGCCTCTGCTGAAATAATAAAATCACTGACATGGTGATCATAGCTGTCGAGCTTGCCAAATCGATCGATCAAAAATCAATCGAGATCACATGTCCAGATACAATCTAGTCCCTGATCAAGCTCTAACGAAGACCGGACATACGGGTAAACGGTCTCCTCATATCACTAATGGTAGTACGAGCACACGACAAATCCAGAGCCAACCTAGTAAATCGCTCATACTCCTCAAGAGTCAGTGTCAACTCATACCGCCCGAAGCGGAACACCTGTCTCTCTGGTATCCAAAAGGGTAAAATGCCATCAACAAATCCAGATGGCACCCAAAAATCTGTGAGGGCCAACGAATGCCCCATCATGTGGTCCACTGTCCCTCTGACTGGGTAGGACATGCTCTCATACAACGACCTCAATGATGTGGCCACCTCAGACGGTGGTGAATGCTTAATACGGCTGACCGCAGACGACGTCATCTGTAGCACCGTATCACAAGACCATCCAAAGGTTAAATCAAGTCGCAGCTGTCTGAATGCATACACATGACATAATATATGCATGATGACAAATATAAACATGATGCGATAGATAGAAAAGATCATGAATATCTACAATAAACTATCTACTGTAGAACATTATCCATGTCTGATAATACAAAGCAGAAAGGAAAATACAGGGAAATTGGGCACCACCACACAACTAATACAGTGGTCTATCAAAATGATGGCACAACCGCCAAATAGCCAAAACAGTGGCTGACCAAAAATATAGTTCCAATAGCTATCAGAGGAAGTCGAAGACATTAGTGTCAAAGTGATCGACCTGCTCCATCTCCTCGGTGGATACAAAACCGTTCTGGGCGGTATAAAGGAGGATATGCCCCTGCATAGCTGCTGCTAAATGGATCAAAAGAGGGACCCGCTCTTAAGCTGGATGGGTAAAAAGAAAATGCCTCTGACGGATCTCGACCAAGATGCCTGATAAAGAAACGGGCCTGCTCTAACTCCCTGGTCAGATCTGCTATCTGGTCTGCATGATTAGGATCTCTAAGGCAAGCTATCCAATCCATCATCATCACGGACCCTGGCACCATGTCTGCCATGAACTGGGTAGCACAAGTCTGAGCTCCAATCGTGCAAGGGCTCCAATAACTGCTAAATGCCTCCTGGCTGTAAGGGCCCTCTGATAAGGTGAAGCCATCTATGCCCTCCATAGGGATATCTATCAATGGCATGGTCAATGGCCAATGATGCCAAGCAGGAGGAGCAATGGGAATGCGGATCTCCCCCTTAATGCTCTTAATGGCACGCTCTCTAAGATAGAGCTCCTAGCCTCCCATCGTCAACAAAAAAGACTTTGCGGGTCAACAAAACAAACTCCCGACCTGTAGGGACGCCTCCCTCGAATTCGACGGTCAAAAACTCAGAGGTATACGGCGTCCAAGTGATAGAACCCGCCGTCAAAAGCTCCAACTGCAAACGGGCGTGAGTGAATCCCTCAGCAACAGGGACCTCCATCAAAGTGGAGTGATGCCATCTCCGTCCCCGAGGATAGGTCTCCAGACCTAGGGCAGAAGTAGGCCGTAGGCAAGGAAGCCTCTCAAATGCCCAAAGTTGATCATATCAAAGTCCTTAGTGACCAAAATTGACAAAAATGAATGCTAAAATCAAAAAGGTACAGAAAGATGTACTCACCAACAGAAACGGGTAAAATCCTAAGCAAGCCTCCGTCACACCCTCCGAAAGTATGCGCATGCTACGGAGAAAATAGGCAAAGGAATAGGAGCCTCAATCATAGTCACTAAGGCGCTCTACATGTCGAGTGGCTCTAATTAAGGTGAAGGGCACAGTAGACGAGTTATCCTCCACAAAATAACCCCTGATGATCGACAAAAATAATCGCCTTAGAATGCGATCTCTAGCCCTCTGATCATCAGGTAGGGGCTCCTGTAAAGTCCCATCCTGGGCATCTATACTCAAGGGACCAGATCGGAACGTTCGACCCTTGAATGCTATCGTAGGGACTCCCAGCAGGGATCGGACGACAGTGGGTGTAATATCAGCCACAATAGGCACTGGCTCGCCCTCAAACTCAATGCCGGTGATAAATCTCCAATCCATAGGAGTTATTATCACCTCGCAATCTAGTAGATGAAGGGACTGAGTCTGGTGGAACCAGCGCTCAGATAAAGCCCTCATATACCCCCAGGAACAACGACGGGGAAGGATCGAGAAAAAGGCCTGAAAGCCCCAACCATCTACGATATCCCTATAATCCTCGCGCAGAGTGTGATACAGGGAATGCACGCTAAACTTGTTCCCTCGAGGCTGCGTAAAGACGGGAACCTGCATTAAAAACCAAACCATATCAAAAAACCTAAGCCCTGAGAATGGTAAAAAGGAAGAAAAGAATCTAGAGAGAAGAAAAAACTTTAAGTCAGCTCGTTGGCATGAAAATATCTCGAAGGATGGCGACCCAAGTCGCCCAATAACTCCTGCGTCTGCACAACAATGCCAAGGACCTCTGCACGTGGAGCCTGAGCGGGAACAGGAGCAACAAGAGGATCCTCCTCATCGTCAATATCAAGTGGCTATTTGTCCTGTGCTGGATGAATCACCGCCTCCACCAGTCTACGAGGCGTCCGAACCGGACGAGACTGAGGAACATCAGAAGCCCTCCTCCGTCTGATACTTGAGGACACCCTGCGGGAACTGTAGGGTCTATCGCGATCCATTACATACACCAATACTCCAAATCACCTCTGAAAGGGTGTGGTAAGCATAAAACCTGTGGCTTATCATTTTCAATCAGTCCAGCATATATCTCTAGGTCCTAAAACATGCATGGATTAGTCAAAAATACCCAGGAAAGTCAAAACTGCTTGTTTTCAAAATCTAGAAGCTAAAAACCTGTATGGGTCCGTCAAAAATCCTCAGTAGAGTCAAAAAGGCATATTTTTCAATGCTTAAGATTATAGGAAAATTTTGCCAGAGTCTCCTTTGTAAAATGGATTATCTACATGCACACAGGCATGTCTAGGTAGCCATTCAGTAGGACACCTACCCAAAAATAAAAACAGTTCATATTTATAAAAAAAATCAAAAGTCAACCTCATATGGTAGCCAAATTACCATGGATATTTTTAGTTAAAAATCTAGGCTCACTAAGCCTTAAAAAGGATGACTAAACTGATCAAAGAGTGCAAAATAGTACTGTCTCATAACCTGAATTTTCTTACATCCAAACGTGCATTACAGTAAGATATGCATAAATATGTAGTCAGAAAATTTTTAGCAGGTCATATAGGCATACATTTTTTATACATTGCGTCTGAAAGGCCCCTATGTGGTTCGCATGCTTTTAACGTTCAAAACTTGAGAAAAAAGGACGTAAAACATTACCTGTGCTGCGCTGATCGCGTAGGAACTGATGGATTCAGAAAACAGCTGTCCAAGCTCCATAGATCTGAAAAAGAAGATCGAAATCCGTTTAGAACTCAAAACTGAAACTTGAAAAATGAAAATCTCGCAGCCCATTAAATAGCCCAGGTGGAAGCTGGCCCACCTGCAGCTGCTGCACCTCCACCTGCGGCACCCCAGGGTGGGTCCCACTCCCCCGGGCTCAGTTCAGTTAGGATCGAAACAGAGTTCTTATGTGGCCGAGTCAAATTTGAAGAAAAATTACTATGCGATTGAAGGGTTTGTTCTGAAAATCTGCGTTTAATCAGCGGGAATCTAACAAAAAGGAAAACCCCCCCTTGATATTCATCCCGTAGCCGTGTCCGTGGATTAACAAAAAAATCTACGGAAAAACTGCGCAGGAACTGCGCAAAACTGCCGAAAACTGCCACTTTCAGAGCGTCGGATACAGACCGAGTCTAGTTCAGCCGTTGGTTCTATTCCTGAAAAGTTCGGGTATATACCGAAGCCAATCTCAGCCATTGGCTTATCCCCAGCAAAGTTTGGGTACATACCAAAGCCAGTCTCAGCCGTTGGCTCAGCCCCAGCGAAGCGTCGAGTACTGACCGATGGCAGTTCAGCCAGCCCCAGCGAAGTTTGGGTACAGACCGAAGCCAGTCTCAGCTGTTGGCTCAGCCCCAACGAAGTTCAGGTATAGACCAAAGCCAGTCTCAATCGTTGGCTCATCCCAATGAAGTTTGGGTACAGACCGAAGCCAAATTTAGCCGTTGGCTCAGCCCCAGCGAAGTTCGGGTACAGACCAAAGCCAGTTTCAGCCGTTGGCTTAGCCCCAGCGAAGTTCGGGTACATACCGAAGCCAGTCTCAGCCGTTGGCTCAGCCTCAGGAAAGTTCGGGTACAGACTGAAGCTAGTCTCAGTCATTAGCTCAGCCCCAGCGAAGTTCGGGTATAGACCGAAGCCAGTCTCAGCCATTGGCTCAGCCCCATCGAAGTTTGGATACAGATCGAAGCCAGTCTCAGCCGTTGGCTCAACCCCAATGAAGTTCGGGTACAGACCGAAGTCAATTCAATCGTTGGTTCCATTCCAGTGAAGTTCGAGTATAGACCGAAGTCAAGAACCGCCGTTGGCACAACACTAGTAAAGTGTCGGGTACTGAACGATGACAGTACAGCCGTTGGCGTAACCCCAGCGAAGCGTCGGATACTGATTAATATAGTTTAACCGATTGCTCAGCCCCAGCAAAGCATCGGGAATGATCCGGTGATGAAGGCAATTGTAGTAATCCATCACCAATGATGGAATCTGTTAAACACATCCTCAAAAGAGAATGAGGTAAAAGGTTGGATATTTAGCTCCTTGCTGCAAGCTGCCAAGTGAAACCTATCATCCGGATAAGCATCGAAAGATCCCAGCAAGGTGACTCAATACTTGAGGGATTACCCCGTCAGAGGAGCCTTCAAAAACACACAAACGGCATCAGCAAAGAGGAAATCTGCCCCCTGATAATGCTGACATATGCAGGAAACCATGGGTTTCAAACCACGAGAGCATAATAGCATCCCCATCAGAGTTGAATAGGCTACCGTGAATCACGTCATCCCAGTAGAAAATGACAAGAATAGTTCGCGGTAACCTGTCAATAATATCAAGGGTTGTCCATGACAACATTATCCCCAGCAGATAGATGACGTAAGCAATCGAGAGCAGCCCCATTCCACTCAAAGACACCCAGCCTTCGTAACGTCTCTGGCATTTGTTTTATTTCCAGTGTCTACTAATCTTTATCCTGTCCATTCCATTACATTGCATGGACATGATAAAAAGGGGCATCTGTAGACACTCGAAATTCTCCTTGCCCCAATACTAGCACTGTAGGAGGGCAAAGCCATCAATCAAATCAACCCCGATACCGATACCGGGCTTCCAATCCAAATCAGGCCACCAATGTCGGTCATTCAGTTAAATCCGGTCCCCAATATCTGTAGACCCAAATCCGATCCCCAATATCGGTAAACCCAAATTCGATCACCAATATCGATACTCCAGTCAAATCCGATCCCCAATGTTGGTACTCCAACTCCGATCTCCAATTGGACCGTCTATCCAGCTCCGATCTCCCATCGAACTGTCTATCCAGCTCCGATCTCCAATCGGGCCATCTATCCAACTCCGATATCCAATCAGACCATCTATCCAGCTCCGATCTCCAATCGGACCTGTCTATCCAGCTTCGATCTCCTATCGGACCGTCTATCCATCTCCGATCTCAATCGGACCGTCTATCCATCTCCGATCTCAAATCAGACTGTCTATCCATCTCCGATCTCTAATCGAACCATTTATCCATCTTTGATCTCCAATCGGACAGTCTATCCAGGTCTGATCTCCAATCAGACCGTCTATCCATCTCCGATCTCCAATCAGACCGTTTATCCAACTCCGATCATCAATCGGACCGTCAGATCAACCCCAATCTCAATATCAGGCTATCATACCAACCCCGATCTTCGATCGGACTATCAGTTCAAACCCTGATCTCAATATCGGGCCTTTAAATTAGCCTTGGCAACAACCTAAGAGGTACAAATCAGCCTCGGCAGCAACCCGAGAGGTACAAATCAGCCCCAACAGCAACCCGGGAGATACTGATCAATCCCGATCTCAATATCGGGCCGTCAAGTCATCCCCGACATCAACCCTAGAGGTACAGGTCAACCTTGAAATCAACCTAGAATGTGTCAAATCATCCCCCGGTCTCAACCCGGGAAGTACAGATCAGCCCCGACGTTAATCTGGGAAGTGCAGTTCAGCCCAGAGATAACCCTGGGAAGCCAGATCCACCAAGGACCACCCCCAGGAAGGGTAAAATGGTTATTTTATTAAATCTCAGTTGATTCAGTCAAAATCAAGCTGAATTGATGCCATCGAAGTCAGAATGAACCATAACGACGATCCCGAGTGCAAACAGCACAAGACATCTCAATGAATAAACTACGGGGAATCGAAGACCTAGTTATGAACCCGTCTTCTTGGACCCAGAAAATGTTTTATCCCATATCATTGCGACACTCTCGGCGAGGGCATTTTGAAAAGTTATCACACGCCTCAAACGGATGCTCCGATCAAAAGTTAGAAAGTTTCAACTTCGACCGCGCGTTGTCTGGAGTTCACGTACTTTGAGACGATGGAACCCGGCATCGTGGGCCCCACCGGGGGAGCCGCACTTCTACCTGTGGCAGTAGCAGGTAGAGTGGAGGCTTTCTGGCCTATAAATAAAGGTGCCCCCCTTCATTTTGAAGATTCAAAAACGCAGCGAAGCTCTGCCAGTTCAATTTTCTGACTTTTACACCTCTTCCAAACCCAAATATTTTCACTCTAAAACATAGATATATCCATATACTACCACATTTTAGAAAATAACTGGTAGATTTGGACATATAGAACCTATGACTTGGCAAAAAGCCTGTGTAGCAGTCCATTGTAAGTATTTTCACAATCAGAAAGTGAATATTACTTCTTCGTACTTTTATACACTTGCACGTTAAGTTTCGTTTTCTACAAATGTCCGAAACTTAGTTCCGTGGCCGTTTTCATCAAAATTTGGTACATTTTTGTACATAAATTGATTTTCTGGCATTTCTACAAATCGGATTGACGATCCGTTAGCCCTAGCAGCTTCAATGCACTAGCACACACGTTCTAGCAACTTCGCCGGACTGAGTTATCTTCCCAGTCTGGGTTTGGCCCTTTTTGTATATATTTAATTGTATATATACTAACATTTCAATTCTGTTAAGCCCGGATGCCAAATCCAAGGTAGTTTACCGCTTTTATATATATCTACGCATATATGAGCGATTTTCACCATAACTGGGTTCTCTTCCCAGTATTGGTTGACTACATTTTTGTCAATATATAAATATATATATATATATATATATATATATTTAATTCCAGTCCGGGCACCGGCGTGAAAACCCATTGCCCTTTATATTATTTTTGCACTCTTCGCCATACTGGGTGATCTCCCTAGTCACTGGTTGACTACTTTTCTGTAATTTACATTTCAGTCTGGCCTGGATTATTTCGTGGCCTTTATACTATTTTTGCACACTTCACTATTACTGGGTTATCTTCCCATTCCCTGGTTAACTATTTTACTGTATATTTACATTCCAGTTCGGCCTGGATCATTCTGTGGCCTTTTTACTGCTTTTATATATATTTATGCATATATAAGCAGCCTTCACCATCACTGGTCCTCTTCCCAGTCTTGGTTGACTACGTCTCTGTCAATATATATATATATATATTTCAATTCCAGTCCAGGCACCGGCGTGAAAACCCATCGCCCTTTACAGCTTATATATATATATATATATATAATGCTTTACTTGCGTTCTATTCAACTGCTGCTTTAAATATTCAGTTTATATGAATTGGCACTGACATATCTGCAGGCAAACTAGATTTATTTAAATCTCGCCAATTCTAGTTTTCAAACGGTTCAAAACATCCAGACTGAACCGGGAAGCTAGAATGGCTGAGATTTCCTTAACTCTAGCTTTCTTTCTAGTTTCAGCTTCAAAAGTAACCTTGCGTCCCTTAGATCGCTATCAAGTGGGAACGAGACGCTTTGGCCGTGCGGACTGGGATTTACTGAATGGATCCTCGATTATGGCAATTTTGGGATATATATATATATATATCTATTTCTGTACCAATTTGAAAAGTGCAGGTTTTGGCTACTCATATGTGAGCCTAGGAATCGTGGGATTCACGATCAAAACGATCAGAATCTGATTCTCACGATGGACAAACTCCGGTTTACAAATGTACCCTGCCAGTTTTTCTGCAAAAAATATACATGTAAACAAACCTTAAAACGGTTATCCGGATTTAAGGTCTCAATATAATAAAAAAATATTAATTGTCGTGTCAGCGTCCCTCCGATGGTTTTCATACCCATGAGGAGACCGACACTTGTATATTCTGCGGTCGAGGATGCTTCGCAGCCCGACAAATCACCATTCACATGCAGCCTTAAGGCTATAAAGATAAATTTGGAATTATCAACAAGCTTCAATTCCTATGGCAGCGTAAGGGTTTTATAAACTAGATTTCAAAACATCATTTTCAAATCAATTAAAAAGCTTTTCAAAGAAAATCAAATTAAATGCATTTGCAAATCAAATCAAAGACAGATTTTCAAATCAAAGACTGATTTTCAAATCAAATCAAACCCTTCGTATATAGGTTCAACAAAGCAAAACACTACTTTCAATTAATCAAATCAATAGGCCCAATTTTTAAACAGCATTCCCTCATGTATTCCAGTTTTAAAGGGAAATATTGAAAAGATGCGGTACCGTGTTTACACGAGAGTCGTGGGGTGCCTAACACCTTCCCCACACTTAACCAAGCCCCCGAGCTTAAACTTTGTTTTCAAAGATCAAGTTTCGACAGTGTCCAGCAATTGGGCCTCTTTCAAACAAAACTCGGTTGAGTTGGCACAACCATTTCAAATCTACCAACTGGCAACTCTGTAAAACATTCAAATCGTCGACATGATGCATGTTGGACTTTCTCCTGAAAAACCCTTCAAAACCTTTTTCCTAAATAAAAAGAGTGAGGGTAGAGAGAACTTAGGAAAAGAGATTAAAAGATCCGGGTTGTGACCCGACCCGCTGATTTTTTAAACCAACGTCGACACTGACTAAAATGACTTTTGCAAATCAAATCAAACCCTTCGTATATACGTTCAACAAAGCAAGGACCCTACTTTCAAATCAATCAAACGTAGGCTCAATTACTTCCAGCATTCACACACACACATTGCAAATAAAAAAGGAAATTTTGAAAAGATGCGGTACCGTGTTTTCACGGGAGTTGTGGGGTGCCTAACACCTTCCCCACATTTAACTAAGCCCCCGAACTTAGAACTTCGGTTTCAAGATTCAGTTTTGACAGTTTTCAGCAGTTGGACCTACTTTCAAGAAAAACTCGGTTGAGTTGGTACAACCATTTCAAATCTACCAATTGGCGACTCTGTAAACCGTCCAAATAGTCAAAAAGATACATGTTGGCCTTTTCCTAAAAAACTTCACCCTTCATAAAACAGATAAAATAAGGGTAGAAAAATAAAAGTTAGGAAGAGAGAAAGATTTGGGTCCAACTTGACTTGCATTTTTTCCCAATGTCGACAGGTGGCGACTCTGCTGGGGACAGTAGAGGGCTTAGGCCGCGTTCAAATCTTTTCAAAAATTTCCTTTTATATCTGCATGTGTGTAAAATGCTGCTTCTTTATATTGAATGGATGTGAATAAATGCTTTACTGCTTTATATTAGTGCTTCGCACAATGTCATCATTTCATGCGGTGCGACGCGATGTATGTGAATGTATGTTGTGTGATTCCTCCACCAGGAGGCGAACTTGTCGGTTTTTGAGTACTGGACTCAAAGGCGACTAAGTCTGCGAGGCTCAGGAAACGCACCACTCAGATCCGCTCTAATTGAAAGATCGGATTAATTTCCCCTCTAGTAGATTGCGATGATCTGGGGACCTTCATGCTGAAAAACCGCAAGAATAGCCTAAGATAGGTCACCCTCTGATTAACCAAATTCGAAGGGAATCTTCTTCATGCCTTCCTCTTTCAATTCAATGTCGAGTTTTCCATTCCAATATAAATGTCATAATATTCATTCCATGTCTTGTAAATCCTATCATGCTATCCTGTCATCCAAACCACTAACCTTTGTTTTACAGGATAAGATTAAAAAAATCTCAAAAATAAACACATTACATGGCATGCATCCGACCAACACCTACATCAGGAAATTAACACACCTATGTTTGTTGTAGGTAAAAATTAGTCCTGTTACCAGATCAAAATCTAAGAAAGCACTAAGTTCATCTCTAAGCATGACTTCAAGTGCTCAACTAGAATCCACCCCCGTCTGTAGGGAAGAGTTTGAAGGATTAAAGAACAAGATAGCCGAATTGGCTATTTTCTTGAGAGAACAAAGTAAAGCTCTAAAGGGAAACAAGCACAGGGTCATATAGAACCAGGTACATCCAGTGGCAGTCAAGAGATTGGAAAGAAAGACCCTCAGATTCTTGAACCACAGAACCAGGATCCTACCAACAAAACCCCTGAAATCACCACCCTCAACAAAGAACAAGAAGCTGGTGATATTCTGAAGAAGGTACAACAAATGGAAGAGACCATCCGGTCCATCAAAGGGACTGGGGCATTTGGGAGTGTCAATTACTCAGACTTGTGTATATTCTTCAGGGCATGTTATCCAGAAAAATTTCAAGTCCCTGATTTTAAGAAATACAATGGATTGGGAGACCCATACACCCATTTGAAGGTATTCATTAGACAGCTTGGATCCTATGCAGAGGACGAAAAGCTCAGAATGCAATTGTTCCAGAAAAGTTTAACCAGAGAGGCTAGAGTCTGGTATGCTCGTTTGGATAATTCCAAAATTCACAGCTGGGAAGAGATAGCACATGCCTTCCTCAATCAATACAGTTTTCAATCCCAAATGGCTCCAGACAGATACCACATCACCAAAATCAAGAAACAAACCACCGAGTCATTCAGAGAATATGCCCAACGATGGAGGCGGGTGGCAGCACAAGTCACCCCACCTATGACTGAGTCTGAGATAGTCATGACCTTCATCGATATCCTAGAAGCTCCGTATTACAAAAGGGTCCTAGCAAGCATAGGAAAACCATTATCGGAGATGATCAAACACGGAGAAATGGCTGAAATGGGGTTGAAATCTGGGAAGATAAAGGATCTAACCGCCTTGGATGCCGTTGCCGAGCATATCTAATCTGGGAGTTACGGGAGTAATCCCCGGAGAGTACATAGGAAGAAAGATGAAAAATGTCCTTAGTACTACAAGGACAGAATCAAAGAAGCGAGTCGAGCAGTATGCCCATTCAAATGAAGAACTATTCCCCCTTTCAAGCTCCAGTCCAACAGTCTAACTCTCCATTTCAAAAAAATTTGGAGGCTAGATGTCGGAGAACATTCACTCCTTTAGGGGATTCACTCGAGAACGTGATGAAACTGTTGACAGCACAGAAGAAGATTGTTCAGCTCCTTCCACTAACTAGTACCGGGGGAAGGAATTTTGAACCAAGTAAGAAGTGTGCATACCATTCAGAATCTCCGGGCCACGATACACAGGACTGTTGGGCTCTCAAGCACAAAATCCAAGACTTGATAGACAACAGGGAGATTATGGTAACCAAACCCGAGCAACCGCACGTGCAAGATAATCCCCTCCCTCAGCACAAAGAGGAGAGTGCCAACATAATTAGCACAAAGAATGGAGAAGGATCCAAATACCTCTGACATGTCAGAGAGGCAACTCAATCCAGTACCTGTAGCCCAGACAGTTGGGAGTTATCAGAAAGGTGATTTTTGATAGAACAGGAGATCAAGTCTATCAAGGAACAGATTGGACAGCTAGCAGATTTGGTCGTGTATTAGCATCAGGTAACCAGATAGTTGATAAACCAATCCAGCTAGGTTGAAGCAAGTCCTCCTACACCGAAAATTAGTCCCATTGCTATGAGGGACCATTACCGGTTTTATGAGCGTAAACCCTGGGCTGATAAGGTATCCAAGGAAGAGAAATTTCAAGTAGATACGGAGTTTGCCTTTCAGAGGAATTTCACTAATCTGTACCAGCTGATGAAGGAAATCCTCCAAATGTTGATCAATGAGGGGATGACTATAGATTTGTTACCCCCGGTGAACCCTCAATCCAAAAAATTCAAACATGACAGTATCTGTCAATACCATTCCAATGCGCCCGGTCATGACACTGAGGATTCCTGGGGACTTCGGCACCTGATTCAGAATATGATTGAAAGCGGTGAGCTGATAAGAGGGAATCAAGACTATGGCCTCCCTATAAGGAAACACTTTTTATTCCCATGGCATGGAATCAGGGAACAGTGGCTGTTATTTCCTGTGAGAAGGAGCTAGCCGAAACACCCTTAGTACTGCCTGGAAAAAGGGTTCAAGAAGCACTGAATCTTATGAAGGTAGCTGCGCCCGAACCTTTAATATTGCCTTTCAGACCCCAATATCCAGTGATCAGTCTGAAGAGGGTCCCATGGAACTATGGGAATGATCAAGGTTCCACCTCAAATAACATTGCCATTGTATCCAAGGAGAATCCATTGTACCTGCCCAGCGGGTGATCAATCTAGTCACCAAGGCTAAAGAGAGAGTGGCTAAAGAGAATATCAAAGAATTCCTCAGTAAAATGGGGCATAATGAGATCAAGGTGGTGCCCAGGTTTTATCCTCGATGGATTATCGCAACATTCTAGTGAAAGTACTGGAAGAAGCCCAGATGCCAAAGACAGTGGATGCCGAGAAATTCCGTAATGTGATAGAACACATCTTCAACAGTAGTGTGATATCTTTTACTGATGATGAAATACCCGCGGAAGTCACAGGCCATCGCAAGTTACTGCACATAGCCGTAATGTAATCAGGTATGTGATTGGAGGTGTGCTTATAGACGGAGGATCTTCTCTTAACATTTGTCCCTATGATACCTTAGAGAGAAAAAAGATCAACCCAAACCGGATAAGAACCAGTCATGTGGTTATCCGGGCCTTCAATGGGTCTCACCGAGAAGCTGTGGGAGAGATTGAGCTTCTACTGGAGATCGGTGCCCACACTTTCTATGTATCCATCCAAGTACTCAACATTACCACCGGATACAACTTATTGCTGGGAAGACCATGGATCCACAGGGTAGGAGCAGTTCCATCCACCCTCCATCAGCAGCTTAAGTACATTATCAATGGTAAGCTAATCATGGTGAATGCCGAACCAGGATACCTTGTCTACATATACAGGGAGATATGCCGGTGATCAGTCTGGATGCAAGGGTTGAACCTGAAAGTTTTCAAGCATTGGAGGTGAGCAATACTCAGTACCTACCTGTTGGGGCACTAGCCTTGAAGCTAAAAAGTCTCCCCCGAAGTGATGAAAGTGGGCCAGGAGATGGTATCTTTGGGTTTTCGCCCTAGAGAAGGGTTAGGAAAGAATCAACAAGGAATTAAAAGTCAGGTGCAGATCCCGAGCCAGTTAGGGAAAGTCGGATTAGGTTATTCATCCGGGTCAAACCACTGGAACCCACACAAGCATTCAAAGGCTCATGCTTCCACTATATTGTTGCCAAACCTCACTGATGCCGGTTCGTGAAGCCAATGAGAAAGATTCCTACTATTGTGTCAGCCATCCTGTTTCCTCCAGTCGTACCAATCAGCGAAAGAAAAGCCCCAAAGCTTGAGGGGCTTAGCAAAAAGGGAAAAAAAAGTTCCTGTACGAAAGATGGGACCCATTTTCTAACATGTATGTTCTCATACACTACGAGGGTATGAACGATGATATCCCAGATAGTGATGAAGAGGATCTGATACAAATTCCTAGCATTAAGAAAGGAAAGAGGGCAGTTCAAAGAAAAACCTCGGCTCTGATTTGAAGGATGTCTTAGTTATCATCAAGGAAGAGACAGACGACCACAAATCTTATATCCTCCCTATTCATGAGGATCTGACATTGGACAATTGAAGTAGTCTCCCGTGCCTCATTCAAAAAGGGTAAAAGGGTAGAGAGTCCATCTTCCCTATAACATGGTTTCATTTACTGCTTATTTTGGTTGCACAGCTATAGCAGTAACTTTTGTCATGCTTTGCTAAATACTTTGTATATTTAAGCAGTTTCATATATTAAAGCGAAAACATTTTGTTTTCAGGACTCCAGAATTAGATTTGTTTGTCACTGCTGATGAGATGCCAACCTGTCACAATGACTACAACTTTGATGTAGAACTGAACTTTGACTTGATGGAGATTGATCAAAAGGAGGAAGATAACTATGAGGTGCCTGAGGAGATCAAAGAATGGGTCGAAGACAAACCCAAACCAAACCTCGATCAAACCACTACTGTCAATATCGAAACCTCAGAAAACCTCAAAGAAATCCAGATAGGCCTAGACCTCACCCCAGACCAAAGAACCGACTTGATTAAAATCCTTATACAGTTTCAGGATGTGTTTGCATGGTTGCATGAAGACATGATTGGCTTGTCTACTAACATTATCATCCATCGACTCCCCATCAAATATGGATTCAAGCCAGTCAAGCAAAAGCTCAGACGATTGAAACCCAAATGGAGTCTGAAAGTCAAAGAAGAAGTTATCAAACAATTCAAAGCCGGAATCATCATGGTATCAACATACCCGGAGTGGTAAGCCCGGAGGGAAGGTACGAGTATGCGTGGATTACAGGGATTTGAACAAAGCTTGTCTCAAAGACAACTTCCCGGTACCTTTCATCCACATCTTGATAGACAATACGGCGCAGTACGAAATGTATTCTTTTGTGGATTGCTTTGCTGGTTACCATCAAATTATGGTCGCTGAAGAAGATAGGGAGAAGACAGCTTTCATCACTCCCTGGGGAACCATTTGTTACAGGAGATTATCCTTCGGCCTTATCAATGCCGGTGCCACATATCAGTGAGCCATGATGGCCCTGTTTCATGACATGATACATAAGGAGATAGAGGTTTATGTGGATGACATCATCGTCAAATCCCGGAAGGAAGACGAGAACATCAACCATGTCAAGAAGCTGTTCAACAGGTTGTGTAAGTAGAACCTTAAGCTGAATCCAGCCAAATGTGCTTTTGGTGTCAAATCGGATAAGTCGTTGGGATTCCTAGTGAGTAATAGAAGCATTGAGCTTGATCCTGCTAAGATTAAAGCTATTATAGAGATGCCCATACCCCGAATAGAGAAGGAGATACGCGGGTTCATGGGAAGGATCAATTTTATAAGCCGGTTCATTTCCCAGCTTACAGCAACTTGTGAACCCATCTTCAATCTACCAAGGAAGAATTCCTCCACAAAATGGAATGAGAATTGCCAAAAAACCTTTTTTGCCATCAAGAAGCAGTTGATCGAAGCACCTGTCTTGGTACCCCCGAGGGATGAAGTTCCCCTGTTTATGTACCTATCAGTCAATGCCAATGTAATGGGCTGTATGCTGGGACAGAAAGATGATAGTAGCAAGGAGAGAGCCATCTACTACATCTTCAAAAGATTCAGCAGCGACGAATAGAAGTACACTTTGATTGAGAAGACATGCTGTGTATTGGCATGGGCCGCTATGAGGTTACAACATTATCTGCATGGGCACACGACCTACCTCATATCCCACATGGATCCACTGAAGTACGTATTCAACAAGCCAATATTGAATTATCAATTGTCCAAATGGCAGTTGATCCTCCAACAGTTTGACATTATCTACATGACTCAAAAGTCCATTAAAGGGCAAGGCATTGTAGATCAACTAGCCGAGGCTCCATCAGGAGGGTTTGAGCCTTTGGAGACTTCTTTTCCGGATGATGGGATTATGATAATTCAATAAATTTGACAAGAGAATATAGTCCAACCTTGTAGAATGTATTTTGATGGAGCGGTGAACATGGAAGGTGCCGGAGCCGGGGTAGTCCACATCTCTGGTACAGGAAAGCAATATCCTGTGGCTACCAAGTTGGAGTTTGTCAACACCAAAAACACAGCTGAGTATGAAGGCCGCGGTTGAAACTAGCCCAGTCCATGGGTATCCAGCGTTTATTAGTCTTTGGAGATTCTGAGTTTGTAATCAGACAAACCATGGCCTTTCTTCATGTGGGGAATGGATGTGATCCGGCCAGTAGAACCCAAAGCCAATAATGGACATCGATTCATCTTCACCATGATCGATTACTTTACCAAGTGGGCTGAAGCTGCCTCTTTTCCCAAAGTCACCCAGGAGGTAATCATTGGTTTCATCAGAAATAATGTTGTTTGTCGATATGGACAATCGGAGGTGATCGTATCAGACAATGCCAAGAACCTAAATAATCAGATGATGAGAGATTTATGCAGTAAGTTTCATATCAAGCATCTCAATTTCGTCATCTACCGACCCAAGATGAATGGTGCTGTCGAAGCAGCCAATAAGAACATCAAGAAGATCATGCAGAAAATGTCCGCCAATCACAAAGGATGGTCTGACCTATTGCCTCTGACTCTGTTAGCATACAGGACATCAATGCGTACCTCTACTAGGGCTACCCCTTACTTATTGGTCTATGTCATGGAAGTAGTACTTCCTATAGAAGTAGAGATGGAGTCCTTGCGGGTGTTAATAGACGCTCAGATGGAGGAAGACCAGTGGTTGCAAGAACGATACCACCAGCTGTCCCTGATAGATGAAAAGAGGGCTACATCTATTTTCCATGGGCAGCTATATCAGCAAAGGATTGGTCGATCATACAATAAGAAAGTATGAATCCGGCAATTCAAAGAAAATAACTTAGTGTTGAAGAAAGTTTTGGCCAATCAAGACGAAGCTAAAGGAAAGTTCGCCCCAAATTGGGAAGGCCCTTTCATTGTCAAAGAGGTGTTGACAGGAAGAGCTATCAGATTATAAGCAATGGAAGGGAGAAAATTTCCCCAACTCATCAACTCAGACACCATAAAAAGGTACTATGTCTGAAGCACATGCCAGCCATCATTATGGTCCTGCGAATCGATCAAATCAGTTTTGATTTTTATTAGAAGATTGAACTATGAATGACATGATCTCCCTCAGCCTGGGAGTACGTAGGCAGCCATTCCTGGTGTGGTCAAACCAAATAAAGTTTTAAAAATGTATCAAACCAAACTCAAAAGAGACACTTTTCAAACCTCTCACACAAAACTTGAACTACGAATAACCTGATCTCCTTCCACCCGGGAGTACGTAGGCAGCCATTCACGATGTAGTATGTCCTTCAAAGAAAAAATAAAAAACTAATAAAAACAAGTCCCAAGACACCGAAATCCTATAAAACCCAAATTCTACCAAGACTCCCTAGTCAACAGGCCTATCTGAGATATTCTCTAACATCTCACTGTCAATCCGTCAAGGAGAAGCTTCTGATACATCAACAACAGTAAGTCATGAAAGAAGTGGTAATCACTCAGCAATGACAATATATATCTAATATGGAAGTGAATCAAAATATATTTCTCTGATATATAATACTGTTTGATATATACATAATGTCCTGTACATGATAAAAATGGCTGATCTAGTATGTGCAGCGAAAATAAAGCTAGTCTATGGACCCAAAGATAAACGAGATAACAATGCCAACATGGCATATCTCTCTAAAGATAGAGGAGCAGCTGCAAGTGCAATATCCCCAGCTTCTATACGAGCAAGGACATCCACTGCCATCTGCATGGTGCTGCTATAGCCATCTATAAACGCACTCATCTCTCCAACCAGGCTATCTGTATATGACATGAGGACTATGCTGCCCGCAATATATACATCTCAAGTGGCTATTGCCTCGTCCCTCTCCATAAAAGCAGCATTCCTGGCAATCAAAACCTCCTCAATATCCTCAAAGGTTGCATCCTGACAGATCGAACCTCATCTCTCTCCTCAAGAGCAACATCTCGGGTAGATAGAGCCTCATCTATCTCAACTAATGCTGCATCCCGAGCAGCTTGAGCCTAGTCTCTGGCGGCGAAAGATGTATCTCTGCTAGACAGGGCCGTCAACATCAATGCCCTAGCCTGATCTCTCTAGAAAGTCATCCGAGCTAGTGAATCAGCAATAGCTGGATCTGTGCCAGCAGGAACAGTCGACGGATCACTAACTAAACGCTGTTATCAGACCCACAAATAACTCATCCTTAGTGGGAGAATTAGGATCCTCCATAGGCTCCTCCTGATCTGAATCTATGATCGGAGCTAACTGGATAACCGCAGCTGCCGCTATATCAACCTCCAACCACGCTGAATACTCCGGAGAGCGATCCGGGTGGCTAGTAGAGAAATCAGCCCTCTCCCTATGAGTCCAACACTTATAAATCCTGATCAAGTCGGCTGATGATAAAGATGAAGCTGATATCCGCTGATCAATAGCCCCCTCAAACTGGTGTAGGCCTTGGAACTGATTAAACTAACCCATAACTGCCAACGGATGGTAACTAGAGTTCTATAACTTCGATGGCCACGAAATTTAAATTGAAAGTTCACGTTAATACGTGTATGATTCCACCAAGAGTTGGGGAATTTTTGGAGTTGAGCATGATATAGCTAATTTCTTAAGTTACGAACTAAAAACGGACTTTTAAAAAATACTGAAGGAAATTGAAAAATTCCAGAAAGATTGTTTTTGTGTATGGAATATACGTATATGTGTGGTCAAAAGATAAAAAAAAAAAATAAGATGATTTGCTATTTTCATAAAAAGGGTAATTCAGCTTGCTGAATTGGTCAATTCAGGTTGCTTAATTGGAAACTGAAAATGTCAAGAAGGGAAGACAGCTTGTATCCAGCTTGCTAAAATAATGTATTCAGTTTGCTGAATTTATAAACAGTTTACCAAGTTATAATAAGAACTTATTAAGTGATTGAGTAAGTGTTAAGTCTAAAGGTAGTACAGTCGTACTCTTTAGTAGTTGATGTATAATGTTTGGGCTAAACAATTCTTTTAGGGAGCGAAAGTATATACGAACTAGCAACCAATCTAACTCGCTGTGAAAAATAGTGTAGACGAGACGGAAACTAGTTTGTTGGTTATTTGTGGAAAACCACTCAGTATATTATACTGAATACTGTTAGAGACTCGATGTGTGCTAGGTTTAGAATTGTGAATACGTATGGTGTTAAGGTATTATTTAATATTTGACTATGTGTTTAAATGTTAGATAGTTTACTTATAAAGTAATAGTATTGCCAGATAAAGTATGTTATGCTAATTAAAAGATCAATCTTAATAATGATAGATCTTTTTAATAAAGATGATTAAATTAGATTGCGTAGCAGCAATCGACTGTACATGCAAGTTCCCTAACTCAAACTCGAGTTATTATTGTTCAAGCATGGTAGTGGATAATTATTGTTTATTATTCTACATCTAAGATTATTATTGAGTATTCGCATTTACTGCAAGTTTTCCTAACTCAAACTTGAGTTATATTTTCAAAGCATGTTAGTGAATAATTATTGTTGATTATTCACATCCATACTGATTATTGATTCACACTTAGTACATGTTGTATATGTTCATCAGGTATGAAAGGCTAATCACCTTCATTACCCTAAGGTTCAGTTAAAGTTGTTTATGGTCCTTGTTGACATTAAACATTATTGGTTCAGTGTTGGGTATTTTCTACGCGCAACACGCAAGTGTACATGGTCAACAAGTAATACAGTGATAAATCAAAGATCGTACCCACAGAGATAATAATTACTGCTTAGTCAAACAATTACCAATTTTATAGTATTTTAACTTTATCAAACTAGCGGTCAAATGATGTTTTTATACTAAATTATTACTTAGAACAATCGCACACTAAATCAAGAATTTAACATATTTGAGAGAATTAAGCCCACAACTTCACTTATGATTGCATTTCTGACAATTATCCTTTTCCCTGGTTTATCTCAGTTACCCCCCAGATTATTAATCGAAAACACTAACGTAGATAAAATCACCTCACGATGTATAATATCCATACTCATTTGTATCCACATATGATAGATTCAAGAAAGACATCCTAATTAACTAATTCACTATATTTCTATGTGAATTACAATTAATAAAAATTTGTTACCAAGTTCTCTTTCAGATTACATATGGCGTAAAGGCATACATCTATCCGAAACACAAATCACGAATTCCATCTATACAGAATTCACGAACATATGTCAGTATGGCCAGTTCTAATCTCCTATGTTCCTTCACAAGTTCATAGGAAATAACATAATAATCGTTGATCAGGCAATTATATAAATGAATCACACACATAGTGAATAACCTGGGAATAACATCCATAAACTGAGTTTTAAAGATACTTAATCAATCATTATAATCAAAGATCCGTCGTAGGCTTAAAATGAATTTAGTTCATCATAGATAAGTAAACTCCAATGATCCACATCAAACTAAACATCCTGAATACAAGATAAAAAGATAGAGAAAAGGTAGACACTAAAATAATATCACCGATCTCCACTTCGATCTTGAGTCCGTCGTGTCGATTTGATGCTTCAATCTCCCAAGCACATTCAATCCTCCAATTAGGGCTACTCGATTCGTCCCCGTCTGTCTATAATAGCCGTATATTCAGTCTTTTATATGCTCCCAGCCGCAACACTAATTAGCCCTTATTTTCTGCACAATCCCAATCAGAACAGGAAAGTGATTACTTTCCCTGTCGTAGGCCCGCCCCTGCGGCAGTTTTAGCCTTGGGTGCGCCCGCCCCGACGGGGGGTAACTTTCTCTTGTGGACATTTTCGCTCCCCCGCCCCAGCGAGGGTTTTCTCTTGGAGACGCCCGCCCCAGCGGGGGGTCTTTTTCTGTAAAACTCAGCTTTTTGCCCTTTTTCTTCCTAGTTTCTCCTCAAATCAAATCCTGCACAACATAACATGAAACCAGGTAGAATGATACTAAAAAAACTCAAAGTAAGTAAGAAACAAGCTATAACGGATATCAATTCGTTGGTATAAAGCCAACTTATCATTCAGTCATTTATTTGTTGAAATTCTTATTTATGCTCTTTCATAATTATTATATTGTTGAAAATTTGAAAGCTTATTCTTTCTTTCGATTATGATATATCCTTGTTGTATTTAAACTTGCTGGGCAAAGTAGTTGCTCACCCTTGCTATATCATGATAACAAATTTTAGATTAAGACGGAGGCTCGAAGAAAGACAGAGACAAAGGCAAATTCCAAAGAGTAGATTATTACGCATTCATAACTTATTAGTTATCATATGCTAGTAATGTTGTAAACCTTTTTAGTTACTTAAGGTATGTATTAGTTAAGGTTAACAGACTTTGGGAAATATTATAGAATCATGTGAAATAAACAATATATGTTTATATATTCCGCATTAGTTTATAGAATATATATAAAGATGAAGTACCGCAACATACCAGATCCGAGGTTCTAGGGACCCAGATTTGGGGGCACTACATTTGGTATCAAAGCCGTAGGTTATTAACCTTAGGTAGGGTTACTGCGACGACCCCCAAATCCGGATACCTTCACCCAGGATATGGTGCTTCACTGTACAACTATCTACTCATACATTCCACTGAATTATTCAATAGTTTGTATAAGTGCAACTAACATTCATTACAAACTTCCTCCCCAAAATCTTATTAACACTTACATCCATTCAGTGTCATAATATTGTGTATTATAACAGAATACTATACTATTACAAAAGTAGTTAAGCATTCATCTGGGATTTGCCCTTGTCGCTACTGGAGCTTTTGGTCCGACTGCTATTAGTTGGAAACATATGATTTTAAGTAAGGATGAGTGAGCATAACTGGCTCAACAAGTCTAACAATTTATGTTGCAACCACAAAATCAAGAATCATATGTCTCGTCTTCGATAACTGTACAAGAGTTATAAAGAAATAGGAATAAGCAAAATAAGGTTTTTGAATTCCTTTAAAACATTCTCAAGGACACAAAGTCGCTTAAGAATCTGAGCTGGTCAATGACCATAAACATCATCTTTTTAAAAAGGGAAAACTGGTGTAAGACTGTAAGCCCGGCTTCACTTACGAGCACGTCAAAGTGATCAGCCTGTAGTACTCTGCGTTGATCAACACTACTTTCGTAAACATTTTCATGTTTACAATGCAACACAATGCCTGGTCGAATTAACGACAATAAAACCATTATGTATTCATACTCAACTTTTCATTCGAAATCCATACCAAGTTAGTTGGCATAGGATAGCTCATCAATAATACTTAGAAAGATTTATGCAAACCCATCAACGTACTTTACATATATGTCTAGCCAAAACAAATGGCATCGACTATCCAATAACAATTCATGCATAGGCAACTATGCATAATGACAACTTGTCTGACCTCGTGTACAGACAAGAGTTCATGAGAACTTGCATAACATATCGTTAATACAAGAAGTAGGAACTTGTATCAAGTAAATCTTGAACAAGGTTAGAAACACTTGCCTTTGCGTCTTTAGTCTTGTTGGATATACTTGTCGTTATACTTCTACAAGATATAAGCACAAAGCATATCCATTAGATTACCACAATTGATAAACATTGTGTAACCTATCTTCTCCTTCTCGTATAAGTTTACCGAGTTATTATCTTGTTAACATTCGTTCAAGTTATCATCATTCGTTATGGCTCATTAACTGTTATATATTATAAATTGAACACTTATTAATCACCCTGGACTACCTCTTAATCGATATGAAAAAGGTTAAGTAAAGGATTGTTAATGTCTAATAATTTTCATAGCTGGCACACCGCGCACTACCCCTGCATAGGATTTCACAGGACTGGCACGGCCCGTGCCTAGGGGCGCGGCCCGCGCTGCCTCTGCACCAGAAAATTTTCCTCAAGTTCTAGAATTTCAGAATTTTCTCAAGCTTTGTAACATGGTCATTTCAACTCGGAATTGGTTCATTCCAAAGACAATAGTCCCCAAATGTCATGTTCTATCATTCTATTACGTCGGAATTCATTTTGAAATTTGTCGGTGAGAATTTAGCTGATTAGTCTATTTTTACGTTTTCGTTAAATGTTCGTGAACATTCGACGCTCAATTCTTCGTTTTAAGTCAGAATTGATTCGTTCTTGTTCCCGCAAGTCTTATTTACCTAATTACACGTGTTGCAATCGAAAACTAATGTTTCTGACTCACACGGCGACTTTTGACTTCTAATCCGAGAAAAATACGTTTTCGACGATTATCGTCTAATCGCGTAACTTCTGCCGAATCTTCGTTTTTCGTTATTCTTACTTCAAACCAATTTGAATCAATCCAATGATTGATTATTATTAATTATGATTTTTTAAATATTCTATGTTCTTATGATTTGACATAGTTTATTCTTTAAGTTCTTTAGTTAATTATTTAGGATTTCTTTGATTAATATTCATTAATTCCCAAGCTTCCATTCTTATGTTCTTCTTTTACTTAATCATGGTTCCATCATTCTTGTTTGTTAAGAAGTCATAGTCTAGTTTCACCAACCTTATAGCTTTATAATATTTAAGCTTCACCACACTTCTCTATCAATATAAGTTGAAGGGAGATGAAGGATTAAGGTTCAAGTCCTTTTGTTAAAGCAATTTAACTAGCTTTCTTCCTTCCTCTTCCAAGAAATTTCGAATTCTCTCTCTCTCTCTCAAAGTCTAACTTTGTTTTATGGTTAAATAAGTACATAGAAAGGAGAGAGAAAAGCTTGGTTAGGCTTGGTATTTATAGGCTTACAAGACTTAGGATATAATAGTCTTTTAGGCCAAACCACCTTAACTTTTGCTTTGGCCCCAAGTTTGGCCACCTCCTCTACTTAGCTTAGCCACCAAGTTCATGACATCACCCATGTGACATCACAAGCTTAATGACTCACCACTTGGGTTGCCCTTATGGGTTTAACCCACCCATTGACCCATTAGTTTAACCCACGGGTTCAATGATTCACTTTAGTTCAATATAAACGTATTGGATTTGTATAAAATTAGTATTATACATTATACCAATTCTCGTATTCACTACGTATTATAATCGTATAATAACTCGTATTATACTCGTATTTATACCATATAAAAATTATTATACATAACCTATTCATTTCTAGGTTTTAATCTTTTCAACCCTTAGGGTTATAAGTTCCCAGGTAAAAACTTCGTGAGCCATAACTGGAATTTTATCAGATATTCCATCTCATCATTAAATCCTATCATTACGCGTTTCTCAGAATTTCAATATTCATTTCCAATCAGAAACCGATGAATAATGATTTCTCAGAAATTTCTCAGAAAAAACCTTCGTTCTCGTCTTGAAAATTCATATGATTTAATTCTAGTACGAAGCCAGAATACTAACCATATTCACATCTTCTAGGTCATAAAACAACCAAGGACTTAACTTTCCCTTCTTCCCGAAGCGTATCTTCCCTTTCTAGGGTGAAACCTTCAGGAATGCATACGAACCAACTTTGAACTCTCTATTCTTTCGATGTGGATCGGCATACTTCTTTTGTATGTCTTGAGCTTCTACTAGCCGAATTCAAATCAACTTAACCACTTCCGCCGTTTGTTGTACCATTTTAAGTCCCAACATTCGACGTTCTCCCACTTCATCCCAGCACAGAGGAGTTTTACCCTTCCGGCCGTACAACGCTTTGTAAGGCGACATGCCTATACTAGCGTGGAAACTGTTGTTGTAGGCAAAATCTACTAACTATAGATGATCGTTCCAACTACCATTGAAATTCATAATGCAAGACCATAACATGTCTTCCAGCATTTGAATTATCCTCTCACTCTGTCCATCCGTCTGAGGATGATACATCGTGCTCAACCTCAGTCGTGTTCCCATCTGCTCTTGCAGACACTTCAAGAAGTTTGATGTGAATCGAGGGTCGCGATCTGACACAATCAAAACTGGTACTCTATGTCTCTAGATAATTTCTTTAACATAAAGCTTAGTTAACAGATCCAAGTTATGCTACACCCTTATCAGCAAGAAATGAGCTAACTTCGTCAAACGATCCACTATTACCCAAATAGCGTCGTATCCTCTCTGCGTCATTGGAAGTCCTACTACAAAGTCCATCGTGATATGCTCCCACTTCCATTCAAGAATATCCAATGATTGTAACAAACCACTAGGTCATTGATGTTCAGCCTTAACTTTTTGACAAGTTAAGCACCTACTGACATAATCTGCTATCTCTCTCTTCATGTTAGCCCACCATAAATGTTACCAAAGGTCTTGATACATCTTGGTGCTACCGAGATGAATCGAGTACCTTGAGTGATGAGCTTCGTCCATTATCTCTTCTTTCAATTCTGGCTAGCACGGAACCCAAATTCGTCCTTCAACCTTAATAACCCCTCGTTATCAAGACTACGCTTATCCTCCATATTGTCCGTAATCTTCTTCTTGATCTACTCGCACTCTTCATTTCTGAGCTGTACTTCCTTCACCTTTCCTATGATAGTAGGCTGAACCTCCATTGCAAACAACTTCTCTCTTTCCCCCCTTGAACAACTCACCTCTATTTCCATCCTTGCCATTTTTGTTATCAACTACTCCTGAGTTGTTAAATTAATAGCTTCTCCCGACCTTTCCTACTCAAAGCGTCGGTTACCACGTTCGCCTTTTCTGGGTGATACAGGATTTCATAATCATAATCCTTTATCAACTCCAACCATCTACGCTGTCTCATGTTTAACTCCTTCTGAGTAAAGATAAACTTCAGAATTTTATGGTTTGTGTAAATCTCACACTTCTCCCCATATAGGTAATGCCTCCAAATCTTTAAGGTGAAAACCACCGCGGAAAGTTCAAGGTCATGAGTAGGATAATTCCCCTCATACTCCTTCAACTGCCTAGATGCATACGCAATGACCTTGCCATGCTGAATGAGCACACAACCCAGTCCTTTATGCGATGCATCACTATAAACTACAAAATTCCCCGTCTCATCCGGTAAGGACAATACCGGTGCTTGACTTAGCCTTTTCTTCAGTTCTTGAAAACTGTCTTCACATTTCTCCATCCACACATAGTTCACAGTCTTCTGAGTCAAATTTGTTAATGGATTAGCTATTTTTGAGAAGTCCTGAATGAACCTCCGATAGTAAACCGCTAACCCAAGGAAACTCACCTCAGTTGGCATTTTCGGTTGTTCCCAGTTCATCACGGATTCCACCTTCGCTGGATCCACTGAAACCCCGTCTTTGTTGATGACGTGACCCAGAAATTGCACACTTTTTAACCCGAATTCACACTTAGTGAATTTCACATACAACTTCTCCTTTCTTAGTGCTTCCAACACTAATCTCAAATGTTCAGCGCGATCCTCCTTTGTCTTAGAATAGACTAGGATATCATCAATGAACACCACGATGAACTTGTCCATATATTGATTGAACACCCTGTTTATCATGTCCATGAATGCGGCTGGCTCATTCGTCAACCCAAATGACATCACTAGGAACTCGTAATGGCTGTAACAAGTCCTAAATGTTATCTTACGTATATCCTCACTTCTCACCTTCAACTAGTGATACCCCGTCCACAGATCTAACTTGGAAAAACATTTTTCCCCTTTCAATTGATCAAAAAGATCATCGATCCTGGGAAATGGGTACTTATTCTTGATCGTCAACTTGTTCAACTCCCGATAGTCGATACACAATCTTAACGATCCATCCTTTTTCTTTACAAATAATACCGGCGCTCCCCATGGAGAGACACTCAGTTGAATGTACTTCTTATCCAACAGTTCTTGCAACTGAATCATCAACTATTTTAGGTTCACTGGTGCCATACGATATGGTGCCTTTGAAATTGGTGTCATTCTTGGTGTAAGATCTGTAACAAATTTAGTCTCCTGATCAGGTGGAAGACCTGGTAAGTCCTTCGAGAATACATCTGTATACTCATTGACTACGGGTATCTATTCCAATGTCACTCCCACTCGCTGGGTATCAACAAAATGGCAAAGGTAACCTTCACATCCCTTCCTTGGCAACTTTCTGGCTTGTGTCATAGTTAGACAACAAGAGCATCCCTGTGCTTTACTACCATAGAACACTACCTTGGATTTCTTAGAAATCCAAAGGTTTACAATTTTATTTTGGCAGTCGATGATTGCCCCATGGTTCACTAACCAATTCATCCCGAGAATTACATCGAATTCTCCCAATCTTATCGGTATAAGGTCTACCGATAACTTGTTACTTCTTATCTCTACACAACAATTCTTATGAATATAATCAATAGGAATTATTTCCCCATTTGCTACCTTAACGTTCGAAGGTATTACAAGTCTTTCAGGGAATAACCCTAATCGTTTAGCAAAATCACATGCTATAAATGAACAAGTAGCACCCGAATCAAAAAGCACATATGCATTCTCATTGTTGACCGGAATAATACCTGCTACAACATCACTTGATGCCACAACATCTTGGACCGTCATATTAAAAGTACGGGCCATCGGTTTACCCTGCAGTACGGGTCCACACATTGCTAGTTTAGCACCGCTAGCTCCCTTCCCACCATTCGTCCTCTTCTTCGGATAGTTTTGTGCAAGGTGATTCAGAGACCCACACGTATAGCATACTGGACTCTTTTTCGGACTAGGACAGTTATACTCAAAATTCCCTTCCTGTCCATAGTTATAACGCACCGGCTTACCCTAGAGGTAGACTCTCCTATGAGTCCTACCGCAAGTCTAGCATGGCTCGACCCTTCTCTTAGGATCTCCCTGCTTTGTATCGGTATTCCCTCCCGGGAACACCTTCCTCTTGGGCGCGCTCAAACCCCCGTTTGCACCGTCTGGCGTGACGCCTCTGTCAACCTTAGTCTTATTCCTCTTCTCCTTCTGGTATAGGCTCAAGGCCTCACTACCACCCTCGGCTATTAAAGCCTTCTCCAGCACCGCTCCAAAGATTTCACTTTGGAAAATAGAAATTCGGTTATAGAGCCAAGGATTTAAACCCAGATCAAACCTCTTCGCCTTCTGCCCTCAGTGTCTACTTGGTGTGGCGCAAACTGTGCTAGTTCATGGAACCTAGCTGCATATTGGGGAATAGTCATATCCCCTTATTTTAACTCCAAAAATTGGACCTCCATCTTACTCTGCATGCTAGTAGGGAAATAGTTCTCAAAGAATATCTTTTTGAACTGTTCCCATGAAGCGTCGACTAACTCGACCCTACTCTGGTTCGCCCCCCACCAGCAGTTAGCCTCTCCTTTCATTATATAAGTGGCGAAAGAAATCTTCTGTTCCTCTTTGACATTCGATATTACAAATGCCTTCTCAACTTCCTTCACCCAAGCTTGGACAGCTATAGGGTCCGTAGTTCCCTTGAACTCCGGAGGACTTACGCTTTTAAAATCCTTAAAGGTAGCCCCAGCTACCACTCCAGGATTTATTCTAACCACTGCTCCAGCCCCTTTGAAGGCTGCAATTATGAGGTTTTCAATCTTTTGCATCGGGGTATGCGGAACCCCATCTTCTTCCTCATTAAGTGGCTCATCTTGACGAGTGCGTTGCTGTCTCTATGGTGGCATTTACCTATTAACGTAAATAAAGTTTCATAATTATTTACTTCTTTCTATTGGTTAATATTCATGAAAAATAAAACACAACCACATGGCCAAGTATTTCCAAGAACCTCTTATATTAAAAGACTTCTTCATTACATGGCTATAGTCATTTACAAATTATCCCGCTATTGGTTGCCAAAAGAGGGTATTTACAAAAGACTACCCTTTAACTATATAAAAGAGGGTTTTACATCTGCTTTAGCTACACTACTATTTATAAGCTACAACTATCAGACTACATCTGCCTCACAGCATTCGCGTAGTCCACGTTCGCCATACTGGTCACTATGTCCCGACTAATAGTATGTCGGGTCTGACGTTGCTCCACCGGATACCCAGCAATCTGGTGCTGGTAATCCTCATACGAACTCCTATGGATATAAGACATCCGACTTATCTTCTACTTCTTATTCAAAAGCTCAGTCTTGAGTTCCTAGACCTCTAGCTTTTGGTCCCGAACCTTGTCCTTAGCGAAAACCTTCTCATCATGCTCCTCCATCCAGAAGACCTCCATGTCTTCCCTATCTTCTACGACGTCGTCGACTACTATTTTGAGGACACGGACCACTTTGCTCAGTTGGACATTTCTGTCCATGATTGTCATGAATAAAGCCTTCATGGACTCCTGGGGTGACATCACCTCCTCCGTAGGTACTACCGGATCAAATGTTTCCATTTCTACATCCTCTAACATACCATCAAATGTGGTGGCATAATCAAAGTTATCTTTAGATGGATCCTCTTCTTCTGAATCCGTCTCATCTAGGATCTCTAGTGGCACTTCGGCTTCTAGCATTGGTTCCATGTCTATGAAGTTGACAGACGCTTCACTTATCAACTGTAGTTCGCTAACTGAGTTCATAACTCCTGTGATCTACAATAAGACACAATAACTTGATTAGTACACAATCAAAATATTAAAAACACATAACATATTTAATATATTTATGGTTACTTTCTTCGTTAAAACTCTACTTTCTTCCTCCCCCAAGGTTATGGCTTAAGGTTTTCTCTCCTTAAGTTTTATAACCTAAGGCTTTGATACCAACCTGTGACGCCCCCAAATCCTAGTACCTCCACCCAGGATATAGTGCTTCATTGTACAACTATCTACTCATACATTCCACTGAATTATTCAATAGTTTGTATAAGTGCAACTAACATTCATTACAAACTTCCTCCCCAAAATCTTATTAACCCTTACATCCATTCAGTGTCATAATATTGTGTATTACAACATAATACTATAATATTACAAAAGTAGTTAAGCATTCATCTTGGATTTGCCCTTGTCGCTACCGGAGCTTTTGGTCCGACTGCTGTTAGCTGAAAACATATGATTTTAAGTAAGGATGAGTGAGCATAACTGGCTCAGCAAGTCTAACAATTTATGTTGCAACCACAAAATCAAGAATCATATGTCTCGTCTTCGATAACTGTACAAGAGTTATGAAGAAATAGTAATAAGCAAAATATGGTTTTTGAATTCCTTTAAAACATTCTCAAGGACACAAAGTCGTTTAAAAATCTGAGCTGGTCAATGACCATAAACATCATCTTTTTAAAACTGGCAAACTGGTACAAGACCGTAAGCCCGGCTTCACTTACGAGCACGTCCAGGTGATCAGCCTGTAGTACTCTGCGTTGATCAACACTGCTTTTGTAAACGTTTTCACGTTTACATAGGCAACACAATGCCTGGTCTAATTAACAACAATAAAACCTTAGGGTATTCATACTCAGGTTTTCATTCGGAATCCGTACCAAGTTAATTGGCATAGGATAACTCATCAATAATACTTTGAAAGATTTATGCAAACCCATCAAAGTACTTTACATATACATCTAGCCAAAACAAATGGCATCGACTATCCAATAACAATTCATGCATAGGCAACTATGCATAATGACAACTTGTTCGACCTCGTGTACAGACAAGAGTTCATGAGAACTTGCATAACATATCGTTAATACAAGAAGTAGGAACTTGTATCAAGTAAATCTTGAATAAGGTTAGAAACACTTGCCTTTGCATCTTTAGTCTTGTTAGATATACTTGTCATTATACTTCTACAAGATATAAGCACAAAGCATATCCATTAGATTACGACAATTGATAAACATTGTGTAACCTATCTTCTCCTTCTCGTATAACTTAACCGAGTTATTATCTTGTTAACATTAGCTCAAGTTATCATCATTCGTTACGGATCATTAACTGTTATGTTTTATAAATTGAACACTTATTAATCACCGTAGACTACCTCTTAATCGATATGAAAAAGGTTAAGTAAAGGATTGCTAATGTCCGATCATTTTTCATAGCTTGCGCGCCCCGCGCACATTTCTCTCTCAAGCAGCGCGCCCTGCGCTACCCCTATAGGGGATTTCACCCGAACTGGCAAGCCCTGCGCCTGGGTGGCGTGGCCCGCGCTGCCTCTGCACCAGAGAATTTTCCTTATATTCTAGAATTTTAGAATTTTCCCGAGCTTCGTAACATGGTCATTTCAACTCGAAATTAGTTCATTCCAAAGCCAATAGTCCCCAAATGTCATGTTCTATCATTCTATTACGTCAAAATTCATTTTGAAATTCGTCGATGAGAATTTAGCCGATTAGTCCATTTTTACATTTTCGTTAAACATTCGTGAACGTTCGACGCTTAATTCTTCGTTTTAAGTCAGAATTGGTTCGTTCTTGTTGCCGCAAGTCTTATTTACCTAATTACACATGTTGTAATCAAAAACCAATGTTTTCGACTCATACGGTGACTTTTGACTTCTAATCCTAGAAAAATACGTTTTCGACGATTATCGTCTAATTGCGAAACTTCCGCCGAATCTTTATTTTTCGTTATTCTTACTTCAAACCAATTAGAATCGATCCAATGGTTGATTATTATTAATTATGATTCTTGAAATCTTCTATGTTCTAATGATTTGACATAGTTTATTCTTTAAGTTCGTTAGTCAATTATTTAGGATTTCTTTGATTAATATTCATTAATTCCCAAGCTTCCATTCTTAAGTTCTTCTTTACTTAATCATGGTTCCATCATTCTTGTTTGTTAAGAATTCATAGTCCACTATCACCAACCTTATAGCTTCATAATATTTAAGCTTCACCACACTTCTCTATCAATATAAGTTGAAGGGAGATGAAGGATTAAGGTTCAAGTAGGTATACCTTTTGAGGGTTCTTGGTCGGTCCTTTTGTTAAAGCAATTTAACTAGCTTTCTTCCTTCCTCTTCCAAGCAATTTCAAATTCTCTCTTTCTCTCAAAGTCTAACTTTGTTTTGTGGTGAAATAAGTAGATAGCAAGGAGAGAGAAAAGCTTGGTTAGGCTTGGTATTTATAGGCTTGTAAGACTTAGGGTATAATAGTCTTTTAGGCCAAACCTCCTTAACTTTTGCTTTGGCCCCAAGTTTGGCCACCTCCTCTACTTAACTTAGCCACCAAGTTCATGACATCACCCATGTGACATCACAAGCTTAATGACTCACCACTTGGGTTGCCCCTATAGGTTTAACCCACCCATTGACCCATTGGTTCAACCCAAGGGTTCAATGATTCACTTTAGTTAAATATAAACGTATTGGCTTCGTATAAAATTAGTATTATACATTATACCAATTCTCGTATTCATTACGTATTATACTCGTATAATAACTCGTATTATATTAATATTTATACCGTATAATATTTATTATACATAACCTACTCATTTCTAGGTTTTGATCTTTTCAACCCTTAGGGTTATAAGTCCCCAGGCGAAAACTTCGTGAGCCATAACTAAAATTTTATCATATATTTCATCTCGTCATTAAATCCTATCATTACGCGTTTCTCGGAATTTTAATATTCATTCCCGATCAGAAATTGATGAATAGTAATTTCTCAAAAATTTCTCAGAAAACCTTCGTTCTCGTCTTGAAAATTCATATGATTTAATTCTAGCACGAAGCCAGAATACTAACCATATTCATATCTTCTAGGTCATAAAACGACCGAGAATTAGCTTACTCACTTGAATAAACATTTAATATAATTTTCTTCAAATAGGCAAAAAAAAATTCCTTTACATAACGTCTGAATTTCTCGGGCTTTACAATCTACCCTTCTTATAAGAATTCTGTCCCCAGAATTACAATACAAGTTAGTCAAATAAATGGGTATACATCTTCCTCATCTTATCTTCGAGTTCCCACGTTACTTCTTCGGCATTGTGGTTCCTCCATATCACCTTCACTGAAGGTATAACTTTATTTCGCAAAACTTGTTCTTTCCTATCAATTACTTGAATAGGAACTTCTTCATACGTTAAGTCTTTCTCCACCTAAATAGGTTCATACTCGATTACATGCTTGTAATTAGGCTTATAGGGACGCAACACTGATACGTGAAACACGTTATGGATATGCCCCAACTCTGGAGGTAATGCTAATGCATAAGCTACCTCACCTACCCTCTTCAAAATCTGGAAAGGTCCTATAAACCTAGAACTTAACTTTCCCTTCTTCCCGAAGCGTATCTTCCCTTTCTAGGGTGACACCTTCAGGAACGCATACGAACCAACTTTAAACTCTCTATTCTTTCGATGTGGATCGACATACTTCTTTTGTCTGTCTTGAGCTGCTACTAGCCGAATTCGTATCAACTTAACCACTTCCGTCGTTTGTTGTACCATTTCAAGTCCCAACATTCGACGTTCTCCCACTTCATCCCAGCACAGAGGAGTTCTACACTTCGGCCACACAACGCTTTGTAAGGAGGCATGCCTATACTAGCGTGAAAACTGTTATTGTAGGCGAACTCTACTAACGGTAGATGATCATTCCAACTACCCTTGAAATCCATAACGTAAGACCTTAACATGTCTTCCAGCATTTGAATTGTCCTCTCACTCTGTCCATCCGTCTAAGGATGATACGCAGTGCTCAACCTCAGTTGTGTTCCCATCTGCTCTTGCAGATTCTTCAAGAAGTTCGATGTAAATCGAGGGTCGCGATCTGACACAATCGAAACTGGTACTCCATGTCTTGAGACAATTTCTTTGACATAAAGCTTAGCTAACTGATCCAAGTTATACTTGACCCTTATCGACAAGAATTGAGCTGACTTCGTCAAACGATCCACTTTTACCCAAATAGCATCGTATTCTCTCTGCGTCATCGGAAGTCCTACTATAAAGTCCATCGTGATATGCTCCCACTTCCATTCAAGAATTTCCAATGATTGTAACAAACCATTGGGTCGTTGTTGTTCGGCCTTAACTTTTTGACAAGTTAAGCACCTACTAACATAATCTTATATCTCTCTCTTCATGTTAGCCCACCAGAAATGTTGCCGAAGGTCTTGATACATCTTGGTTCTACCTGGATGAATCGAGTACCTTGAGTGATGAGCTTCGTCCATTATCTCTTCTTTCAATTCCGGCTCGCATGGAACCCAAATTTGTCCTTCAAGCTTAATAACCCCTCGTTATCAAGACTACAACTATCCTCCGTATTGTCGTAATCTTCTTCTTGATCTGCTCGCACTCTTCATTTCTGAGTTGTACTTCCTTCACATTTCCTATGATAGTAGGCTGAACCTCCATTGCAAAAAACTTCTGTCTTTCCCCCCTTGAACAACTTACCTCTATTTCCATCCTTGCCATTTCTGTCATCAACTACTCCTGAGTTTTTAACATTAACAGCTTCTCCCGACCTTTCTTAGTCAAAGCGTCGGCTACCACGTTCTCCTTTCCTAGGTGATATAGGATTTCACAATCATAATCCTTTATCAACTCCAACCATCTATTCTGTCTCATGTTCAACTCCTTCTGAGTAAATATATACTTCAAACTTTTATGGTCTGTGTAAATCTCACACTTCTCCCCATATAGGTAATGCCTCTAAATCTTTAAGGCAAAAACCACCGCGGCAAGTTCAAGGTCATGAGTAGGATAATTCCCCTCATACTCCTCCAACTGCCTAGATGCATATGCAATGACCTTGCCATGCTGCATGAGCACACAACCCAGTCCTTTATGCGACACATCACTATAAACTACGAAATTCCCCGTCTCATTCGGTAAGGACAATACCGGTGGTTGACTTAGCCTTTTCTTCAGTTCTTGAAAACTGTCTTCACATTTCTCCGTCCCCACATACCTCACAGTTTTTCGAGTCAAAATTGTTAACAGAGTAGCTATTTTCGAGAAGTCCTAATGAACCTCCGATAGTAACCAGCTAACCCAAGGAAACTCCGCACCTCAGTTGGCATTTTCGGTTGTTCCCAGTTCATCACGGATTCCACCTTCGCTAGATCTACTGAAACCCCATCTTTGTTGATGATGTGACCCAGAAACTGCACATTTTTTAACCAGAATTCACACTTAGTGAATTTTGCATACAACTTCTCCTTTCTTAGTGCTTCCAACACAAATCTCAAATGTTCAGTGTGATCCTCCTTTGTCTTAGAATAGACTAGGATATCATCAATGAACACCATGATTAACTTGTCCAAATATTTTTGAACACCCTGTTCATCATGTCCATGAATGCGACTGGCGCATTCGTCAACCCAAATGACATCACTAGGAACTCGTAATGGCCGTAACGAGTCCTAAATGTTATCTTAGGTACATCCTCACTTCTCACCTTCAACCGGTGATACCCCATCTGCAGATCTATCTTGGAAAAGCATTTTTCCCCTTTCAACTGATCAAAAAGATCATCGATCCTGGGCAATGGGTACTTATTCTTGATCGTTAACTTGTTCAACTCCCGATAGTCGGTACACAATCTTAACGATCCAACCTTTTTCTTTACAAACAATACCAGCGCTCCCCATGGAGAGACACTCGGTTGAATGTACTTCTTATCCAACAGTTCTTGCAACTGAATCATCAACTCTTTTAGTTCCACTGGCGCTATACGATATGGTGCCTTTGAAACTGGTGCCGTTCCCGGTGCAAGATATGTAACAAACTCAGTCTGCCGATCAGGTGGAAGACCTAGTAAGTCCTTTGGGAATATATATGTATACTCATTGACTATAGGTATTTGTTCCAATGTCGCTCCCACTCGCTGGGTATCAACAACATGGTACAGGTAACCTTCACATCAGTTCCTTAGCAACTTTCTGTCTTGTGCCATGATTAGACAACAAGAGAGTCCTGGTGCTTTCTACCGTAGAACACTACCTTGGATTTCTTAGAAATCCGAAGGTTTACACTTTTCTTTTGGCAGTCGATGATAGCCCCATGGTTCACTAACCAATCCATCCCGAGAATTACATTGAATTCTCCCAATCTTATCGGTATAAGGTCTATCGATAACTTGTTACTTCTTATCTCTACACAATAATTCTTATGAATATAATCAATAAGAATTATTTCCTCCTTTGCTACCTTAACGTTCGAAGGTATTACAAGTCTTTCAGGGAATAACCCTAATCGTTTAGCAAAATCACATGCTATAAATGAACAAGTAGCACCCGAATCAAAAAGCACATATGCATTCTCATTGTTGACCGGAATAATACATGCTATAACATCACTTGATGCCACAGTATCTTGGACCGTCATATTAAAAGTACGGGCCATCGATTTACCCTGCTGTACGGGTCCTCCTATTGCTAGTTTAACACCGCTAGCTCCCTTCCCACCATTCGTCCCCTTCTTCGGACAGTTTTGTGCAAGGAGATCCGGGGACCCACACGTTTAGCATACTGGACTCTTTTTCAAACTAGGACAGTTAGACTCAAAATGCCCTTCCTGTCCATAGTTATAACACACCATCTTACCCTTGAGGCAGACTCCCTTATGAGTCCTACCGCAAGTCTTACATGGCGCGACCCTTCTCTTAGGATCTCCCTGCTTTGTACCGGTATTCCCTCCCGAGAACACCTTCCTCTTGGGCGCGCTCAAACCCCCGTTTACACCGTCTGGCTTGACGCCTCCGTCAGCCTTATTCTTATTCCTCTTCTCCTTCTAGTATAGGCTCAAGGCCTCACTACCACCCTCGGCTTTTAAAGCCTTCTTCAACACCGCTCCAAAGATTTCACTTTGGAAAATGGAAACTCGGTTATAGTGCCAAGGATTTAAACCTAGCTCAAACCTCTTCGCCTTTCGCGCCTCAATGTCTACTTGGTGTGGCGCAAACCATGCTAGTTCATTGAACCTAGCTACATATTGGGGAACAGTCATATCCCCCTATTTTAACTCTAGAAATTGGACCTCCATCTTACTCTGCATGCTAGTAGGGAAATAGTTCTCGAAGAATATCTTTTTGAACTGTTCCCATATAGCGTCGACTAACTCGGCCCTACTCTGGTTCGCTCCCCCCCCCCCACTAGCAGTTAGCCTCTCCTTTCATCATATAAGTGGCGAAAGGAATCTTATGTTCCTCTTTGACATTCGATATTACAAATGCCTTCTCAACTTCCTTCACCCAAGCTTGGGCAGCTATAGAGTTCGTAGTTCCCTTGAACTCCGGAGGACTTACGCTTTTAAAATCCTTAAAGGTAGCCCCAGCTACCACCCCAGGATTTATTCTAACCCCTCCTCTATCCCCTTTGAAGGCTGCAGTCATGAGGTTTACAAACTCTTGCATCGGGGTATGCGGAACCCCATATTCTTCCACATTAAGTGGCTTAGCTTGACGAGTGCGTTGCTGTCACTTTGGTGGCATTTTCCTGTTAACGTAAATAAAGTTTCATTATTATTTACTTCTTTCTGTTAGTTAGTATTCATGAAAAATAAAACACAACCACATGGCCAAGTATTTCCAAGAACCTCTTATATTAAAAGACTTTTGTATCGGGTCTGCTTGACCTCTTTCATTATTCACTGATTGCTCTTCTCTTTGATTTTGATTCTGTCGTTTAGGCGGCATTATCTGATTTAAATGAAAATCTTACATTAATCCTTTTTCTCTACACAAATTCTTATTAGTAACATAAGAATTCAACACAAATTTCTCATATAATCGCATATTTATTCAAATAGCACATAATACTTTTAGTACTTAACACCTATTGTTATAATCAGTCACTATCCCTTTTTGATAAATATCGGGATTAACAGCACAACCTTACACAAAAAGTTGCAATTGCCACAACTTTACACAAAAAGTTGTAATTCTCCAAAATCATCTTAATATTCATATTAAAAATAAAGATTACATTCATACAAACCGATATATTACATATGCTCACTCATTGTTCTCGATATTACAATCTTTAGATTACACCTTGTTACCAAAAGGTACTACTGCTTATACTTAAGCTGTCTACAGTCTACTCCCTTCTCCTACCTTCTTACTAGGACACTTGTTAAATCCGTGACCCATTCCTCCATATGAAAACATTTTCTCATATTCGGCTTAGGATAATTTGGAGAAATATGTCCTTCTTGTTTACAATTAAAACATACGTTCTTCCACATCATCCATTCTCCCAAGTGAGTCTTTCCACACTTGCCACAGACTTTCTTCTTTTTCGGGTTTGAGTTCATTGAGTTATTATCACTGTCGTTGTCCCTTTTTCGCTTGTTCGGATTACTACCACCACTACTACCTCTTTCATTTGTTTTCTTCTTCTTCTCCTGATGATATCGGGATGCAGCTTCGCTTCCCCCTTCAGCAATTATCGCTTTCTCCAACAAAGCCGCAAACGTATTAATCTGCAATACAGCTACCTTGTTGAATATCCCTGGCTTCAATCCATTCTCAAATAATCTCGCCTTTTTTGCCTCTGTGTCCACCTGATGAGGTGCAAATCTTGCTAACTCATTGAACTTAGCAGCATATTCTGATACCGACATATTCTCTTGCTTTAGTTCTAGAAACTTGACTTCCATCTTGGCTTGCATACTCGGCAAAAAATAGTTCTCAAAGAACAACTCTTTAAACCTTGTCCAAGTCACTACAGCTATCCCAGCTCTAGCCTGATTGATTTCCCACCAGTAATTGGCTTCTCCCTTCATCAAATAGGTGGCAAAAGCTGTCTTTTGCTCTTCTGCCACTCTCGCAATAATAAATATTTTCTCTATCTCCTTTACCCAAGTTTGGACTTCAATAGGATCCGTAGTTCCCTTGAATTCTGGCGGTCCTACTACTTTAAAATCTTTAAAGTTTGCCAATCTATTAGCTAGCTGTTCTCTTGCTCTTACTCTTACTGCTGGCGCCCTATGTTGCATAGCTTGGGCTAACATATCCACAAAATTTTGTATCGGGTCTGATTGACCTCCTTCATTATTCACTGATTTCTCTTCTCTTTGATTTCGATTCTATCGTCTAGGTGGCATTATCTGATTTAAATGAAAATCTTACATTAATCCTTTTTGTCTACACAAATTTGTAACATAAGAATTTAACACAAATTTCTCATATAATCGCATATTTATTCAAATAGCACAGAATACTTTTAGTACTTGACACTTACTGTTATAATCAGTCACTATCCCTTTTTGATAAATATCGGGATTAACAACACAACCTTACACAAAAAGTTGCAATTACCACAACTTTACACAAAAAGTTGCAATTCTCCAAAATCATCTTAATATTCATATTGAAAATAAATATTATATTCATACAAATCGATATATTACATATGCTCACATGAAAAACATTTTCTCATATTCGGCTTAGGATAATTTGGAGAAATATGTCCTTCCTGTTAATAATTGAAACACACGTTCTTCCACATCATATATTCTCCCAAGTGAGTCTTTCCACACTTGCCACAGACTTTCTTCTTTTTCGGGTTTGAGTTCCCTGAGTTATTATCATTGTCGTTGTCCCTTTTCCGCTTATTGCTTCTCTTCTTCTGCTTGACTACTCCCTCAGATAATCTACCACCTTCAGCCTTCATTCTTTCTACTTGTGTCTTCAGTTCGTTTCGTTCTTCGGTCATCTCGCGTAATACTCGTTCCGTCTTCCACAACTCCTCCAAGAGAAATACTTTACTCCGGAGTTCTTGAACTTCTGCAGATACTTGATCTTTTTCTCCCACTTTGGTCTTAATCTTTGTCCCCACCTTAACTTCTTCAGACTCTACCTCCTCATCTTCATTCAGATACATTTCGAGATACTCATCATGATCACTTCCCAGATTCACCATGGGTTCATCTTTTCCAACTTCCTCAACTGACTCGCTCTGTACTGGCACCTCGGCTACTGGCATTGGTGCAACAGCTGCCAACACTTCTGTACTCATTTCATCTTCTCCTGACATCCTACAATCAGTTTAAACAACTTGATTAATACTTTACCAGTACGAATTTCATACTCACTATGTGTCCACACATCTTTCAGTTGATGTACTTCGGCAATCCCTCACTTAGTACTCTAAATGAGTTTTCTCTATCTCGCTTATGGTTATAATCCTAGGGTTTCCCCCCCCCCCCCCCCCCCCCGCTTAAGGTTTATAACCTATAGCTCTGATACCAACTTATGACGCCCCTAAATCCGGGTTACCTGACCCCCGAGTTTGGTGCTCACGATCCAACATTTGAATATCATCTAACTACCCATTTATTTATGAATAGAAATATACATATCATTAACTGATATTTATAATACATTGTCCCAGGTTTTCTAACCTTAACATAACAAATATACCCTTAGATATACAAAAAGGGTTATACAAAACAACATAATAAATTTGTTCATTATAACTACTCCAGCAATACACCTTTGCCTTTGTCTTTCTCTGCCCCTCCGGCTACCTCGTTCCTAGCTGAAATATTGTATTTAAGCAAGGGTGAGCAACAAATTTGCTCTGCAAGTTAAATTATACAATAAAGTATAAGAATCAAGAATATATCAATTCGATAGAATATCATCAAAGTTCAAAGGACTTTGAATTAGCTGAATAAAGCATTAATCAATAACAAGACTTTCTCGCATTTTATGCAAAATAATAATTTGATAGTGAAACAGTAAAATGCTTTCAAAATTTCTCAATTGAATAACAAGAATCAATTCTACGCAATAACAAAGTGGAATATTATCCAGATTTTTTTAAGCTGAGCGACCCCACAGGATCTTGAACTTCTCGAGTAACTATCAAAGGTTTTACTTTGAAGTACCCAGGTGTATCAGATAACCATAAAGATTAAATCATACCCCTCCGCAAGTATATAAAGTGATCAGCTTCATTATACCCCATATTATGCATAATACTTACACGCGCGCAACGGCCGAATATACGACCACAAAGCCCCTTTTTATATAAAAAGTTGTTCTTCTCAGTCTTATAACCAGAATTCAAATCACAACCACGAAATACAATGATTTTAATATCTAATCTCTTTCTCGATCTAGCCGGAATAATTGGCATTGACCTGTCAATAATAATTGAGTTCTCTTCTCGAACCTATCAAGTTTCAACAAATTTTCGTCCGGCCAACACAATTTGCTATGACATATCTCAACACGATTCAATAATAGACAGAAATTAACTGTACTATTTGCAATCAATAATAACTTCTACGGATGTGAATAACCAACAACAGTTATTCCCCAAGGATATTCTCAAAATTAATAATTCAATTTGAATTAATAAACATGCACTAACTGCGAATAATCAACAATAATTCTCGGACGTGGTATAATCAACAATAATTAACCACCACTATTTTTGAAAAGTAATAACTCGAGATGGATTTAAGGAAACTTGCCTGATTCGCTGACTACTGCTACTCAATTTAAGTTAACTTCTTTTGTAAGACCTATCATTAATAAGATCGATCTCTTAATTAGCATCACATATCTTACTCATCACATGTAATCACATAATCAATCATTAAAGAGTACAACTATACTACCTTAAACTTAACACTACTATATCATACAATTTGTGAATTAACACTTAGTCTTTAATTTTATAAGTTATTTACAATTAAGCAAGCCGAATACCTAATCCAACAACTTGGATTGAAACTGACATCCAATCCAGCAACTTGGATTCAAACTGACATCTAATCCAGCAAGCCAGGATTCAACTAATCTCAAATCCAGCAAGCCTGGATTATCCAAACAGATCATTCCAGCAACTTGATGGCCAATCCAGCAAACTAGATTGCAATTCAGCAAGCTGGATTCTTCCTTTTTAACCAAATCATCTTATTCTTTTTTTATTTTTTGTCCACACATAAATACATGTATTTTATATACAAAAATAATTTTTTAGGAATTTTTCAACTTCCTTAAGTATTTTCCAAAAATCCATTTCTAGTTAATTCCTTAAGAAAATAGCTACCTCACGCTTAACTCCAGAAATTCCCAACTCTTAGTAGAATCTTAAACATGTTAACGTGAGTCTCCAGTTTAAATTTTGTGATCATCAAAGTTATACAACTCCGGTTATAGCATTTTTTATCAAAAAAATCCAAATATTGAAATAGTCATAACTTGCTCATTTTAAGTCGGAATAAGCTCATTTTTGGACACAAGCTACTTTAAAATATATATTGTCATGTCCCAAAATGCCGGAATTTATTACATAATTTAAGTAGACAAAACTGCCCTTCAAAAATCCAGACAGCCTACTTTTGTCATTTTTCAGATTTTTCCTACTTTGCTAAAATCAATTCACACGAAAATCTACAACTCCTTTTTACGTGATTCCACTTGAAAAAGTTAGAAGACTTATAGATCTAAGTTCAAAAATTTACCGCACTCAAAACTTTAAAATATATTGAGAGATATGCTTGTTTTAATTTCATGTATCGTTTTCTCAAAAATCTGATTTCTTAACCTTTGTGATTTCTAAGAAAACTTTCTTAATCTGTCATATTAATCACACATAAAACCTAATAAACCAACATAATACATACTAGTACTCCTGATGATCAAGGATCTACCATGACCCATCATCTATTTCATTAAAACGTCACCAAAACCCAAACAAAACATAATCAATGCCAAAAATTACAAACAAGGGTTTCTAATTTTCATTTTCTTACTTTAGATCTAACTTTTGACACTCAAAAGTGATAGATCTAAACATAATAGACTTATAAGCATGTAGATCTAGAGTTTTAGATCTCAAGATCATAACTTCAAAATTCAAAACAAACGAAACTTTTTATACCTTAGCTTATTCTTCCTTCTTCTTCCCAAGTTTTAGTTAAGGAACTTAGAACACACAACAAAACTTTTCTCTCTTTCTTCTCTCTCTATGGCCAAAGCCCTCTATCTCTCTCTTTCTTGGTTTAGCCTTTTGTTTTGGTAAGTTATGAGGAAAGAGAAAATAAATGAAATGAAAGATGTGAGAGAAAGGAATTTGGTGTTAGTAAATTGGTGTAGATATATTTAGTACATCTATTACATCTCCCAATATCTCTCTCTCTCTCTCTTCTTATCATGTTTAAGTTGCTTGTAGACTTAGTAATATGTTTCTTGCAAGTTTGGTGAAATGTGTTGGTGAATTCCAAAGCTTGACACATAAGTGTGGTAGGTGAGAGTTAGTAAAATTCAATGATTACATTCTCTCCCCCTCATTCCTTCCATGTGACCGGCCATGTGCCACTTTTGCCCAAATTTTATTTTATTTTAATGCCTTAATTAGTATATTAAATGTCCAACATGCCCCTCTTCCACTAGCAAAAAGATTGGGCTACTCATTTAATATGTTGGGCTTGCAAACTAATTTTTTTTTGGCTACTAATTAAACTATACTTGGGCCTCCATCTCTAATTAATTGGGCCACTAGTATACTTGCCCTTTTCATATAATATTAGGCTAACTTAACAACTTAATTGATATTAAATCAATTAGCTACAAGTCCAATGCTTAATAAAATTATTGGGCTTGTTATTTAATTCCTTGGGCCATAAAATTAACTTAGTCCCACACTTTTAATTTTTTTTATCTTACCCTAATCATTTAGTTAGGGTTTCTATTACACACCTTAGCAAGCTAATTTCTTACTCAAATATCTTAAATTTCATAATCCAATTAGACTTGCTTTACTTAGGTTATAAAATTAATTATTTAATATGCATAAAATAAATCTCTTAGGGTTAGTATATATATTTTTAAATACTATCATTCTCTTATATTATAACCCATTAGGTTATTTAATTATCATACCTAATATATGTATTAGGTTACATAACTTTATGCTTAACTCTCTTTTTATGCTAAATAAACATATACAAACTAAATAATATATATTTATTTAGTCGCAAACATAATCCACAATACATTTATCATTGTTGATAAATCCTTGTTATATTTAAATATTCACATAATCATATAATCACTTCACATAATTTATATCGCTAATTAATTACTTAAAGATTATAAATCTTTTTAATTTACCATTCAAGGTTAACATTCAAGCTATGTTAATTTCTTACATAACTTACATTTCTCTTCCTAAAAAAAATTTTTGTCGTAAAAAAAATTACACATATGATCATGTGAAATTCTCGGCCCTTACACTATCAAATTTACACAAGTTGGTATCCAGATAAAACTGTTTGCAGATGAATTTCTGTTAAAACCTGTCCAAGTTATGTATTATACTTCATAATTAGTGAATAATTGTGAAAACTCATAGTGAATAGTCATGGTAGCATGTGGAGATAGAAAAGATTCTCATAGAAGGAGATAGCATGAACTCATTAAGTACGAGTGTAATCAGAGGTGATTTAATAAAGGTTTAATCGAAAACCTATTTTGAGTGAATAGTGATTCCGGGGACGAAATCCTTATAATGGGAGAAGAATGTGGCAACCCAAAAATTTATATGATTTTTAATGATTGAAATAAAGGTTAGAAGAATAAAACCTAGATAGAAATTTGAGGATTTATTTTAAATTTTTAAGAAGAACCTATATGGTTTACTTTTTAAAAGAGAATAGAGTATATATGGGTTACAAAATTTTAAAAACTTGAAGGAATATTAAGGATAAGGTATTACGATACCTATAAAGTTTGGTGACCTAATATATAAATTAGATATTTGAATTAAATAACCTCAAGGGTTATCTTTATTCAATTGTCCTAGTATTTTAACTATATACTACTGACCTAATTTAAGAGATTTATGAAATATGTCTCAAACTACTAGATTATCTTATATGGTTATGTTAGTGTTTAAAACTTATTAAGCCAATTAGGGCTATTAGGTTAATACACTAGTGGAATATGTTTTGACTTATGTGGATTATTAACGTGATTAAATAAATATACATTATATAATGTGTATACATTTATTTTGTATATAAAGAAAATTAAGAATTAAGAAATGTAACCTAATACATATATTAGGTATGGTAATTAAATAACCTAAGAGATTATAATATGAGAGAATATTAGTATTTAAAAATATATACTAACCCTAAGAGATTTATTTTATCATCTCAAATAATTAATTTTATAACCTAAGTAAAGCAAGTCTAATTGGGTTATGAAATTAAAGATACATGAGTAAGGATTTAAATTACAATGGAGGGGAATGGAAACCTTAACTAAATAATTAGATAAAGATAAAAATTAAGGCATTGGGCCATGTTAGTTTACATAGTCCAAACAATTAGTTAGGAAGCCCAAAAAGAATTAAATGCCTGGCCCAATCTTAGCCCAATTGGGGAGGGGCATTATGGTCATTTGATAAAGCAAAATTGAGCATTAAAAAGAAAATAAAATGGAGCAAAACAAGGACACTTGGCCTGATATGAGAGAAGGAAGAATGGGGGGAGGAATGTAATCATAGCTTTACTTTATTTGGTGAACAACTTCCACCTAACCCCTTATGTGTCAAATTCTTATTTAGCCACCAACTTTCTCCAAACATGCAAGTTAACCAAGGCTTGCAAGCAACCACTAACAAGATGAGAAAGAGAAAGGAGGAGCAAGAGTGTGGGAGGAGAATTAGATATACATTATATCTCTTCGTTTTTACCAAGCCACAAAAATCTTTCATTTTCTCTTTCATCTCATAACTTAGCAAAACAAGTAAGAGAGAGAGAGAGCTTAGAGATTTTAGCCACTATAGAGAGGAGAGAGAGGGAGAGTTTGTGTAGTTTCATAGTTCTTTAATCAATCTTAAGAAGAAGGAGAGGAAGGAAAAGCTAAGGTATAACAAAGATTCCTACTTATATAGTCTAATTTCTTTTTATTTGATTTGATTTTTGTAAAGTTATGATCTTGAGATTTAAAACCTTAGATCTATGTGTTTATAAGTGTTTCATGTTTAGATCTAACCCTTTTAAGGATCAAAAGTTGGATCTAAAATATGAAATAGAAACTAGGTTTTCAAAAGTAGAAAATCCTAATTTTTCTAAACCTTTATTATGTTTAATCTAGTGTTTGGTTATTGTTTGATGAAATAGATCATGGATAAAGGTATATCCATGAGTATATGAGATATGGGTATGTATTATGATGGCTTATGTTAGTTAATGTGTGAGAACATGAAAGTTTTCTTAGAAATCACAAAGGATTAAAAATTAGATTTTTGAGAAAATGATATATGAAATTCAAATGACCATATCTCTCATTATATTTTGAATTTTTTAGTGTGGTCAAGTCTTAGAGTATATCTATAAGTCTTCTAACAGTTTCAAGTGGAATCACCGAAAAAGGTGTTGTAGATTTTTGTGTGGACTGTTTTTAGCAAATGAGGCAAAATCTAAAAAATGCTATAAAGCAATCAGCCCAAAACTGCTAGGGGTAGTTTCGGTAACTTAATTAATGAAATAAATTTCAATCTTTTGGGACATGATAATATATGATATAAAGTAGCTCCTATCCAAAAAATGAGCTTATTCCGACTTAAATTGACCGAGTTATGGTCATTCCAATATTTGGGTGTTTTCGATGAAAATCGTTATAACTGAAGTTCTATAACTCTGATGACCATGAAAGTTAAATTGAAAGTTCACGTTAATACATGTAAGATTCCACCAAAAGTTGGGAATTTTTGGACTTGAACATGATATAGCTAATTTCTTAAGTTACGAACTAAAAATGGACTTTTGAAAAATACTAAACGAAATTGAAAAATTCTAAAAAAATTATTTTTGTGTATAGAATATATGTATATATGTGTGGCCAAAAGATAAAAAAATAATAAGATGATTTGATATTTTCATGAAAAGGGTAATTCAACTTGCTGAATTAGTCAATTCAGATTGCTGAATTGGAAACTGAAAATGTCAAGAAGAGAAGACAACTTGTATTCAGCTTGCTGAAATAATGTATTCAGTTTGCTAAATTCATAAACAATTTACTGAGTTATAATAAGAACTTATTAAGTGATCGAGTAAGTATTAAGTTTAAGGTAGTACAGTCGTACTCTTTAATAGTTGATGTATAGTGTCTGGGCTGAACAATTCCTTCAGGGAGCGGAGGTATATACGAACTAGCAACCGATCTAACTCATTGTGAAAAATAGTGTAGACGAGACGGAAACTAGTTTGTTGGTTATTTGTGGAAAACCATTCAGCATACTGTATTGAATACTGTTAGAGACTCGATGTATGCTAGGTTTAGAATTGTGAATACGTATGGTGTTAAGGTATTATATAATATTTTGACTATGTGTTTAAATGTTAGATAGTTTACTTATAAAGTAATAGTATTGCGAGATAAAGTATGTTATGCTAATTAAAAGACCAATCTTAATAATGATAGATCTTTTCAATAAAGAGATTAAGTTAGACTGCGTAGCAGTAATCGACGGTATATGCAAGTTCCCTAACTCAAACTCGAGTTATTATTGCTCAAGCATGGTAGTGGATAATTATTATTGATTATTCCACATCTAAGATAATTATTGAATATTCGCATTTATTGCAAGTTTTCCTAACTCAAACTTGAGTTATATTTTCAAAGCATGTTAGTGAATAATTATTGTTGATTATTCGCATCCATACTAATTATTGATTCGCACTTAGTGCATGTTGCATATGTTCATCAGGTATGAAAGGCTGATCACCTTCATTACCCTAAGGTTCCGTTAAAGTTGTTTATCGTCCTTGTTGACATTAAAAATTATTGGTTCAGTCATTCATTTGTTGAAATTCTAATTTATGCTCTTTCACAATTGTTATATTGTTGAAAATTTGAAAACTTATTCTTTCTTTCAATCATGATATATCCTTGTTGTATTTAAACTTACTAGGTGAAGTAGTTGCTCACCCTTGCTATATCATGATAACAAATTTCAGATAAAGACGAAGGCTCGAAGAATGACAGAGATAAAGGCAAATTCCAAAGAGTAAATTATTACGCATTCATAACTATTTAGTTATCATATGTAAGTGATGTTGTAAACCTTTTTAGTCACTTAAGGTATGTATTTAGTTAAGGTTAACAGACCTCGAGAAATATTATAGAATCATGTAAAATAAATAATATATGTTTATATATTCCGCATTAGTTTATAGAATATGTATAAACATGAAGTACTGTAACGTACCAGATCCGAGGTTCTAGGGACCCGATTTTGGGGCGCTACATCAACTCAACCCCGGTCTCAATACCGGGATGTCAACTCAGCCCCGGTCTCAATACCGGGATGTCAACTCAGCCCCAGTCACAATACCAGGATGTCAACTCAGCTCCGGTCTCAATACCGGAAAGCCAACTCAGCCCCGGTCTTAATACCGGGAAGCCAATTCAGCCCCGATCTCAATACCAGGATGTCAACTTAACCCCGGAGACAACCCTGGGATGTTTAAGTCAAACCCCGGTCACAACCCAGGAGGTATAGTAACCCCGGTGACAACGCCGGGAGATCTAGTTCAGGCCCGGTCACAATCCGGGAGGTCAGGTCAAGCCCTGATCACAACCCAGGAGGCCAAATTAACTTTGAAGACAACCCCAAAGCATCACATCTTCTCCAGAGACAACCCTGGGAAACCAAGTCAACCTCGGAGATAACCCTGAGGACAAACAGAATCAACTGAAATCAAAACCTCAGAGACAACCCCGGGAAAATAGTCGAAGACCGTGCTAATACAGGAGACAACCCCTAGAGGGCCAAAATGGTCATTTTACCAATTGAAAGACAATCAGATCAAAACCAAGCTAAATTAATGCCATGAAGGTCAGAAAGAACCATAACATTGATCCCGAGTGAAAATAAAGCAAGCCAGCTCAACGGATAAACTGCGAAGAATCAAAGACCCGATTATGAACCCGTCTTCCTGGACTCAAAAAAGGTTTAGTCAAATGTCATTTTGACGCTCTCAGCGAGGGCTTTCCGAAAAGGTATAGCACACCTCAAACGGACGCTCCGATCAAAAGTTAGAAAGTTTTGAATTTGACCTCGCGTTGCTCGGAGTGCATGTACTTTGAGGCGACAGGACCCTCCACCCCGGCCTTGCCACGTGGCACCGTAGGTAGACCTACGGCTGTCGCGGGTAGGCCCACTTCCATCGGGTCTTTATATACAAGTGCCCCCTAGCCATTTTGAAAAAAAAATGCTCTGAAACTCCGCCCATTTCGTTTCCTTGCCCAACTTCTAGTACTCCAAACCCAGATGTTATCACTCTAACACATAGGTATACTCATATACTACCACATATCAAAAATTGAATGGTGGAAACGCCCGTTTGAAGCCTACCAAGTGGGAAAAGGCCCGCGTAGCAATTCGTTGTAAGTATTTTTACGATCAGGAAGTTCATATTACTTCATTGCGCATTTATACATGTGCACGTTAAGTTTCGTTTTCAGATTATGCTCGAAACTCAGTTTTGTGGCCGTTTTTGGGTATTTTTTAGTACGTTTTAGTACATTTATACGTTTTCTCGCATTTACACAGCCTGGATCGTCGATCCGCGACTTTTAATCGCTTTTATATATATACACATATATATATATACATATATTCATTTATTTATTTTGACTTTTTCGGATAGGGTTATGGACTCGTGTCCGTTTTGGCGTTATTATGTATATATTTAACTATATATATACTACCTTTTCAATTCTGTCATGCCCGGATGTCAAATCCGTGGTAGTTACTACATATATATATATATATATATATATATATATTGACTTCATTTGGCCTGGATTTTGACTTCGTGGACTTTTATTGCTATTATATATATACTAACTGTATATATATTAACATTTAAATTTCGTTTGGCCTGGATCATTTCGTGGCCTTTTTACCGCTTTTATAAATATATATATATACTTACATTTTTTTTCGAGTATAGGAGTGAAAACCCATCGCCCTGTTACAGCTTTTATATATATATATATATATATATATATATATATTTACATTATGTCAAGCCTGGATCACCCCGTGGCTTTTTACAGCTTTTATACATATATATTTCAATTCTGTTCAGCCTGGATTACTCCGTGGCTTTTTATAGCTTTTATAAACATGTATATATATATATATATATATATATATATATATTTACTTTGTCAAGCCTAGATTACTCCGTGGCTTTTTAAAGCTTTTATATATATATATATATATATATATATTCCAGTCCGGGCATCGGAGTGAAAATCCATCGCCCTTTACAGCTTTCGTATATATATATATATATATTCTTTATTCGCTGTGATTAAATATTTGTTGCAAATATTCATTTGATATGAATCCTTTTTAGATATCAATTTTGGCAAGTTAGATTTCTTTAAATCTAGCCCTTTCTACGATTCGAACAGTTCAAAATAGGTCCAACCGAAATCAGGAAACTAGAATGGTTGAGATATATTTAAATCTGACTTTCTTTCTAGTTTTAGTCATTTGAAAGCAACCTCGCAGTCCTTATATCGCTATCTAGTGGGAACAAGACGCTTTGGCTACACGCAGGCCAAGATTTGATTGATGAATCCTTGGTTTTTTCGACATCTAGATTTAAATATCCATTTTCTGTAAATATTTGTGCTGTGCAGGTTTACTTGGCTTCCTTATGTGAGCCTAGAAATCGTGGGATTCATGATCAAACTTATCAGAATCTGATTCCCATGATGGACAAACTCCATATTACAAATGTACCATGCCAGTTTTTCTATAAAAATGTACATCCGAAAGACCTTAAAATGGTTATCCGGGTTTAAGGTCTCAAACATAATGAAATAATGGTTTTTCATGCCAGAGTCACTCTGATGGCTGTCTTGCCCATGAGAAGACCGACACTTGTATATATTTTGTGGTCGAGGATGCTTTGCAGCCAGACAATCAGCATTTCAAATTGAGCCAAAAGGCTGAAAAGATAAAAATGGAAGTATCAACAGACTTTTATTCCTATGAGAGCCTAGGGGTTTGAAAACCTGCTATTAAAACCTCATTTTCAATATCTTGTCTAAAAAGGACTTTTGAAAATCAAATTAATTCCTTCGTATATATGTTCAACAAAGCAAGGCACTAGTTTCAAATCAATCAAACGTAGGCTCAATTACTTCCAACATTCACACACACACACATTGCAAATAAAAAAGGAAAAATTGAAAAGATGCAGTACCGTGTTTTCACGGGAGTTATGGGGTGCCTAACACCTTCCCCACACTTAACCAAGCCCCCGAACTTAGAACTTCGGTTTCAAGATTCAGTTTCGACAGTGTCCAGCAATTTGGCTTACTTTCAAACAAAACTCGGTTGAGTTGGTACAACCACTTCAAATCTACCAACTGGCGACTCTGTATATATCGTTCAAATCGTCAACATGATATATGACACCCCCAAATTCGGGTACTTCGTTTCCACAAGATTTGGTGCTCACTTTCAAAATTGAACATACATCTACCCAATAATAAAGAATTGCAAGATAAATTACAACTTTTATAAATACATGAAATCTTCCTTATAAAAAAAAATTACAACTTTATCCAAAATATCTCAGGGTTTACCTAACCTTAACATCAAATAAATAAGTGTGGAAAATAAACATCATAACATAAAGTCTTATTACAAACATAGATCAATTAAACAAGTCTTTACTTGTTCATCTTGCATTTGCCTTTACTAGTTGACGGAGCATCAACACTTTCAACTTTAGCTGCAATGGTTATTTAAATTGCAAGAGTGAGCAAACGAAAGCTTACTAGAAATATCAATAATATAATATAACTGAATAGTTTCAATAGACTTGAATAATTTTTCTTTCATAAAGAATTGAACAATAATTCTTTCTTCAATATTTAGAATTTCGAATATTGAAATCATCTAAGGGTCGTAAGACCTTGAACTTTGTCCTAGGTTATAAACATTTATATTTAAAACCTTTAACAGTCATATAGACTATGGACTCTTAACTCGTACTTAGGGGGATCAGCCCTTCGTACCATGTATTGTGCACAAACATTTAACGCTTTCGCATAGTAACCTCCCCTAATAAATAGGGTTGTTCATCTCAGTATTTGATACAAGTCCACACCAAAGAAAGTTTGGTTTGGATAGCTAAAAGGAAATTTGGAGTTCCAACTATAATCAACTAAGGAGTAGTTGAATCGACTCACAATAATCAAGAATAATTCAATAATAACGAATTATGAAATAACTTATGCTTTAGAATTTAAACTTAAAGCATACTAAAGATAAGATAGACCTTACTTGAATAATTAAGTCAATGTCACTTTAATTAAATCATGAACTTTAAATAAGTACTTGTCCATTGCAGAAATAAAAGGACAATCTCAATAAATATTTGAATTTAAAACACTTGTATAATAATAAGAAGTTTGAGTTTAGAAAACTTGTACAATATAAGGATTAAAGAACTTGTATAATTAACGAGTTTAGGGATAGAAGACTTACCTTAAGCGCAAGCTACTATTACAAACCACGTTCCTTAACACTTCCTACACATATATATTTAACCATAATAATCTAAATAAGTTAACACGTAACTAATTCACATAATTAGTTACCCCATCTAGGTTAACTCATTCTTGTTTAATTATTTAGTCAATAATTAATTATCACATAATTAATCACATCACATAATCATATTACATGCTCACATAATTAAATCAAATAATAATATTGTACTCATATTAAATTATAATTTAAACATTCACCTATATTAATCAAATTACATCTTATGTTAATTAAATTATAATTAATCAAACTACATCATGCATTTATTAAATTATAATTAAACAAATTATAGATTATAATTAATCATGCACCTATTATAATTAAACAAATTATAATTTAAATTAACATTTACTTGATTAAAATTAATCAAATAATATTCATTATAATTATAATTTAAATTAAACCTTTACTATAATTATTCAAAATTATAGTCACATATTATATTTTACTAATATAATCTATTAATATTCATTTAGCCTTTAAATGTAAGTCTAACATGTTATCACATAATCACATTAGGTGAACTTTCATGCTCTAAACAAAATGCACAAAAATATAAAACATTATCATTTTCTTCACCCCCCCCCACCCCCCCCCCCCCCCGCCGGGGCTGGTGTCTTAGGCTTGATAGGCCCACCGGGGCGGGCCCCCTGCAGCGTCGACAAACAGATTAGCGAACTGTGCAGATAAAAAGTTAATTTGGCTTATTTCTCCACATCGAGTTCTAAATTTAGCCAACCAATAACACATTAAACTTTACAGAAACATAATATTAAAGTTTCTAACATGTTTTAACATATTGAATCATTAAAACACATAATCAAAATTCAATTTCATGATTTTTGAAGAAAAGTCATAGATAAGTGTTCTGAATGAAATTGTACCTTATAATTTTGTTTCTACTTCAAAATAGCCATTTCAAGTCATATTGAATTCTTTTATAAACACGTTATCATTATCTAACATCAATTAAACAACAATTAACCATCAACCATGAAACTTTGATTTTTGAAAGACTATTTAGAAAAACCAATTCTCTGCAACTTTTTGGATGAACATGAATCCCTCATGTTTATCATGTATGTATGAATTAACAACTAAACTAAACATACAAATCATACATGAACATGTTATAAACAAATTATACATATAGAAACCATGATCATACAATTTCTATGAAATTTCATGTTAACAGAGAATAACATCATGAAAAACATCAAAATAATATTTCTAACTACAAGGATTAGAGATTATACCCCTTTGCTAATTGAGGTGAAGAAGAAGGTGATGATTGTTTGATTCTCTCAAGCTTTTCCCTTTCTTTCTCTTCTTCTTCTCTTTTCCTTTCTCTATATTTTCTCTCTTCTAACTTTGTTTCTTTGTTTTGTTCTAACACTGATTATATTTTTACTAACGTATATCTATATTACATAACTGATAATATAATATAGATACAATAGATATAGGATATAAATATATATATTGTAACTGTGCTAAAACATAATAGCCCTTTATAAATAAAATGTTAGTTACACAATTTTTGAAATCAAAAAGCCCTAAGGCTTTGTTTGGCCAAATCCACTTAATTTTTAAAATAGATTTTTGAGTTTAAGGCACTGTTTGTTAAAACGGGATTAAAACAGGTGCAAGAGCCTCTTTTAGAAAAACCCTTTTAAAAACAGTTTGAAGGGCCTTGTTTGGTAAAACTAATTTAAAATTCTTTTTATTCTTTTAATAAATCTTTTAACACTTATTTTTAATGTCACACTTTAACATTCTAATTTAATTAGTTGAAAGCTAACGTCAATTAACCACATAAAAATGCCACATAACAATTATAATTACTCGCTAATTATAATTTCATGTAATAATTATCACATAAATTTCATCTAATTTAATTATCTCAATTAAATTAATTAATGTATAACACTTAATTAAATCACTCCATAACAATCACATAATTTATTTATTTAACTCAATAAATAAATAAAATAAAATATTTATTTAATTTAATAAATATTTAAAATTAATATATAAAAATCTCATTCATTACAATCTTCCCTCCTTAAAAGGATTATGTCCCTAGAATCACAACATAAAAAAAATCTCATGTGTTACATTCTTCCCCCTTAAAAGGATTTTTCCCCAAAATTGGTATATAAGGGTTTACACAAATAGCTAAGCAAATAATTGGGGATATGTTTTCTTCATTACGTCTGCGAGTTCCCACGTGGCTTCTTCAGCAATGTGGTTCCTCCAGATTATCTTAACAGACGGTATCACTTTATTTCAAAGTACTTATTCTTTTCTATCAACTATTTGAACAGCCACTTCTTCGTATGTCAAGTCTTCATCGAACTGTAAAGGTTCGTATTCTATTACATGTTTATAGTCCTGTTTGTATGGTCGCAACACAGAAATATGGAAGACGTTGTGTATATTATCTAGCTCCGAAGGTAACGCAACCTCGTAAGCCACTTCGCCAACCTTTCGTAGTATCTCAAAAGGTCTAATAAATCGGGGACTCAGCTTCCCTTTCTTACCAAATCTAATCTTCCCCTTCTAGGGAGATACCTTCAGGAAAACGAAACTTCCTGGTAAGAATTCTTGATTCTTTCGATGTTGATCGGCATATTTCTTCTGTCTGTCTGGAGCAGCAACTAGTCTCGTTCTGATCAGCTTCACGATTTTGGCGGTTTATTGTACCAGTTCCGGTCCCAACAGTTGACGTTCACCGACTTCATCCCAGCACAATGGAGTTCTGCATTTCTTGCCGTATAACGCTTCGTAAGGCGACATGCCAATACTCGCGTGGTAATTATTGTTGTAGGCGAACTCCACCAACGGCAGATGATCATCCCAGCTTCCTTTGAAGTCAATAACGCAAGCTCTCAGCATGTCCTCTAGCATCTGAATCATTCTCTCGCTCTGGCCATCAGTCTGAGAATGGTACGCTGTACTCATTCGCAATTGTGTTCCCAAGCATTCTTGCAAACGCTTCCAGAAATTCGACGTGAAACATGGATCTCTGTCGGACACAATCGACACCGGAACACCGTATCGAAAAATAATTTCCTTCACGTAGAGTTTTGCTAACTAATCTAAGTTGAACTTAATCTTGATCGGTAGAAAGTGGGCTGACTTAGTCAGTCGATCCACAATCACCCATATCGCGTCGAAACACTTCTAAGTCGCTGGAAGACCAACCACGAAATCCATCATGATGTGCTCCCACTTCTATTCTGGAATTTCTAACGGTTGTAGCAACCCGCTAGGTCTCTGGTGTTTTGCTTTGACTTTCTGGCACGTCAAGCATTTTGCAACGCATTCGGCAACGTCCCTCTTCATATTCGGCCATCAGAAATGGTGTCTTAGATCCTGGTACATCTTCGTACTCCCAGGATGAATCGAATATCTCGAAGTGTGAGATTCGCTCAAGATCTCCTCCTTAACTTCTGGTACTGGCGGTACCCAGATTCTTCCTTCAAATTGTAGCAGTCCTTCGTTATCGTTATCGATCTTGAACTTGAACTCTTCGCCATCGACTATTCTCTTCCGAATCTTCTCGCATTCTTCGTCATGAAGTTGTGCTTCTTTCACATTGTCTACCAGAGTAGAACCAGTAGTTACTTGAAACAACATCTCATCCAATTCCTTCGGATACTTCACTTCAAGTTCTAATCTAGCCATCTCTTCTATCAACTGATCATGATCAGTTAATATATTTAGCTTCTCCGGACCCTTCATGCTCAAAGCGTCGGCAACCATGTTAGCTTTACCCGGATGGTAAAGTATCTCGCAGTCGTAATCTTTGATCAATTCCAACCATCTCCTTTGGCACATGTTTAAATCTTTCTGTGTAAATATATACTTCAGACTCTTGTGATCTGTGTATATCTCACACTTTTCTCCATATAAGTAGTGTCTCCATATCTTTAGAGCAAACACTACTGCCACCAATTCTAAATCATGGGTCGGATACCCTTTCTCATAATCCTTCAGCTGATGTACGCATAGGCAATGACCTTGTCGTTCTGCATCAGCACACAACCTAATCCTTTATGTGAGGCATCACTATATACTACGAAGTTCCCTATACTATCCGGTAAGGACAACACAAGCGCAGTACTCAACCTCTTCTTTAGTTCCTGAAAACTTTCCTCACATTTTTTTCGTCCAAACAAACTTAACCGTTTTACTAGTCAAATTCATCAAAGGAGTTGCGATCTTGGAAAAGTCTTCGATAAATCTCCTGTAATAACCTGTCAACCCTAAGAAACTCCTCACTTTAGATGGTGTCTTCGGCTGATCCCAATTCATTACAGCCTCAACCTTCGATGGATCTACTGAAATACCATCCTTGTCGATCACATGGCCAAGAAATTGCACAAGTTCCAACCAGAATTCGTATTTTGAGAATTTTGCATACAGCTTCTCTCTTCTCAGCGATTCTAAGGTTAATCTTAAATGTTCAGCGTGTTCCTCCTTGATTTTGGAATAAACTAGGATGTCATCTATGAACACCACCACGAACTTATCTAGGAATGGCTTAAACACCCTATTCATTAAGTCCATAAATGCAGCTGGGGTATTCGTTAGACCAAATGACATCACCAAGAACTCGTAATGACCATACCGAGTTCTAGAAGCCGTCTTTGGTATATCTTCTCTTCTCACCTTCAACTTATGATACCCACTTTGCAAATCGATTTTTATGAAGTATCTAGCACCCTTCAGTTGATCGAACAAGTCATAGATCCTAGGTAAAGGATACCTATTCTTGATCGTAACTTTGTTCAACTCTCTATAATCAATGCAAAGCCGCATCGATCCATCCTTCTTCTTCATGAATAAAATAAGCACTCCCCACAGTGAAACGCTCGGCTGAATATATTTCTTGTCCAGCTGTTCTTGCAGTTGAACCATCAGTTCCTTCATCTCGACTGGAGCCATTCTGTACGGAGCTTTTGAAATCGGAGCAGTTCCCGGAGCTAAGTCGATCACGAACTCTATCTCCCTATCTGGCGGAAGTCCTGGCAAATCACTCAGAAATACGTCCACAAACTCCTTAACTACTGATATCTTTTCTATCTTCGGGCTCTCCTTACGAGTATCTACTATGTAGGCTAGATATCCTACACAGTCTTGCGTCAAAAGTTTCTTGGCTTGCATGATCGTCAGATTCGCTTTTCTAGGCGATTTTCTACCATAGAACACCAACTTTGACGGATTCATAAGGTTTACCGACTTCTTCTTACAGTCGATTACCGCCCAATGGTTGAACAACCAATCCATACCCAGTATGACACCGAATTCCTCAAGTTTTATCGTAATTAAATTTACCCTCAATTCCTAACCCTTAATGTCCAATCTACAGTTCTTGTAAACAAACCTAACAGGAATAACCTCTCTATTCGCAATCTCTATGTTCAAGGGGTAAACTAATTCCTCTTTAGGTAAGTCTAGGGTCTTAGGAAAGTCATCAGATATGAACGGACAAGTAGCACCCGAATCAAATAATACATATGCATTTATACTATTGACCGGAATAATACCTGACACCACATCCTTTGACTGCACAGCATCCTGTACCGTCATGTTGAATGTCCGGGCTGTGGGTCTAACAGCCTGCAGTGGTGCAGCGATAGCCAAGGTACTGCCGCTTCCATTTCCCCCGCTTCCTGCTGACCCTTTAGCTGGCTTCTTTGGGCAACTTTGGGCCATGTGATTTTTAGATCCACATGTGTAGCAAGCTCCCTTCTTCGGGTTTGGGCAAGTAGGCGCAATGTGGCGTTCCTGACCACAGTTGAAGTATACCCGCTTCCCCCTCAAACACACTCCAGTGTGATTCTTCCCTCATGTAGCAAATGCTTTGAGCTTTCTCTTTTACTGGCTTCCCTGCTGACTCCCAGTAGAGTTGTTGTCATTCCATTTCCTTTTCTGGTTGATAACCCCACTACCACCAGCCTTTGTTTCCGTCTCATTCTTCTTCTTCTTGTCTTGATTAAACTTGGTCACCGCATCGCTCCCACCTTCAACGAGAATGGCTTTCTCCAGCACAGCTGCAAACTTATGCAGCTGAAACATAGAGACCTTGCTGTAGAGCCAGGGCTTCAGTCCCCGCTAAAACCTCCTCGCCTTCCTAGCGTTAGTACTGACTTGGTATGTAGCGAACCTAGCCAGCTCATTGAATTTCGTGGCATACTCTAACACCGTCATTCCTCCCTGCTTTAGCTCTAGAAACTGGACCTCCATCTGGTCCTGCGAGTTAACGGGAAAGTACATTTCAAAGAACATCTCTTTGAAACGCTCCCACGGTATCACTCCTTCACCTTCTCTGGTCTTATTGGCTTGCCACTAGAAACTGGCATCTGACTTCAATATAAAAGTCATGAATGATGTCTTCTAGTCTTCACTAACCCTAGCCACGTCAAAGACCATCTCCATTTCCATTACCCATGTCTGGGCATCTATCGGGTTTGCCGATCCCCTGAATTCCGGTGGTCCTACTGCCTTAACTTCTTTGAAAGTCGTGCCCTGCACTTGCGGCTGATTCGCAAGTGCTCCCATCAGCAGGTTCACTAACTGCTGAACCGAATTGGGATTCATCCCATCGTTATTGTTGTTGTTATTATTTGTTGATCCCTCGGGGTTTTGACGTGTAGGTCTTCTTCTAGGAGGCATTTTTTCTGTTAAGAAAATATTCTTATTAGCTCCTTTATTCATTTCTTAAGTATTCAAGTTCATACTTAAACATTTAAATAGTTCTATTCACATAGAACACATAGCACGTTAATAAACTTCTTTATTCATTCGTTCGTAGTTTTAAAACATAGGATAGATATCATTTCTGCTATTTACATCATCTTTCCTGAACTAAATAAGTTACAAGATTACATTATCATCTCATCCCATTATTATCTCAAATTATGGGATTGACATTATTTATTACAAAAAGAAACATATAGTTTAAAAGCTCTACTGCCTAGGTATGTTAAGACGTCGTATAGCCTCTCTGCGTTCTTCCTCCATCACCCGGAACACCATTCTTCGGTCCACCACATACCATGGTAAACCTTGGAACTGAGCCGGGTAATAGAAGACTCGATCCTGGGCCCTATCTATAGCCGTATGGAAAGCGTATTCCGTTTCCCTCAGTTTTGCCCTATTTGCTTCAGCCTCGTCTTCAGCTCGATCGGCTCGTTGAGTAGCCCTAGAGCTTGTTTCCTCCGCTCTGGCACTCTTCGTTGACTCCTCCTGGATGTCATGCTTCAGCTTCGCTAGTTCAGCCCATGCTTCGTCTCTATCACTCTCTGCGTTAATAAAATTCCACTTCGCGTTTCCTAGCTCACTGTCCAGCTCTTCGATCGTTTTGTCTCTCTGTTGTATGGTAGTCCGGCTCTCGTCCACCAGTTCCTGAAGCTCCATGTTTCGGTCGTAAATCGCCTTGTACATCTCAGCACTAGTAGAGTGAGGTGGGAATTCCTCTTCGGGATCCTCTTCCTCCTCTGACTCATCCTCATCCTCATCATCTCGGTCAGGTGTCAGTTCATATCCCTGACCAGCTACGGTGATCAACGGAGATGGCTCTCTCCTAACCAACTGCTCCCAAACAACATGGATGTCTCGGGGCTCCTCCTTTCTAGGCACCTGAGGTAACTTCTCCTTAGCCTGACTGGATTCTCCAACGTTCGTCATCCTGACAAAAGAATTTTAGAGTTTAATTATTACGTGATATCGAATCATCACTCTTCGAATACTTAAACTTAAACACATAGCACATAAGGTAGCTTATTATCTTTACCTATCACCACTATCTTTTCGATCTTCCTATAAGGCTACTACCTAAGATTTTTCCCCCACCTAAGGTTCAAAACCTAAAGCTTTGATACCAACCTGTGACACCCCCAAATCCGGGTACTTCGTTTTCACAAGATTTGGTGCTCACTTTCTAAATAGAACATACATGTACCCAATAATAAAGAATTGCAAGATAAATTACAACCTTTATAAATACTTGAAATCTTCCTTATAACAAAAATTATAACTTTATCCAAAATATCCCAGGGTTTACCTAACCTTAACATCAAATAAATAAGTGCGAAAAATAAACATCATAACATAAAGTCTTATTACAATCATAGATCAATAAAACAAGTCTTCACTTGTTCATCTTGCCTTTGCCCTTACTAGTTGACGGAGCATCAACACTTTCAACTTTAGCTGCAATGGTTATTTAAATTGCAAGAGTGAGCAAACGAAAGCTCACTAGAAATATTAATAATATATTATAACTGAATAGTTTCAATAGATTTGAATAACTTTTTTTTCATAAAGAATTGAACAATAATTCTTTCTTCAATATTTAGAATTTCGAATATTGAAATCATCTAAGGGTCGTAAGACCTTGAATTTTGTCCTAGGTTATAAACATTTATGTTCAAAACCTTTAACAGTCATGTAGACTATGGACTCTTAACTCGTACTTAGGGGGATCAACCCTTCGTACCATATTTTGTGCACAAACATTTAACGCTTTTGTATAGTAACCTCCCCTAATAAATTGTGTTGTTCATCTCAGTATTTGATACAAGTCCGCACCAAAGAAAGTTTGGTTTGGATAGCAAAAAGGAAATTTGGAGTTCCAACTACCATCAACTAAGGAGTAGTTGAATCGACTCACAATAATCAAGAATAATTCAATAATAACGAATTATGAAATAACTTATGCTTTATAATTTAAACTTAAAGCAAACTAAAGATAAGATAGACCTTACTTGAAAAATTAAGTCAATGTCACTTTAATTAAATCATGAACTTTAAATAACTACTTGTCTATTGCAGAAATAAAAGGACAATCTCAATAAATATTTGTATTTAAAACAATTGTATAATAATAACAAGTTTGAGTTTAGAAAACTTGCATAATATAAGGATTAAAGAACTTGTATAATTAACGAGTTTAGGGATAGAAGACTTGCCTTAAGCGTAAGCTACTATTACAAACCACGTTCCTTAACACTTCCTACACATATATATTTAACCATAATAATCTAAATTAGTTAACACGTAACTAATTCACATAATTAGTTACCCCATCTAGGTTAACTCATTCTTGTTTAATTATTTAGTTAATAATTAATTATCACATAATTAATCACATCACATAATCATATTACATGCTCACATAATTAAATCAAATAATAATATTGTACTCATATTAAATTATAATTAAACAAATTATAATTTAAACATTCACCTTAATTAATCAAATTACATCTTATGTTAATTAAATTATAATTAAACAAATTATAATTAATCAAAATACATCATGCATTTATTAAATTATAATTAATCATGCACGTATTATAATTAAACAAATTATAATTTAAATTAACATTTACTTGATTAAAATTAATAAAATAATATTCATTATAATTATAATTTAAATTAAACCTTTACTATAATTATTCAAAATTATAATCACATATTTTATTTTACTAATATAATCTATTAATATTCATTTAGCCTTTTAATGTAAGTATAACATGTTATCACATAATCACATTAGGTTAACTTTCATGCTCCAAACAAAATGCACAAAAATATGACACATTGTCATTTTCTACACACACACACCCCCCCCCCCCCTTCGCGCCGGGGCGGGTGTCTTAGGCTTGATAGGCCCGCCGGGGCGGCCCCCCTGCAGCATCGACAAACGGGTTGACGAACTGTGCAGAGAAAAAACCAATTTAACTTATTTCTCCACATCGAGTTTCGAATTTAGCCAACCAATTACACATAAAACTTTATAGAAACATAATATTAAAGTTTCTAACATGTTTTAACACATTGAATCATTAAAACACATAATCAAAACTCAATTTCATGATTTTTGAAGAAAAGCCATAGATAAGTGTTCTTGATGAAATTGAACACTGTAATTTTGTTTTTACTTCAAAATATCCAGTTCAAGTCATATTTAATTCTTTTATAAACACGTTATCATTATCTAACATCAATTAAACAACAATTAACCATCAACCATGAAACTTTGATTTTTGAAAGACTATTTAGAAAAACCAATTCTCTGCAACTTCTTGGATGAACATGAATCCCTCTTGTTAATCATGTACGTATGAATCAACAACTAAACTAAACATACAAATCATACATGAACATGTTATAAGCAAATTATGCATATAGAAACCATGATCATACAATTTTCATGAAATTTCATGTTAACAGAGAATAACATCATGAAAAACATCAAAATAATATTTCTAACTACAAGGATTAGAGATTATACCCCTTTGCTAATTGAGGTGAAGAAGAAGGTGATGATTGTTTGATTCTCTCAAGCTTTTTCCTTTCTTTCTCTTCTTCTTCTCTCTTCCTTTCTCTGTATTTTCTCTCTTCTAACTTTGTTTCTTTGTTTTGTTCTAACACTGATTATATTTCTACTAACGTATATCTATATTACATAACTGATAATATAATATAGATACAATAGATATAGGATATCAATATATATATTGTAACTGCTAAAACATAATAGCCCTTTATAAATAAAATGTCAGTTACACAATTTTTGAAATCAAAAAGCCTAAGGTTTTGTTTGGCCAAATCCACTTAATTTTTAAAACAGATTTTTGAGTTTAAGACCCTGTTTGGTAAAACGTGATTAAAACAGGTGCAAGAGCTTCGTTTAGAAAAACTCTTTTAAAAACAGTTTTAAGGGCCTTGTTTGGTAAAACTAATTTAAAATCCTTTTTATTCTTTTAATAAATCCTTTAACACTTATTTTTAATGTCACACTTTAACATTCTAATTTAATTAATTAAAAGTTAACGTCAATTAAACACATAAAAATGCCACATAACAATTATAATTACTCGCTAATTATAATTTAATGTAACAATTATCACATAAATTTTATCTAATTTAATTATCTCAATTAAATTAATTAATGTATAACTCTTAATTAAATCACTCCATAAAAATCACACAATTTATTTACTTAACTCAATAAATAAATTAAATTAAATATTTATTTAATTCAATAAATATTTAAAATTAATATATAAAAATCTCATTCGTTACATGATACATGTTGGCCTTTTCTTAAAAAAACTTCACCCTTCATGAAATAGATTAAATAAGGGTAGAAAAACAAAAATTAGGATGAGAGAAAGATTCGGGTCCAACTCGACTCGCATTTTTTCCTGACGTCGACACACATATAGAATACTATATTCTACCCGGATTGATTATGGACGTTTATTCGAGTTTGGTTCACTAGAGCCACTGTAATACCCGAGAATTTTCGAATATTATTAATGAATAAATTAATGAAAATGAATATTTATTTGAATATAAATGATTATGTGTTATGAGATGAGTTAACTCAATTACTTTAAATTGAATTTATAATAATTGAGAAAAATATGGAGTTTATGATAAGCTCTTTGAATGCCTTGTGTGGCACGACAATGAAAACAATGATGAATTAATTAATTAGAGGATGAAGGAATTATTAAGTGAACAATTAATCAATATTATATTAAAGATTAATTGTTAGTATAAGAAATAAAATATTAATGGATGATTGATTAATAATATGTTGATTTATTATTATTGCGGGTATAGAATAATAATAAGTAAATTGTTTATAAATATAATAAGATTTATATTTATTTGATTAATTGTTATGTGCAAGGCATGCGATAGTTAAACATATAATATGTAGTAGTTGTCTCTATATTATAGTGTGACACTTAAATGAGGCTATCTTATATATAAACTATATAGTAAGGTTTAATGAGTTATGTAAGTTATATGATTAATGCTTATGTGACAATATATGGGTGAGTGAACATTAAATAAGTGCCTCATGAATATTATGAACTATGTAAACAATTGTTAATTGATGAATTACTTCAATAATTTAATAATAGAGTTGGGATAATATAATGAGATAATACCCGGTTAAATTATATTCGGTATTAATGAAATGTACATGGATTATATGTTGATGTATATATATGTACCCCTACTTACTACATTATAATATTATTTACTTATTGAAATTACATTGTGACTATAAATTAACTTATAACCTAAGTGTAAATAATATATATAACCTAAGTGTTGATATTCATTTGTTTACAAATTTGCAAGTGCTGAGTTCTTATAACCTTGTCCCATATAGAGTGTCACCCCTTCCTCACGTGAATGACAAAAGGGCTAAAGCCTATTACCATCTTCTCAAATTCAGCAAAATGTAGCTATGCATTCAATGGGGAGTGGGTATCATGATGGGATTCAACAACCAATCAACAACTCTTCATTAACCATCAACCAATTCTTCATTCTTGTTGGTTTAATTTGGAGTGTAATTGCATTAATTGTATAGTGAATCCTCTATAAATATAGCATATCTTCTTCTCATTCCATTTGCTGAGAATTCTATTAAGTTAAGCTAGTATATTGAGAGAGATATCAGTTGAGAAAGGAGTGATATAGCAGCAACCTCAGTAAGCATTTGCAGAGGTATAATCCCCATTCATGTTCTTCATTCTTAAATTTTAATTCCTTGATTATGTTTGAATTTATGATAATTGGGTTGGAGAATGGTTATGAAGTATTATATAAGTTGATATACATGTTAGTAAGATAATGTAGCTTGTCTGGAATCGAATTTGTTGAGAAATCTTGATTTGGGTTTGCCTTCTGCCGAAGCAGAAAGCTTTCTGGTTATGGCCGAGACACGGCGCAGCTGCGCCAGTTTTGTACTAGGGCACAGCGCTGCTGTGCCAGGCCCCTGTGTTAGTTTCCTATTTCTGCTAAAATCTGCTATGTGCTAATATGTTAGTATCACTTTAGACAAGCATGAGAACATGATTAACATATATATATGAGTACGTAGACCTAGCATGAACATGTTTGACTATGTTAGTATGCATTATTGATGGAAAGACTTATAGTTGAAAATGGACTTATTAATTGGAAGTGAACTTTGATATACACATACCATGTTTACATTCTGAGTTTTGAACTTGATTGTATGGTTTAGTTAAGCATGAAAAGTTAGTCTAAAGTGTTGAGATTTCACGTTTAAAACTATTTCAAAAGCTAAACTTGAAAGTTTTGGAAAGCTAAAGTTGCATGAACATGGTAGAATAACATTCTGATATTTTGACATACATGATAGTGCTTTAACATCACTTAAATAGCCTACATGTACACATACTATGCTAGACGCCATGAAAGTTAGTTAAGCACGAATAAGATATGAGTTTAGGTGAGTTTTCAAGCAATAAACACTACTAGTCATGCGTGAATGATATGAATACTTGTGAGCATGCCTAACATAGATTATGTGACCACTTTATGTGTATAAATGACAAGCATGATAGCCTATATAATTTCATAACTTTGTATGGCCTTAAATTATTAAGGATGTTAATCTAGAACCATATCATGAAAGGTTGGACTTAGATGGAATGGACTAACATAAAAGGACCTTTAACATGTATATATACTATGTTATATTGTATATTGATGATTTGAACAGAAGTAGTGAGGCAAAAGCCTAACCCTGGTCTGGCCAGGGGACAGCGCAGCTGCGCCATCCCTAGGCTTAACCAGGGCGCAACTGCGCCAGGCTATTTTCAGGATTGGTGCAGTCTGCTTTTTTTTTTAATTGTGTTAGTTGACTTGTAATGTTACTTAAGCTACTAATCGGAGTCTAATCACTACTGATATGCATTTATATGAGATTACAATATAACATAATGATGTTTAACTTGTAAAAAGGAGGTCAATAGATAATAATGTCATAATCAATTAAGCGTTATGAATTACTATAATGCCATACATGATATAACTATGTTACGTGATTGCATAAACTGATTTCGTGCTAAGTGTGTACAAGTATGTAATGACGTACGTATAGAGTCAAATGACTAAAGTAGAATCATATGTGTATATTTAACTTACATATCAAGCTTGTGTACTAAATATACTTAGCTAATGAACATCCTATATATGTAAATATATTACGATAGGAATTCGAAGTATCGATAAGCTAAAGGTTGATAATCTACGCTTAAGGCAAGTATCCTAACCTTGCATTACTTTATTCAATGGATATTGTAAGCAAGTACTCGAACTCTATCCTTAATGAGCATTTATTGAACTTCTGCTATTATTATCGTACAAGTAAGCTATTGGAATTGCGATTCATGTTTTATTACTTAAATACTTCGTGGATAAAGATAAAGTCGATTTATATTCTTTGAACTTTAAATCTTGAGTTTTGAACTTGTGATTGTCCTTATATACCTTGAAAGAGAGGTCTATGCCATTTGATTCGGCTAGACCTATATTATGAATTTGAAAAGTGATCCAAACCAATTGATTGGTGCGGAGTCTTATATTAACTGAGATGAACAACCCTTTTAAAGGGAAAACTATATTTGGTAGGAGACCGACGTGCGCACTTGAGTACGATTAAATATTATGCATAATGTAGGGTACTTTAGGCTGATCACATGTTGTACTTGTTTTATTAGATTATCAGTGTATTTCTGTTAATTCTAGTAGAAGTTCATAGTCCTTAGTGACTGCTCCATATTCATTGTTTAGAAATCTTGAATTGATTAAAGCGTTGAATCTTGTTGATATCTTTCTGTCCTTAGCGACTGTTATTGAAAATTATTGATATTTCTTGCTATCCTTGAACTATCATATCCTGTTATACTCCTTTTTGGTATTCTAAAACTTTAACGACCCTTATTGCTATTTACTTGCTGAGTAAACTTGTTGCTCATTCTTGTTTTTTCCCTAAAAACATTTCAGTTAAGGCAGAGCAGAGTGGACCTTCGGGCACCGACAAGGGCAAAGGCAAAGCTCTGGAGTAACTTTATTTTATATAGAACTCTTATGATAATGTAATAGGATTCTATTATGTATTAGTTAAGTTTATATATGCCTAAGATATGTTTAAGCTATGTAATCGATGTTTAAGTTACGAGACCTTGGGACATGAATGATTATATTAAATAAATGTAATCTATTCATAGTATTGTGTTATTCCACTGTGCGATATATATTATTATTGTATTAGATTGTAGAACGTGACGAACCGAATTCGAGACTACTGTGGCGGGTCCGAATTTTTGGGCGTCACAAGTTGGTATCAAAGCTGTAGTTATAAACCTTAGGAGTGAGTGCCCTTAGATTATAACTTAGGAGAACTTAGAAGATAGAGGGAGATAAGACTAATAAAGAGTTTTTCCTTGAGAGACTTAGTGTGTTATGAAATGTAATTTCATTCTATACAATGAACTTATGTTTTATTTAACATTTTAATGGAGTTGCTGTTTGCTTGTCTTGTAATTGTGATTGTAGGATGACAGACATGGGAGTACATAGTAGAGTGGCAGAGGAGGAGCCCAGAGATATACACGTTGTATATGAGGCACCTCTAGAGGCTGTGCCTGTGCAGGCTATTGCACCGTTTGAGTCTGACGACGAGGATGAGATCGAGGTAGAGTCCAATCCAGAGGAGGAGCCGATGGAGGATGAGCCCGTAGAGGACTCTGATGAGGCTACTATAGAGGAGCAGATGCTGGGGGAGTACGAGGAGCATATTCTAGAGTTGGACTGCAGAGTGCAGGAGCTGGAGGCTGAGGCCCAGGAAAGAGAATTCGAGTTCCAGAAGCTAAGGGATAAGGACCATCAGAGGAAGCTAGAGATGCAGGAGTTAGAGGTGGAGATTGCATACCGCAAGGAGGCAGGGATCCAGATGAGGACCTTGTTTCACAAGCCGGAATGTGGATCTGGCAGGAAAGCTGGAAGAGGTAGAGCAGAGAGAACTAAGTGAGAAGATTGAGAAAGAGGCATTCCGTACTAAGCTAGAGTTGGAGGTGATGGATATGATCCACTTGGAGGAGAAGTGGGAAGAGGCTAATGAGAGGGCAGACGACCTAGAAGATGAGGTCAGATGCAAGAAGAGGAAGGTGAACAAGATGGGGTATGTGTTCCGTTCAGCTATAGAGAGGGTGATCGATGGTGTATACCACTACCCAGCGGAGTAGGGACAGACCCTACATACTATGAGCAGAGAACTGATGGCACAGATAGCGCAGATCGAGTACAAGAGCGCTGTGGAGCGCGGGATGTTGGGATGAGACACTTAGTCAGTCTAGTAGTAGTATTTACTTTATGTGTTGTATATACGTTGTAATCCCAACTTTTTATGTAAAGTATAGGGTAGATATATAAACCCCGAGTAAGCTTATGTTAGAGGGGTAGTATGTTAGAGAACTCCCCATCTTTTGTGATATTAGGGGATGTATGTGATGACATTTATAGCAGTATGCTAGGGATAATCATGCACTGAAATGATTGGCATATGAATATAAATGATCTTATTTCAGAAACATGTTGTAAATTCTATTCTTTTTAGCATTAAAGAAATACTTAAGTAATATAATTGAGTAATAATAATTAAAATGAAAATTTGTGATGCAGATAATGGCACCAAGGCGTAGATTAACTGCACCTGACGAATCGGTTAACAATGAGAGGGAACAAGTAGACCCGTTCCAGAAGCTAGTAGATCTGTTAGGAGTAGCTCTTAGGGGAAGGAACAACGAACCTGTTTTCCCCAATCCCCAAGTAGTTCCAGTCACGAACTTTAAGGACTTTAGGAGTGTAGGACCCCCAGAGTTTGAGGGTACTACCGACCCGATTATTGCACAGACTTGGATAAAAGAGATCGAGAAGGCTTTCACCATCGCACGAGTGGGTGAAGACCAGAAGACGATATTTGCCACGTATATGATGAGAGGCGAAGCAAACTATTGGTGGGAGGCTAATCAACAAAGAGTGGGAGAAGGGATAATCGCGTGGGATAGATTCAAGACTCTATTTTTCGAGAACTACTTCCCAAAAAGCATGAAGAATAGAATGGAGGTGAAGTTCTTAGAACTGAAACAAGGTGATATGATGGTGGCGCAGTACGCGACTAAGTTCAATGAACTAGCGCGATTTACAGAACACCAAGTAGGAGCCGAAGAGAGGAAGGCGAGACATTTTGAACAAGGACTGAAGCTTTGGCTGTTTAATAAGGTATCGGTTCTTCAAATTGACTCTTTTACGACATTACTGGAGAAGGCAATCATTGCGGAAGGTGGTAGTGAAGCCTTAAGTCTTTATAACAAGGAAAAGAAAGGAAAGAATACGGGAGAAGAAAGCCGTGTTGGAGGAAGCAGCAGTGGAGGTAGTAATTTGGGAAAGAGAAAATGGGACAATAACAACAATAACAAAAACAATCAGTCGGGAAATTTTTGTGGAGGTTTTAAGATGAGGGCTGAGGGATGCCCGAAATGTGGGATGAATCACCAGGGCGAGTGCTGGAAGGGACGCAGTACTTGCTACAACTGCGGTCAGGAAGGGCACATTTCACCCAACTGCCCAAAGCCAAAGAAGATACAAGGGTGTTTCGCTTGCGGCTCAACTGAGCATCGGATCAAGGACTGCTCGAAGAAGGGAAGTGGCGGAGGTAGCAGCCAACAAGGGGGAGGTAACAATTTGATGATCGACGGACCGACCCAATCCAACCGCCCAACCACCAGGACCTGTAACATGTTCGTCCAGGACGCAATAGTTGCGAAGGACGTGGTGTCAGGTATAATCCCAATCAATGATATAAATGCATATGTATTATTTAATTCGGGTGCCACCTGTTCTTTTGTATCTAAAGAGTTTTCTAGTCAACTTAATTCACCCCGAGAACGATTAGCAAATCCTTTAGATATAGAAGTTGTGAATAAGGAAGTAATCCCTGTAGAATACGTTTACCGAAATTGTCGCGCAAACATTAGAAATTATAAACTGAGCGTAGACTTAATTCCAATTAGATTGGGAGAATTTGATGTGATACTGGGAATGGATTGGTTGTATAACTATGTTGCGATAATTGACTGTCAAAATAAAAGTGTGAACCTTCAGACTCCGAGTAAGTCTAAGGTAGTGTTTTATGGTAGCTCATCGCTTAAGCAATCGTGTTTCCTTACGATGATGCAGGCCTAGAAATTGTTAAGGAAAGGATGTGTAGGTTATTTAGCTTACATTGTAGATACTCGGAAATAAGAAGTAGAAATTAAGGATATATCCGTAGTAAATGAATTCTAAGTTGTATTTTTGGACTATCTGCCTGGTCTTCTGCCAGACAGAGAAATTGAATTCGTAATAGACTTAGCACCAGAAACGGCATAAATATTGAAAGATCCATATCGTACGGCGCCAGTAGAGATGAAGGAGTTGATGATACAACTGCAAGAGTTATTAGATAAGGGTTACGTACGACCGAGTGTGTCTCCTTGGGGAGCACCAGTGTTATTTTTTAAAAAGATGGACGGATCGATGAGGCTCTGTATCAATTATCGAGAATTGAATAGAGTAACGATCAAGAACAGATATCCGTTACCGAGGATAGACGACTTATTTGATCAACTAAAGGGAGCGAAGTGTTTCTCGAAGATAAACCTACGGACAGGTTATCACCAACCGAAGGTACGAGAAGAAGACATACCCAAGACTGCATTTCAAACCCGTTATAGACATTACGAGTTTTTGATAATGTCTTTCGGATTGACTAATGCTCCGGCAGCATTCATGGACTTGATGAACCGAGTTTTCAAGCCCTACTTGGACAAGTTTGTGGTAGTTTTCATTGATGACATCTTGATCTACTCAAAGACAAAGGAAGAGCACGTCGAACATCTTAAGATAGTTTTGGAAGCGCTTAGAAGAGAGAAGATGTATGCGAAGTTTTCAAAATGTGAATTTTGGATGGAGAAGGTTCAATTCTTAGGACATGTGGTGGATAAGAATGGAATCTTAGTAGACCATGCAAAGGTCGAAGCAGTGAGTAATTGGGAACAACCGAGAACACCAACGGAGGTATGAAGTTTCTTTGGGTTAGCTGGGTACTATTGAAGATTTATCCAGGATTTTTCTAAGATAGCGACCCCATTGACCAATCTGACGAGGAAGACGGTGAAGTTCGTATGGACGGACAAATGTGAAGAAAGTTTTCAAGAGTTGAAGAAAAGATTAAGTGAGGCGCTTGTGTTGTCACTACCAGACGAGACGGGAGGTTTTGTGGTGTATAGTGATGCATCGTACAAGGGACTTGGCTGTGTGCTTATGCAACATGGCAAGGTCATTGCGTATGCATCATGACAATTAAAGGATTACGAAAAATGATACCCTACTCACGACTTAGAGTTAGCGGCAGTAGTTTTTGCGTTGAAGATATGGAGACATTATTTGTATGGAGAGAAATGTGAGATATACACGGACCACAAAAGTCTGAAATATATGTTCACACAGAAAGAGTTGAACATGCGTCAGAGAAGGTGGTTAGAATTGATCAAGGATTATGACTGTGATATTCTTTATCACCCGGGAAAGGAAAACGTAGTTGCCGACACTTTGAGCAGGAAAGGAAGGGAGAAATTGTTTCAATTGACGACTCAGGAAGAGTTAATAAGAGAAATGGAGAAATTGGAAATAGAGGTAAAGGGACCAGAGAGGTATGAAGAAAAGTTGTTCATAATGGAAGCTCGTCCAAACTTGATGGATAGAGTAAAGGAATCACAAGAGAAAGATGAGGAGTGCGAGAAAATTAGAAAGAGGATTGCAGAAAATGATGAACAAAGATTCAGAATAGATAAAGAAGGTATCTTGAGATTCGAAGGGAGAGTGTGGGTGCCAGCGGTAACCGAATTGAGGGAAGAAATTTTGCACGAGGCACACAATACGACATATTCCGTTCATCCGGGAGGCACGAAGGTGCACTGTAATACCCGAGAATTTTCTAATATTATTAAATAAATATATTAATGGAAATGAGAATTTATTTAATATAAATGATTTTGTGTTATTTGAAGGATTAACTCAATTCTATTAAATTGAATATTTATAATAATTGAGAAATTATGGAGTTGCGAATAAACTCGTGAAAGCCTTGTGTGGCACAGTGATGAGGATTATTAATGAGATATATTAATTGACGAAGGATTTATTAAGTGAACAATTAATTAATTGTTAATTGTTGTTAATTGTTATCGTAGAATATTAATTAATTATTATAGAATATTGATGAGAATTAATTGATGATGTGGGATTATTATTATTGCAAATAATATGATAATAATAAGCAATGTGTTCATAAATATAATAAGATTTACATTTATTCATGTGATATTTAATCATGTAAGTGTTAATCTATTATTGTGAATATTAATAATTGTATTGATTAATGAGAAATGAATTAATTAATATTATTATTAATTAATTGATTAGATAAGTAAATTATTTACTTCTATGTGCGAGCATGCGGATTAAAAAGTATAAAGTATAGTAACTAACTATATCTTATAATGTGACTATGTTATATAAACTACATAGTAAGGTTATTAAATTATATGAGTTACATGAATTGCCTATGTGACAAAGTGAATATACATTAAAGGGAGACATCATGAATATATGATAGGTAATTTAATAACTAAGGGATACAGTGTAATGAGATGACATCCGATTAAATTATATCCAGGGAGATAAAATGTACATGGATTATATGTGTGTGAACTACAGTTACCATTATATGAATTACATGGTAGTATTATTGGGATTATATTGTACCTTTAATTGTAATCTAAATATATAATATATGTATATATATATATATATATATATATATGATAGCTTAAGTATACTTGTATGCTTAAATATATATATATACAACATGTGTATAACAATGTAAGTGTTTGTGTTATAAATGCTGAGATTGCCTTGCTTGTCCCTAATTGCTAGTCTCATTCTCTCTTCACGTGTTTGACAAAAGGCTAAGGCCTATCCCTCCATTCTTTTTCCAAGCTCAAGCTAGCACATGATGAACTAGGATGTGGGAATCATGATTGATTCTAACAACCATCTACCAACTCTCTATTAGCCAACATACAAGCCTTCAATTCATTAGTTTGTCTCATGGAGAGATAGCATTGTCTGGATAATTGAAATTCTATAAATTGAGCTCTCATTCTCCATTTTCATTTGCTGAGAATTGCTTAACTTGAGAGCATATATACTTTAGCAATATCAGTCTAGCAGTGGGAGACTTCAGTAGCAACAAGTTCATAGCAAAAGTATAATCACATTATCGTGTTCTTCATTTTTGCTTCTCTGTAAATCTCAAGATTTTTTTATTTTGCCAGATTAAAGTGTGATTGGATTATAGAATGCTTGGTTAAGTGTTATATAGACATATAAGTATGTTGGTATAGCAATGTAGTTATGTAGAATCGAAATTGTGAAGTAATTTTGTGATTTGGGCTTGATATCTGCCGAGGCTGGAGCTCTCTGGACTGGAACAAGAGCCGCGCGGCCGCCCGTCTCCCTAGTACAATTTGGGCGCGGCCGCGCGCCACTGCAGAATTTGTTATTGATTTTTATTATATCTTCTGATATATCGAGCATGTTGTACTGTTAGGATATGCATATAACTCACAATAACATATGGAATAAGGGTACTAGGTTATAGTAATCCATGCTAGTCGTTTTAGTTGAGTATTTCGAAGAAAACTGAAAGTTATGAAAAGAAGAACTTTGATATGTTAGCCTTATATTGACATTATGACTTTTGAGACATATTTGTATGACCTAGAAACACATGATATGAATGTTAACTTGCGTATCTAAGCTTCATAATGTAACTTGAGCATGTGAACCTCAATAGTGAACCTTTCCAACGAAAACACAAGCGTTGAACATGGACTCTAACATGTTATATTAAGATTCTAGGTTCTGAATTTTCGAGTATGTTATATGGCCTTGAAATGCATGTTAACATATGAATTTAGATAGCATGAGCATGTTAGGCCTTATTAGTGAGCTTTACTAATGAGAATACAAGTTTTAAACGTGCACCTTGACATGTTAACTTGAAGTTTAAATTTTGAAGTTTATGAACGTGTTGGATAATACTATTGACTTCATTAACGTCATGCATGTATACATACCATGCTAGATGTCATGATTAAAATTTAGCGTAAACGAAGCATGTTTTCAACTAATAACTGTAATAGTTACATGTATGAAATGTGAATACTCATAAGTATGCCTAATGCAAAGTATATGAATGCCTTATGTGTTTAAAGAGCGAGCATGATAGGCCTTGGGAATTCCATGATCTTGAATGGCTTTAAATTATTGAAAGTGTTGACTTAGAATCTATTGCATGTATGATTGGAACGAGGAAAGGTTGTATACACATAAAAGTATCCTTTAACATGTATATATGCTATATGATATCCTATGTTGTTACTTAAATCCGATTTGATGGTTAACTCACAATAATGCTATAAAGTGCTAGAAAGGTTTTGTTTGCTAATTATTGTGACCTTATGTGATATAAGAAGGTGTTTCAACTCAAAAGGAGGAACGTTAAGGATAAATGTTATATTAATATGATACTATATAACAGTGTAGCTAGGTTAAAACTTAACTTATGTGTTGATCATATATTCAAAGATAAGATGTGACGTTAGATTATATGACTAATGAATATCATATATATACGTAACTATATTACGATAGGGATTCGAAAGTGTTGATTTACTTTTCATGGATAAACTACGCTAAAGGAAAGTTTCTCTAACTTACACTCATTTATAGTACAAGTATCCTAAACACTTGCATTACTTTATTCGACAAATATTGTAAGCAAGTATCTAAACCTTATCTCTTTGAATGCAAGTAGCTTAACCGTTAATTTGAGCTAGTATGTTTGAACTCTCGTGAAAGCTATTATTCATATTGAACTTGGTGTTGTTCTTGAATATTGTGAAAGTGTCTATACCACTCGATTCGGCTAGACTATATGCATGTTTATAAAAACTGTCCAAACCTTTTTATTGGTGCGAAAATCTTGAAAACTGAGTTGAACAACCCTTATGGTAAAGGGAATGTTTATTGTTGGAAGTCCCATCACACGCGTGAATATTACTGTGGTTATGCATAACATAGAGTATCGTAGACTGATCATCTATTATACTTGTCTCTTTTGGATTATCAGTTTAATATTGGTAATTCTAGTAGATGTTCAATAGTCCTTAGTGACTGCTCAATATATAAATTATTTTATCCAGTTAGATACGTTGATAGCCTTTGAAGTCATATATTTCTGTTGAACTATATTGAACTACCATTTCATATTCCAAGATTTGATTCGAGAATTATTGATATTTGTTATTCATGATATTATTCTGAAACCTTGAACTATCTTAGAGATTTTACATCGATATTTCAACTCGTGTTATGAAACACTTCACCCTTGTTGTATATTACTTGCTGGGCAATTTGTGCTCATTCTTGCTTATTTAAAACCTTTCAGTTAAGGTGGAACAGGGAGGTGTCTCTGGGAAAGACAAGGGCAATGGCAAGGCTACCGACTAGCTTGTTTCTTTATGTTTAAATTTATGATGTTGTATTAAGACTGGTTTCAGACTATGTTTAAGCTTAAGTAGGATTATGTAATAAGTCTTTATTCGATGTTATTATGTAATCTATTAAGTACTGTAGGTTGCGAGACTTGGGGGAATAATTATAATAAATCATTATAAATTATTCTATATTAGATCTTCCGCTGTGAATGTGTGATTTTAGTTAATATTGTATTACCATGATGCACGTGACAAACTGAATTCGAGAGACCAAGTGGCGGTCCTGAATTTGGGGGCGTCACAGGTTGGTATCAGAGCTGTAGTTATAAACATTAAGGGCGAGTGTCCTTAAACTATAACTTAGGAGAACTTAGAAGTTAGGAGAAGATAAAGCTCATGTAGAGTTTTCCTTAAGAGACTTAGTTTGTTATGAAATGTAACTTCATTTTATATAATGAACTTATGTTTTGTTTAACATTCTAATGGAGTTCCTGTTTCTTGTCTTATGTTTGTAATTGTAGATGGCAGATATGGGAGTACCCACTAAAGTGGCTGAGGACGAGCCCAGGGATATCCATGTAGTGTACGAGGAACCCTTAGAGGTTGTGCCAGTACAGGCTGTTGCACCATCCGACACAGATGACAAGGATGAGGTTGAGATAGAGGTAAAGCTTGATCCCGAGGACGAGCCGGTTGAGGACAAGCCTTCAGAGGAGGAGCCCATGGAGGACTCCTATGAGCCTAACCTAGAGGAGCATATACTAGGCGAGTATGAGGAGCGAATCCTAGAATTGGACTGTAGAGTCCAGGAGTTAGAGAAAGAGGCCAAGGAGAGAAAGTCAGAGTTCCAGAAACTACCGGACGAAGACCACCAAAGGAAGCTGGCTATGCAAGAGTTGGAAGTAGAAATTGCTTATCGCAAAGAGGCGGGAATCCATATGGGAACCCTATTTCACAAGGCAGTGGCTAGGAACATGGATATAGCAGGGAAGCTAGAAGAGGTTGAACAGAGGGAACTAAGCGAGAAGATTGAGAAGGAAGCACTCCGCACTCAGTTGGAATTAGAGGTGATGGATAGGATACACTTTAAGGAGAAGTGGGAGGCTGCCCATGAGAGAGTAGATGACCTGGAAGACGAGGTCAGATGAAAGAAGAGGAAAATGAACAAGATGGGGTACGTGTTCCGTTTAGGCATTTGAGAGGGTGCTTGATGGTGTGTACCACTACCCGGCAAAACAGGGGCAAACTGTACATACCTTGAGCTGAGAGCTGGTTGCGTATATAGCACAGACGGAGTACAAGAGAGCTGTGGAGCGCGGGATGATGGGATATATTTCCTTAGATGGCTCAGTAGTAGTTTAGTAGTATTTATCTTTATGTGTTGTATATACTATGTTGTAATCCCAATCTTTTGTGTAAGATGTGGGATAGTGATGTAAACCCCGTGTAAGCTTTTGTTAAAGGAGTAGTATGGTAGTAGGTTGGTATATTCCCCATCTTTTGTGATATTAAGGGATATATGTGATGACATTTATAGCAGTATGCTATGATAATCATGTAATGAAATGAAATGGCATATGAATATAAATGGAGTTTATTCAGAAACGTGTTATAAATTTATTCTTTTGTATTAAAAGAAATACTTAAGTAATATAACTGAATAATAATAAAATGAAAATTTGTGATGCAGATCATGGTACCAAGACGTAGACTGACTGCACCCGAAGAATTCGTTAATAACGAGAGGGAGCAAGTAGATCCCATTCAGAAGTTGGTAGACTTGTTAGGAGAGGCCTTAAGGGGAAGGAACAATGAACCCGTTCGTCCTAACCCTCAAGTTGTCCCAGTGACAACCTTCAAAGATTTTAGGAGTGTTGGACCTCCAGAATTCGAAGGTACTACCGACCTAATCGTCGTACAAACTTGGATCAAGGAGATCGAGAAGGCTTTCACTATAGCTCGCGTGGGTGAAGATCAAAAGACGGTGTTTGCTACGTACATGATGAGAGGAGAAGTGAACTATTAGTGGGAGGCTAATCAGCAGAGAGCTGGAGAAGGGACAATAACCTGGGATAGGTTTAAGACGCTGTTCTTCGAGAATTACTTCCCGAAGAGCATGAAGAATCGAATGGAGGTGAAATTCCTAGAGTTAAAACAAGGTGAGATGACGGTGGCGCAATACGCAGCTAAGTTTAATGAACTAGCGCGATTTGCGGAGCACCAAGTTGGTGATGAAGAGAGGAAGGCTCTACGATTTGAACAAGGACTGAAGCCTTGGCTATTCAATAAGGTGTCATTTCTTTAGATCAATTCTTTTGCAACACTACTGGAGAAGGCTATTATCGCTGAGGGAGGAAGTGAAGCTTTGAGCTTATATAACAAAGAGAAGAAAGGAAATAATATTGGAGGAGAGAATCGTACTGGAGGAGGCAGTAGTGGAGGAAGCAATTTGGGAAAAAGGAAGTGGGAGAACAATAACAACAAAAATAACAACAAAAACAATAACAATCAGTCGGGGAATTTTCGTGGAGGATTCAAGAAGAAGACTGAAGGATGCCTGAAGTGTGGGAAGAACCACCAGGGTGAGTGCTGGAAGGGTCGCGACACTTGCTACAACTGCGGACAGGAAGGGCACATTTCGCCCAACTGCCCGAAACCAAAGAAGATCCAAGGATGTCTTGCTTGCGGCTCAACTGAGCACCGTATTAAGGACTGCCCAAAGAAGGAAGTGGCAGAGGTAACAGTCAACAAGGGGGAGGTAACAAATTGATGATCGGCGGACCAACACAATCCAGCAGCCCAACCGCCAGAACCTTTAACATGACCGTCCAGGACGCAGTGGCTGCGAAGGACGTGGTGTTAGGTATAATCCCAATCAATGATATAAATGCTTATGTATTATTTGATTCTGGTGCCACCTGTTCTTTTGTATCTGAAGAATTTACTAGTAGACTTAGTACACCCCGAGAACGATTAGAAAATCCTTTGAACATAGAAGTTGCGAATAAGGAAGTAATCCCTGTAGAATACGTTTATCGAAATTGTCTCGCAAACATTAGAAAACATGAACTGAGCGTAGACTTGATTCCTATTAGATTGGGAGAATTTGACGTAATACCGGGAATGGATTGGTTGTACAACCATGCAGTAATAATTGACTGTCAGAACAAATGTGTGAACCTTCAGACTCCGAGTAAGTCTAAGGTAGTGTTTTATTGTAGCTCATCGCTTAAGTAATCGTGTGTTACGATGATGCAGGCCAAGAAATTGTTAAGGAAAGGATGTGTAGGTTATTTAGCGTACATCGTAGATACTCACAAAAAGGGAGTAGAAATTAAGAATATATCCGTAGTGAATGAATTTCAAGATGTGTTTCCAGACGATCTGCCTGGTCTTCCGCCAGATAGAGAAATCGAATTCGTGATAGACTTAGCACCGGAATGACACCAATTTCAAAACTCCATATCGTATGGCGCCAGTAGAAATGAAGGAATTGATGATACAATTACAAGAGTTGTTAGATAAGGGTTACATTCGACCGAGTGTGTCTCCTTGGGGAGCACCAGTGTTATTCGTTAAGAAAAAGGACGGATCGATGAGGCTCTGTATCGATTATCGAGAATTAAACAGAGTAACGATCAAGCACCGATATCCGCTACCGAGGATAGACGACCTGTTTGATCAACTGAAGGCAGCAAAGTATTTCTCGAAAATCGATCTACGAATAGGATATCATCAACTGAAAGTGAGGGATGAGGACATACCAAATATTGCGTTTCTAACCCGTTATGGACATTACGAGTTTTTGGTAATGTCATTTGGTTTGACTAATGCTCTGGCAGCTTTTGTGGACTTGATGAACCGAGTTTTCAAGCCATACTTGGATAAATTTGTGGTAGTTTTCATCGATGACATTTTGATCTACTCGAAGATAGAGGAAGAACATGCCGAACATCTGAAGATTATTTTGGAGGCACTGAGGAAAGAGAAGATGTATGCGAAGTTTTCAAAGTGTGAATTTTGGATGAAGAAGGTTCAATTCTTAGGCCACGTGGTGGATAAGAATGGAATCTCAGTGGACCCCGCAAAGGTCAAAGCAGTAAGTAATTGGGAACAACCGAGGACACTGACGGAGGTGAGAAGCTTTTTAGAGTTAGCTGGGTGATTAGTGGATTTTATACCTACTCATCGGTAGTCGTTATAGCTTGATTTTTTTTGTTTTTAAGTAAGTTTCCTATCATTTTGACTTGATTTATACTCTTGTGTGTAGGTAACGGAATGGATGCGAAAGTGGCATAAAAGAAGATGTGGATGCTAAATTTGGGACCAATTGGGCTGAACCCAATTCGACAATTGATGGACCAAGGGATCATGCTAAGTAAGTAATCAAATTATAAAGGCCACGGTTCGGTTGTCATGATAATTATCAACCACGAAATTGGCAGCATATGGGTCTTTGAATATCATACCAAATGAAGCTAAAGATGTGGGCTATGAATTTCTTATTTCTGGAATACAAATCAAGTAGTGGGCCATGGTTTGATTTTAGAATTAACAATTGAGCATGATATTGAAGCTACTAGGATATAAAAAGATGGCTGCAAATTATGATATAAAAAGGGAATTGAAGAAGCTTATAAAGTGGACCCAGGGCATAATGCAGGGGCTGGACAGTAAGTTTGCCCGCTGGGGCAGGACATTTAGTAAGGACACCCCGCTAGGGCGGAGAGGCGCTATTGGGTCAACTGATTTCCTTTGCCCATTCGGATTCGTGCAAAGCAGGCAGATAGTGGGCTGCAGATATGGGACGTGAGGTAGCATATTAAAGGTGCTAGGAGTATATGTTATTAAAGCAGCTGGATCCTTTTATTTTGCCGAGTGGACTAGGATTGGGATGCTAGGTAGGACACAGATTGGCTGCTAGTGGAATAAGGAGATAAAGTGGGCCAACATGCTGGACTCTTCTTCAAGTTAACAGCAGCACATGGAGCGGGTCTTGTAATATCATGGATCGGGTCTTGGAGAAAAAGCAGCTAGCATGTAATCTTCTTTTTCGTCACGGATTGTGGGCTATTAATTACTATTTACATGGGTTGCGGATATATAATATTAAAGGAGTTGGATCGGATGCAACAAGTGGGCATGCATAAGATATTAAATTAGTATAATATATATAGGACTGGCAACAAGAAGAGAGTTAGTGGGCTATGATTCATGAATATAAAATAGGCCCCAGCTGCTATTTTTTCTTCCTATGCTGACTTGGATTGGGATTCTACAAGATGGGGGGACGAGAGCAACTTGGGAGATAGTCCACTGGGTTAGTATATATATATCCCATTAGCTTATATAGGGGAGTTTTTGGGGGAGCAGCTTACGAGTATTAGCTTATATAATATATTATATAGTATAGCTTAGTTTTATTATGATAATTAGTATTAGTTTATTTTAGTTTTCAATAAAATAATAAACCCTAGTTGAAAGAGGATTTGGAGATTGAAGCATATTGGAGACCATTGGAGATCCAGATCAAGAGCAAGGAGGATGAATTTGCCGGCAACAGATTCAATTCTTTTCCTTAATCTTTTTCTTATCTTTTAATGTGTATTCAAGTGTGGATTCTTAGTTTTAATTTAATGAACTAATTTTTGTTTAAGATTGCAATGGATCTTCTTGTGTAATTTATTTTAATATGCTTCTCTATTAATTATTGTGATCTATTATTGTGAATTGTCTATTATGATTTGGAATAATTGTTTAATTGACTCATTATCAATTACCGTGATAATCTATATGAATCAAGAGAGGAGTATAGATTTAGATCTGATCATGATAGCATGTGTTTGTGATTTCTGCATAGATAAAAATTATGATTCGTGTTTAGGATAGAGCTATTCCTTTACGCCATATGTAATCTTATAGAGAACTTGTGATTAAATCCTTTTTAACTGTAATTCACATAGCAATATAGTGGATTAGTTAATTAGGGTGTCTTGCTTAATTCTATCATCTGTGGATTTGAGTGAGTATGGTATGATGCATCGAGAGGTGGTTATATTTATTTTCGTGTTCTTGATTAACAATTCAGAATAGTGAGAATAATTGATGAGGAGTGTATTAACTTAAACGAAGCACTAAGTGAAGTTGTGATCTTAAATCTCCGTAATCTTAATTTAACTAGTGGTGATTTAATAGTAGTTTAATTATATAATTTGAAATTCATTCGTTTGAATAAGATTGAGTTGGTTACGGGTTAGTACTTGGTGATTCTTATTAAATAATTCCTCGTGGGATCGACACTTTACTTTCACTCTATTACTTGTTGACCACGTATACTTGCGTGTTGTGCGTAACTAGATTTTACCCAACAAGTTTTTGGCGTCGTTGCCGGGAAATTAATTTAATAATTATTTACCAATATTAATTTCAATCAAATTAGTCTTAATTTAAAATTTTAATTTATTTATTTAATTATCTTCCTATTTTACTCTTTTTTCAAGTACCATGGCTGAATTCAATTATCAATGGCCATATACGAACATGACTCAACCAAGGAAAACAGGGATTGATGAACTTATATTATCACAAATTAAAAAGCTTTCGAAGACGTTGGAGGTTATAGCAGCCCAACGGAGTCGAAGGATGGCAGTTACGTGTGACTATTGTGCTGGCAATCATTCGAGTCATCAATGCACAGTCAATTTTGAACCGGCACCATATAGTGGTGATTACCTCAACAACTATGCTGAGCCTAACTATCATCAAGATTGGGGGTATCACCCGGATTCTTCATAGAGCTACAATTATGATGACCAATACTATGCTCCAAATCCATCATACACACCGGAATTTTCATGTCTACCTCCATTGCCACAAAAAGAAAAGCTAGGTTGGGAAGAGGCTTTGGCTAGAATCCAAACAGAAAATGACGCGGCGAGGAAATCTCTACGGACGGAAATGAAGAATCTAGCAATTCAGCTGGTGCAAATAACTAAAGCTGTGAACAACATTCCTCCAAACACTGGTCCTAATTACATGGATTTCAAAACTGATGGAGAGCCAGAATCAAATCTGCTATTGGATGAGCCACAAGAAGAAAAGTCAAATCTGGAGGAACTCATGTCAATCGTCATAGCAGATCAAGAGGAGGGGAAGTTTAGTCAGGAGTTGTCAAGTCAAGGTCTTAATAATCAGATGGAACAACTCACCAACGCCCCACCAAATGGTCCTAATTACATGGATTCCAAAACAGAAACAGATAATTCAGAGCTGAGGGAATAGTGGCTCAAGTTCATAGCAGACATAGAGGAGAAGAGGATTAATCAAGAGAGTTCAATTCGAGATCAAGAGTTATCAACTCAAAATCTTAATAATCAGATAGAACAACTCACCAACACCTCAAACAACTGTCCTCCAAGTACTTGGATTTATGACATGGATGACGAAACTGACGGAGAATCCGAACCAAATCTATAACTGGATGAGCCACAAGATATCGAAAGTGTGGAGACAAATGGGGATAATGAAATAGAGGTCGACGAAGATCTAAAGGGGTCTCCACCACAGATCAAAGAGTCAGTCAGATTTGCAAAACCCTGCCCGATTGGTAGTCATGTCGTCGGCGAAGCTCTTTATAACATAAGAGCGAGTACAATTTTGAAGCCATGGTGGAAAGAGAAAGAGAAGATAGACGAAGAGCCCATTGTGTGTGACAAGCTTCCAAGCCCCAAAGTGATCACATACACAATGGAGACAACACCTAGCTGTTGGACCTTATTCATCAAGATCATACCGAATAAGAGAATGCTAGGTGACTTTGATGCACTGGCCATCGCGTGTGGGAACCTCCAAAAGGATTATTTGCTACTAATGGATGGAGGGTTCCTCAACTTTCGAAGAAGAATTGGATAGCGTTGACATACAAAGTCCGGCTGAAGGACTATAAATCAAGCGCTTATTGGGAGGCAACCCAAGTTTAATTTTTAGTTTTAGTTTTTTTTTAGGTTTCATATTAAGTTTTAGATTTTTCAATTTTTTTTAGTATTTAATAAGCTTGCTTCTCTTGTGTCACAGGTGAGTCAAATCCAACTCAAGTGTGGTGCCCGATTCATTTCAAAGTGCCTAATCTACTCTTCAGACTTAGCAGACAAGGAGGGACATTGCTATATTTTCAGGGAAGTCCTCTCTTTTAATTTTTCCTATCTTAGCCATTGAGGACAATGTCTGTTTTAAGTTTGATCATGTTTAGTATTCACTTTGGCAATGTTTTAATAGTATTTTTTTTTGGCCAATGATAAGTGGGTTGTTAATATTTTTAACTCTTAGAAAATTGATGAGCATGTTTAGTTTATATTTCAACTCATTAATTGGTTTTCACACTACTTGCAAATTTTTTGAATTTTTTTACACATCCATTTATTTAGCCAGTTGGGATTGAAAATTTTGTGGACTAAATGCTTACGGAAGATATCATTGCAACTCGAGAAATCTTATTTGAGTATCATTCAAAGTGAAAATTAGGCACTCACATAAGTTTGGGGGAAACCTTGGGATATTTTTGAAAAAAATAAATTGGAACCTTCCCGAGTTGAATAATTGAATCTTGTGGTGGGTCGAGATAGAGCGTAAAACGCACTCCCCATAAACACAGGCACGAGATGGAGCGTAAAACGCACTCGTTCAATGGAAAGTGAAAAGTGAGATGGAGCGTAAAACGCACTCACTGAAAAAAAAAGATAAAAAGAAAAAGAATAGCTTTGAAGTACTTGGGAAGGGTTCATATGTGTTTAAATGTTTAAAATACCGGGTTGATCCTCAAGAAAAATCTTTATTAGCGGAGATTGATGTGATAAGAAGTTTTAAGAGTTGTTTTTAAAAATCTTTTATGAGTATTGGTTGATCTTATCTAAATCATGACTAGTTGAACAATTGGATGCACACACGGACTTAAAGGATCATGAGTAGATGTGAAGCTAATGAATGTTGATGAAATTTTGAGACATGACATTGTTTTGAAATTTTTTATGGGTCATCATTTTTTTTTAACCTTTGAGGTCAGTTCAAATTCATATCGACTCATTGCCTGAGTGGATCATTGCTAGAGGATGAATTATTCTAATTGTGTTTTTGCTTGAGGACAAACAAAGTCTCAAGTTTGGGGGTATTTGATGAGTAGGTTTATTACCCACTAATCGGTATTCGTTATAGCTTGGTTCTTGTTATTTTCAAGTAATTTTCTCATCAGTTTACTGGGTTTTATGTTATTATGTGCAGGAATGGCAATGAATGCAATAAGAGCTTAAAAGGACAATTTTTAATACACTTGAAGGGTCCACCCGCTCAATTTAATGAGTACAATTAAAGAAGTCCGTGATTTTGAAAAGAATTTAGAAGCAAATCAATTGGATTTTATTACATGCAAAGTTAAAGTAAATCAAGTGGGCCACGGTCTTGTTTTTGAAGTGGAGCAGCACAAAGTTGCAGCTCAAGGAATCAGCTCATAAGCATGTAATTAAAATCCGGTTGGACAGAAGAATAACCCGCTGGGGCGGGGCTTCAACAAAGGGACTTACCCGCTGGGGCGGGGAAGCGTTAGCTCGGCTGTTTGCTTCGTACGTCAACTAGGACACGGGTGCATCATGATTAGCAAGTGGGCTGCTACTAGAGGATTATGACTGGAAAAGGCAGCTGAACCTGTTATAATATATAGACGCAAGCAGCTGGCGGGACCCCTTGTCTCGCACGGATTGGAGACACGGAGCAGCTGCTGATCTCCTTCTATTATTCTAATACGGATTGGCTAACAAGTGGGGACTCACATGGGAGCTAGTGCTGCTAATTTCCTTTTCGTATTTGGACGGTGCAACAAAGAGTAAATGAGGGCTGCATTTCATATTATATGGTGTGGGCCAATAATCGTGGGCTGCTATACATAGTGAGATAAAAAATACAAAAGCCCAAGCTGCTGACTTCTTTTTCCTTTTCCATTTCTGGTCTAGCAAGACAAGTGGGCTGGCGTAGCAAAGGCTGAATATATATATAATAAGTGGGGTGACTGAACCTGGGAGGAATGGTGCCAGCTGCTATTACTTTTCCTATGTTGGCTTGGACTTGCGGCATTAAGGCACAATAAAGGCTGTTAGTGGGGGATTAAAAAGGGGCCATCTCCTTTTCCTACTTGGACGGATACAAGCAGGGGAGTTAATATATTAGATATATTATATTAGTATTCTTATTAGTTTAGTATTATTGTTAGCTTAAGGATATAATATATATTATATATTATATAGTTTAGTGGAGAGCAGGATGTCTCCTTTTCCTATTGGGGTAAGGTATCTGATATAAAGTGAGAGACTTAACCTGGAGGCGGAGCAGCTTGTATATATAGTAGTATTAATATTATTATTAGGGGATAGTTTTATGATTATTATTCTAATTAGTATTAGTTTAGTTTAGTTTAGTTTAGTTTAGTTTAGTTTAAATAAAATAAATCCTAGTTGAAAGGAAATTTGGAGATTGAAGCATTTGGAAGCCATTGGAGATCCAGATCAAGAGCGAGAAGGAGGACGAATTTGCCGGCAACAGATTCAATTCTTTTCCTTAATCTTTTTCTTATCTTTTAATGTGTATTCAAGTATGGATTCTTAGTTTTAATTCAATGAACTAATTCTTTGTTTAAGATTACAATGGATCTTATTGTGTAATTTATTTTAATATGATTCTCTATCAATTATTGTGATCTATTATTGTGAATTGTCTATTATGATTTGGAATAATTGTTTAATTGACTCATTATCAATTACCGTGATAATATATATGAAATCGAGAGATGAGTATAGATTTAGATTTGATCATGATAGCATGTGTTTGTGATTTCTGCATAGATGGAAATTATGATTCGTGTTTAGGATAGAGATATTCCTTTACGCCATATGTAATCTTATAGAGAACTTGTGATTAAATTCTTTTTAATTGTAATTCATATAGCAATATAGTGGATTAGTTAATTAGGGTGTCTTGCTTAATTCTATCATATGTGGATTTGAGTGAGTATGGTATGATGCATCGTGAGGTGGTTATATTTGCTTTCGTGTTCTTGATTAACAATTCAGAATAGTGAGAATAATTGATGAGGAGTGTGCTAACTTAAATAAAGCAATAAGTGAAGTTGTGATCTTAAATCTCCGTAATCTTAATTTAACTAGTGGTGATTTAATAGTAGTTTAATTATATAATTTAAAATTCATTCGTTTAAATAAGATTAAGTTGGTTACGGGTTAGTATTTGGTGATTTTTGTTAAATAATTTCTCGTGGGAACGATACTTTACTTTCACTTTATTACTTGTTGACCACGTATACTTGCGTGTTGTGCCTAACTAGATTTTACCCAACATTGGGTACTATCAAAGATTCATCCAGGATTTTTCTAAGATACCCACCCCGTTGACTAATCTGACGAGGAAGACGGTGAAGTTTGTATGGACCGACAAATGTGAAGAGAGTTTTCAAGAGTTGAAAAAGAGATTAAGCAAAGCACCTGTCTTATCATTACCAGATGATGAAGAAAATTTTGTGGTGTATAGTGATGCATCGCACAAGGGACTTGGTTGTGTGCTAATGCAACACGGCAAAGTCATTGCGTATGCATCACGACAATTAAAGGATTACGAAAAACGATATCTTACTCATGACTTAGAGTTAGCGACAGTAGTTTTTGCGTTAAAAATATGGAGGCATTATCTATACGGGAAGAAATGTGAGATATACACAGACCACAAAAGTCTAAAATATATCTTCACACAGAAGGAGTTGAACATGTGGTAGAGAAGGTGGTTAGAATTAATTAAAGACTACGACTGCGATATTCTTTATCACCCGGGAAAAGCAAACGTGGTTGCCGACGCTTTGAGCAGGAAAGGAAGGGAAAAATTGTTTCATTTAACGACTCAAGAAGAGTTGATAAGAGAGATGGAGAAATTGGAGATAGAAGTGAAAGGACCAGAAAAGTCTGAAGAGAAATTATTTGTAATGAAAGCTTGTCTGACATTGTTGGATAGAGTAAAGGAAGCACAGGAGAAAGATGAAGAATGCCAGAAGATCAGGAAAAGAATCACAGAAAATGAGGAAGAAAAATTTTGAATGGATAAAGACGGTTTTTTGAGATTTGAAGAAAGAGTATGGGTACCAGCGGTAACCGAATTGAGGGAAGAGATTTTGCACGAGGCACACAATACGACATATTCCGTTCATCCGGGAGGCACAAAGATGTACTGAGATTTGAAGCAACATTTTTGGTGGCCCAATTTGAAACGGGAAGTCGCAGAGTGCGTTAGTAGATGTTTGACTTGCCAACGCGTTAAAGCAGAACATCAGCGGCCGAGTTGTTTACTTCAACCGTTAGAAATCCCAGAGTGGAAATGGGAGCATATTACGATGGACTTCGTGGTAGGACTTCCAGTCACGCAGAAAGGTTATGATACCATTTGGGTTATCGTGGATCGACTTACAAAGATCGCACATTTTCTACCAATCAAGATTCGTTACAGTTTAAATCAGTTAGCAAGTCTGTATGTAAAGGAGATTGTGTCACGACATGGAGTGCCGGTGTCAATTATCTCTGATCGAGATCCGCGCTTCACATCCAATTTTTGGAAGAGTTTGCAAGAAAGAATGGGAACACACTTGAGGTTGAGTACGGCTTATCATCCTCAGACAGACGGACAGAGTGAGCGAACGATACAAACGCTTGAGGACATGCTTAGGACTTGCGTGATGGACTTCAAGGGGAATTGGGACTGACCACCTACCCTTAGTTGAATTTGCGTATAACAATAGTTACCATGCGAGTATTGGTATGCCACCGTACGAAGCTCTTTACTGGAGAAAGTGCAGAACGCCATTATATTGGGATGAAGTCAAAGAGCGACGAATACTCGGACCATAGCTAGTATAACAAACCGCAGATATGGTGATAGTGATAAGAGCCTGACTTGTAGCAGCTCAAGGTCGTCAGAAAAAGTACGCAGATTTGCATCGGCAGGACCAAGACTTCAAAGTTGGTAGTTTTGTTTTCTTGAAACTATCTCCATGGAAGGGAAAGATCCGTTTTGGAAAGAAAGGAAAGTTGAGTCTAAGATTCATAGGACCGTTCGAGATACTGAAGCGAGTGGGCGAAGTGGCATACAATGTTACGTTGCCACCCGAGTTGGAGTACATCCACAACGTGTTCCACATTTCCGTGTTACGACCGTACAAGGTCGACTACAAGCATGTGATTTCTTATGAGCCCATTCAAGTGGAGAAGAACTTGGCATATGAAGAAATTCCTGTCTAGATATTAGATAGGAAAGAGCAAACTTTGAGCAATAAAATTATATCTTCAGTAAAAGTACTTTGGCGAAACCACAATGTCGAGGAGGCAACGTGGGAGTTAGAAGATAGGATGATGAGAGATTATCCCCATTTATTTGTGTAACCTTGTAGCAATTCCGGGATGAAATTTTTATAAGGGGGGAGGATGTAATTGTGACACCCCCAAATTCGGGTAATTCAATTCCACGGGATTTGGTGTTCACTATACAAATATCATCTATCTATCTACCCAAAATAAATGCAAACCATGCAATAGATAGGAATAAATCCTCCCCTTATGGGGTTACAACATCTGAAAATAAATACATCAATCCCAGGTCAAACTAACCTTAAACATCTGTGCGAAACATAAACAATTAAATAAGTCTTACACAACCTTAACATAAGTTTGAAACATAAACATATAAAAATAAACAACAAGTCTTCATCACTTGTTGACCTTGCCCTTGCCTTTGCTAGTAGAAGGCTCGTCGGATCTTTCGCTCTTAACTGCAATGTTATTATTACGTAAGAGTGAGCACGATTGCCCACAAGTATAATAATATGACAACAATATAATAACATGCGAGTGAATCAAAGACATCTGAATAAAGAAACTCAACTTTTGACTTGAGGATAAATAACAGGAATCAAAAGAAAATCTGAGGGTCATAAGACCTTGAACTATGTCCTAGGTTGTAAAGTGTTTATACTTTAAACCTTTAACAGTCATAAGACTATGGACTCTAATTCTCGTACTTTGGGGGATCAGCCCTTAGTACCATACTGTACACAATATCTCAACGCTAAATCGTAAATAATCCCCTTTACAGGGTTGTTCATCTCAGCTTTGACATCAGAGTCCGCACCAAAGGAAGTTTGGTTTGGATAAGGTCAATAAGTATTGTAGAATTTAGAACGTACATCAACTATGGACTAGTCAAATAAATAAGGGTTCACTAGTCTTATAAGTTCAACAATAACATCGATATTCAACTTGAATGGTAAATCTCAAGAGTATACAATCGAATAAGTATTGTATAGCTGAATCATGCTTAAAAGAGTTATAACATCAAATATGAAACCTTGGAACTTGAACAATTAAAAACAAGAGCTCGCTCGATATAGAACACAAGTCTAAGACTTGATAAATGAATAACTTAGAATGTTAAGAACTTGGTTAATAACAATAAGTTTGAGATAGGATACTTGCTCAATGTAACAGTAAAGTTTGAGTTTAGGAAACTTGCCTCTTGCACAAGCTACAATTTATAATTCACGTTCTTTATTAAGCCCTACATACCAATACATTCACAATACACATTAATCAATAGCGTAACTACCATCACAAGTTCATTCTCTTTTGTCTAAACTCTAATTATGATTATACTAATCAAATCACAACATCTGTCTTCACAAAATATTAGATTTCACGAACGACTAGCTAACTATGCGTTCAACAGTTCAATTAAACATGTAAGTACCTCATTGACATGTTAAGAATCTATTTTAACATTCCATTATATGTCTAACATATTTTTATGTTCATTAGATTAGGTTACTATTACATTCCCTGGACTAAAATAATTAAAAGTCTCATTTATGGGCAAAATCTGCCAAGTGGCGCCGCAGCTCAACCATTTGAACTAAAAATGGCGCTGCAGCTCCACTGGCGCTGCAGCTCGGACTTTAAGCTTAAGTCTGGCGCTGCAGCTCCACTGGCGCTGCAGCCCCAATCTTAGGCTTAAAATTGGCGCTGCAGCTCCACTGTCGCTACAGCCCCACTCTTAGGCTTAAAGTTGGCGCTGAAGCTCCACACGCCAGTTTCAGAATCTACAGTTCGCGAATAACACAGAACAGAGCCAAAAATAGACCCAAAAACTTTGCTCAAACAATAAATTAATCATACCCATCAATTCTAGACTTTACAGAAGTATAACCCAACACTTATAGCATGATTTTGACAACTTAAACAACTAAATTTAAACCCATAAATTCCATATTTTTATTATTTTTCAAAGTTTCGTCAATTTTCATGAAATCACACATTACAGATTCGTTATAACGCCAAATCAGTCCGTTTAAGTTTTATTCTTCTCGTTTTTACATGTACAAGCATATTAAATCATCAATTTACAGTTTGACATGCGATTAAGGCATCAAATTTCATACATACAAGCCATATAATGAACAATGTAATTTTCCCATTCATAGAGAACTTTTAAAACACATAAATGGAAAACTTTATAACTTTTCAAACTCTAATTTAGACATGTATGAACATACTTTAATTGGTAGAAACATGTTATGATCCTATATTAACATGTATATACACATAATTCATCAATTCAAGCTTTAAATCACAATTTCACACAACTTGTAAATATGCAGTGATGGAGAAATATAATACGTGAATAAGAATTGGGATGTAGGGACCCTAGCAGTCTCTGTTTGATAACAATTGCTTTAATTCTCCAACTTTCTCTCTAACTTTTCTCTTTGTGTTTTTTCTCTATTTTTGCTCTGATGAAATATATGTTATAGGAATATAGGAATACTGATATATAATATACGTATATGATATAAACTGTCCATATAATGGTTAGTTGATCCATCATGGGTGAACTGCCCTCAACTCCCATTAAGGCCATGTTTGGTTTCTCTCATTCCCTCTCATTTCCCCTTAATTTAATTAAAGCTTTATAATATTGTTTAAATGTCACACCCAATTTAATCAAATAATGTGATTTAAATCAAATAAATAAAATGGCATAAATCCACATTAAATCACATAGTCACATAATTAAAATTCTTATTTCTTGATTATGTCAAATCATTAAATCTCTAATTATTTAGAATAACATTATGCTTATTAATTAATATGTTAATCAAATAAGCTCAATTAAATTCATACTTTGAATATAAAAATTCACCACATTAATTTAACTAATGTAAGACATATAATTAAATTAATCTAACACAATTTCATCAATTAATTATTTAACTTAATAATTAAATCATCAAAAATATTTATTTAATTCAAGAAATATTCAAATTAAATTACAAAAATCTCGTTCGTCGCATCTTTCCCCCCTTAAAAGGATTCTGTCCTCAGAATCACGGTACAATTAAATTTTGTCCCGTTACATTCTCCCCCCCCCTTACAAAGATTCTGTCCCCAGAATCGTATACACATAACTTAAGTAAATAAATATGGGTAATTCTTCATCATATGCTCTTCGAGTTCCCACGTAGCTTCTTCAGCATTGTGGTTCCTCCAAATTACCTTAACAGAAGGTATAACTTTGTTTTTGAGGACTTGTTCTTTCTTGTCAACGATCTGAACAGGAATTTCTTCATAGGATAAGTCTTTCTCAAAATGTAGGGGTTCATATTCAATCACATGCTTGTAATCGGGTTTGTAGGGGCGTAAAACTGAAACATGGAAGATGTTGTGGATATTCTCTAGCGCCGGAGGTAAGGCTACCTCATACGCAACTTCTCCAATTCTTCGCAGTACCTCGAAGGGTCCAATGAACCTTGGGCTCAATTTCCCCTTCTTACCGAATCTGATCTTTCCCTTCCAAGGAGAGACTTTCAAAAATACAAAGCTACCCAATTCAAACTCAACATTTTTACCGTGTGGATCAACGTATTTCTTTTGCCTATCTTGAGCTGCTACCAATGTTGTTCTGATTACCCTGACTATCTCTGCTGTCTGATGTACCAGTTCTGGACCTAGTAGTTGTCTCTCCCCAACTTCATCCCAGTATAGCGGGGTTCAGCATTTTCTTCCGTACAACGCTTCGTAAGGCGGCATGCCAATACTAGCGTGGTAACTGTTATTGTAATCGAATTCCACAAGCGATAGGTGGTCAACCCAGTTGCCTTTGAAATCCATAATGCATGATCTCAGCATATCTTCCAATGTCTGGATCGTTCTTTCGCTCTGCCCGTCTGTCTGTGGGTGATAAGCCGTACTCATTCTCAACTGTGTCCCTATGCATTCCTGTAGTCGCTTCCAGAAGTTTGATGTGAAACGCGGATCTCTGTCAGAAACTATTGACACCGAAACTCCGTGCCTCGAAACAATCTCTTTCACATATAACCTTGCCAACTAGTCTAAGTTGAATCTGACTTTGATCGGAAGGAAGTGTGCTAATTTTTTCAGTCGGTCAACGATAACCCATATTGCGTCGTAGCCTTTCTGAGTCGTCGGAAGGCCAACCACAAAATCCATCGTAATGTGTTCCCATTTTCATGCTAGGATTTCTAGGGGTTGTAGCAAACCACTCGGTCTCTGATGTTCTGCTTTCACTTTCTGACAGGTTAGACACTTTGCAACACACTCAGCGATATCTCATTTCAAATTCGGCCACCAGAAGTGCTGTCGAAGATCCTGGTACATCTTGGTACTACCGGGGTGAATTGAATATCGTGAGCTATGAGCCACGCTCAAAATGTCATCCTTAATCTCTGGCACTGACGGTACCCACACTTTGTTCTCAAATCTTAATACTCCCTCAATGTCTATCTTGAATCTCAGTTCGGTTCCTTCAGATATCTTTTTCTTAACCTTTTGACATTCTTCGTCCTGAAGTTGAGCTTCCTTAACTTTATCCAATAGTGTTGTACCAGTTTGCATCTGAAATAACTTCTCGCCAATCTCCATCGGATACTTCACTTCCAATTCCAACTTTTCCATTGTTGAAATTAGCTCCTCCTGAGCAGTCAACATCATCAATTTCTCCCGACCCTTTCTGCTTAAGGTGTCAGCAACCACATTAGCCTTACCCGGATGGTATAAGATTTCACAGTCATAGTCCTTAATTAACTCCAGCAACCTTCTCTAGCGTATATTTAAGTCCTTCTGTGTAAAAATATATTTCAGGCTCTTGTGGTCTGTATATATTTCACACTTTTCCCCATAGAGATAGTGTCTCCAGGTCTTCAAAGCAAATACCACTGCAGCTAATTCCAAGTTATGGGTCAGATACCCCTTCTCATAGTCTTTCAATTGGCGTGACGCATACGCAATGACCCTGCCATTTTGCATAAGCACACAGCCAAGTCCTTTATGCGACGCATCGCTATAAACCACAAAATTTCCTGTGTCGTCCGGAAGGGATAACACAGGTGCTGAACTCAGCCTCCTCTTAAGCTCTTGGAAGCTTTCCTCACACTTCTCCGTCCAAACAAATTTCACCGATTTCCTAGTCAAATTCGTCAGCGGAGTTGCGATCTTGGAAAAGTCCTGAATGAATCTTCTATAATAGCCCGCTATTCCAAGAAAACTTCTCAGTTCCGACGGTGTTTTTGGCTTATCCCAGTTCATCACCGCTTCAACTTTAGAGGATCTACCAAAATTCCGTCCTTGTCGATCACATGTCCAAGAAATTGTACTCTTTATTCCAGAATTCACATTTCACAAATTTGGCGTACAACTTCTCTCTTCTCAACGCCTCTAATGTTAACTTCAGATGTTCTACATGTTCTTCCTTGGTCTTCGAGTATACCAAAATGTCGTCGATAAAGACCACCACGAATTTTTCTAAAAACGGCTTTAACACTCTGTTCATTAAGCCCATGAATGCTGCAGAAGCATTCGTCAGACCAAACGACATTACCAAAAATTCATAGTGACCATATCGAGTCCTAAATGCTGTCTTCGGAACATCCTCTGGCCTCACCTTCAGTTGATGATAACCACTCCTCAAGTCTATCTTCGAAAAGTACCTTGCTCCCTTCAATTGGTCAAACAGGTCGTCGATCCTCAGTAATGGATATCTATTCTTAATGGTGACCTTATTCAGTTCTCTGTAGTCGATGCAAAGCCGCATCGTCCCGTCCTTCTTTTTCATAAACAACACCAGCGCTCCCCACCGCGATATGCTCGGTTGGATGTACTTCTTGTCCAGTAACTCTTGCAGTTGTACCATCAACTCTTTCATCTCTACCGGAGTCATTTGGTATGGTGCCTTCGATATTGGGGCCTTCCCTGGCGCCAAATCGATCACGAACTCAACCTCTCTGTCTGGAGGAAGTCCTACCAGATCGTCCAAAAATACGTGTATGAAGTCCCTCACGACTGGTATATCTTCCACTTTCGGGTTTTCTTTACGACTATCGACTATGTAGGCTAAATATCCTACACAGCCTTGTCTTAATAACTTTCTGGCCAGCATCATCGTCAGACAACTCGCTTGTCTAGGTGATTTGCTGCCATAAACACAACCTTTGACGGGGTCATAAGGTTGATACACTTCTTCTGGCAATCAATTACAGCCCCATAATTGATTAGCCAATCCATTCCCAGAATAACATCGAATTCCCCAAGCCTAATCGGGATAAGATCTACGTTCATAATGTTACCCTTAATATCCACCCTACAATTCTTGTGTACGTACTTAACAGGGATCACTTCTCTATTCGCAATTTCTATGTTCATGGGGTATTCTAACTCGTTCATAGGAAGTTCTAAGTTCTTAGTAAAGTCATCGGATATAAATGAACAAGTAGCACCCGAATCAAATAGTACATAAGCATTAACTTTATTGATCGGAATGATACCTGACACCACATCGCAAGACTATACAGCATCCTGCACGGTCATGTTGAAGGTCCTAGCGGTTGGTCGGTTGGTTGCGGTTGGTCCCGTGATAGTTAGAGCACTTCCACCGCTGTTTCCCTTGTTCCCTCCTGATCCTGCCCCTCCTAGATCCCTTCTTGGGATAGTCCCTTGCCAGATGGTCCTTCGAGCCGCAAGTGAAGCAAGCACCCTTTTTTGGGTTCGGACAGTTAGGTACTATGTTTCCTTCCTGACCACAATTATAGCATACTCGTTTTCCCTTCATACAGACCTCCATGTGAGCTTTTTCGCAGGTCGGACATGCTTCGATCCTCTTCTTCTGACCTCCTTGCTGATTCCCAATTGATGAGTTATCACTCCACTTCCTCTTCTGATTACTACTCCCTCCCGTGTTGCTACCACTAGCCTTGTTAATTCCTTCACCTTCACTCTTCTTTTTTTTTTTGATATTGGTTATACTTTGTAATAGCGTCACTCCCGCCCTCAGCGAGAATGGCCTTCTCCAACACTCCAGCAAAAGTGTTCAATTAGAACATTGACACTTTGCTATACAACCAGGGCTTCAGGCCCTGCTCAAAACTCCTTGCCCTCCTCTGATCAGTGTTCACTTGATATGTAGCAAACCTAGTCAACTCATTAAATTTCGCCGCATATTCTGGTACGGACATATTCCCCTATTTCAGTACAGGAACTGGACCTCCATTTGATTCTGCGAGCTGGTCGGAAAGTACATCTCGAAGATACATCTCTTTAAACCTCTCCCAGGTAATCACACCTTCTCCTCCCCGGACCTTATTCGCTTGCCACCAATAACTAGCTTCAGATTTCAGCATGAACGTTACGTAGGCGGTTTTTCTGGTCTTCTCTAACTCTGGCTACGTCGAAAACTTTTTCCATCACCATGACCTAGGTTTGAGCTTCTATCGGGTTCATGGTGCCTTTAAACTCTGGCGGTCCCACCGCCTTGAAGTCCTTGAATGTTGTGTTCGGTGGAGCTTGAGGTTGGTTGTTAAGCGCTCCAGCAAGTAAGTTCGCCAACTGTTGAACGCCGTTATCATTGGCGTCGTTGTTGTTGTTCGTTGACCCTTCCTGGGCCGGTCGACGGTTTGGTCTTCTCCTTGGCGGCATATTTCTGTTAAGATATACGCTTATTAGATCTTTATTCAATCTTTTAAATATCCAAGGCTTAACTTAAACATTTAGACACCATCAGTCAACACATTATCTCAAATAAACTCTGATATTTTATTAAATCAAAAGTTTTAACATAACACGATAGCATCACTGCTATTTACATCAACTATCCTGAGATAAAGAATCTACAGGATTTAAAACATAAAATATTCCTCTGTTTATAAACATATTGGAATTTACATTATTAACTACCAGATAGGTTTCACAAAATCAAATGTTCCTATCACTGCCCATTAAGGTGACGAACAGCTTTGCCACGCTCTTCTTCCATAATCTGGGACATCGTCCTGCGATCTAGCATGTATGATGCTAGTCCTTAGAACTGAATTAGGTACCTCATAACCCGATACTGGGCTTCATTAATTGCATACTGAAGTATAGAGTACGTCTCCTCAAGCTTGGCCTTCTTCGCCCGACAGTTGTCTTCTGCGAGATCTGCTTGTCGTGATTCCCTTACCCAGGCTTCCTCTGCTATGGCCAGCCTTGCTGATTTCTCTTTTAGTTCATTCTTTAACTCCTCTATTTCCTTTGACTTCTTCTCAGTTTGACCCTTCTCATGAGCCAAATCCCACTCTACATTTCCCAACCGTGTGTGAAGAGCCTCAACCTCTCCATCCCTCAGCTCGATGGTAGACTGTTGAGTAACCGACCGCTCCCTCAGCTCCTGAACAGTATCACATAACTCTATGCTATGGTTATACAACTCGTCATACATCTCAGCACTGATAGAGCTCAGTGGGAACTCTTCAGGATCTTCCTCCTCCTCTTCGGCTGCCTCAGCCTGAACCTCAATCTCCTTAATGTCTTCCTCAGAGTCCTCCTCTGAATCAGACACCGGCACATACTCCTGACCAATGACTGTGATCAAGGGTGATGGCTCTCGTCGGACTAAATGCTCCCAGACTATGTGGATATCTTGGGGCTCCTCCTCTCTAGCCTCTAGGGGTACAAGGTCCCTGGACTGACTAGGTTCTCCAGCATCTGTCATCCTGACAAATAGAATTTTAAGTCTTAGTTATTACGTGATGCTAATCGATACTGGAGTATATAAGTATAAGCACATAACACATAAGGTAAGTTATTATCTTTCTTAGAACTCGATAAGCGTTATCATTACTATGTTCTCGATCTCAAAAAGGCTACTATCCTAAGGTTTTTCCCCACCTAAGGTTCATAACCTACAACTTTGATACCAACCTGTGACACCCCCAAATCCAGGTACTTCAATTCCACGGGATTTGGTGTTCACTATACAAATATCATCTATCTATCTACCCATAATAAATGCAAACCATGCAATAGATAGGAATAAATCCTCCTCTTATGGGGTTACAACATCTAAAAATAAATACATCAATCCCAAGTCATACTAACCTTAAACATCTGTGCGAAACATAAACAATTAAATAAGTCTTACACAACCTTAACATAAGTCTGAAACATAAACATATAAAAATAAACAACAAGTCTTCATCACTTGTTGACCTTGCCCTTGTCTTTGCTAGTAGAAGGCTCGTCAGACCTTTTGTTCTTAACTGCAATGTTATTATTACGCAAGAGTGAGCACGATTGCCCATAAGTATAATAATATGACAACAATATAATAACATGCGAGTGAATCAAAGACATCTGAATAAAGAAACTCAACTTTTGACTTGAGGATAAATAACAGGAATCAAAAGAACATCTGAGGGTCATAAGACCTTGAACTATGTCCTAGGTTGTAAAGTGTTTATACTTTAAACCTTTAACAGTCATAAGACTATGGACTCTAATTCTCGTACTTAGGGGGATCAGCCCTTAGTACCATACTGTACACAATATCTCAACGCTAAATCGTAAATAATCCCCTCTACAGGGTTGTTCATCTCAGTTTTGACATCAGAGTTCGCACCAAAGGAAGTTTGGTTTGGATAAGCTCAATAAGTATTGTAGAATTTAGAACGTACATCAACTATGGACTAGTCGAATAAATAAGGGTTCACTAGTCCTATAAGTTCAACAATAACATCGATATTCAACTTGAATGATAAATCTCAAGAGTATACAATCGAATAAGTATTGTATAGCTGAATCATGCTTAAAAGAGTTATAGCATCAAATATGAAACCTTGGAACTTGAACAATTAAAAACAAGAGCTCGCTCGATATAGAACACAAGTCTAAGACTTGATAAATGAATAACTTATAATGTTAAGAACTTGCTTAATAACAATAAGTTAGAGATAGGATACTTGCTCAATGTAAAAGTAAAGTTTGAGTTTAGGAAACTTGCCTCTTGCACAAGCTACAATTTATAATTCACGTTCTTTATTAAGTCCTACATACCAATACATTCACAATACACATTAATCAATAACGTAACTAGCATCATAAGTTCATTCTCTTTTGTCTAAACTCTGATTATGATTATACTAATCAAATCACAACATTTGTCTTCACAAAATATTAGATTTCACGAACGACTAGCTAACTATGCGTCCAACAGTTCAATTAAACATGTAAGTGCCTCATTGACATGTTAAGAATCTATTTTAACATTCCATTATATATCTAACACATTTTTATGTTCATTAGATTAGGTTGCTATTACATTCCCTGGACTAAAACAATTAAAATTCTCATTTATGGGCAAAATCTGCCAAGTGGCGCTGCAGCTCCACCATTTGAACTAAAAATGGCACTGCAGCTCCACTGGCGCTGCAGCTCGGACTTTAAGCTTAAGTCTGGCACTGCAGCTCCACTGGCGCTGCAGCCCCAATCTTAGGCTTAAAGCTGGCGCTGCAGCTCCACTGGCGCTGCAGCCCCACTCTTAGGCTTAAAGTTGGCACTGCAGCTTCACACGCCAGTTTCAGAATCTGCAGTTCGTGAATAACATAGAACAGAGCCAAAAATAGACCCAAAATATTTGCTCAAACAATAAATTAATCATACCCATCAATTTTAGACTTTACAGAAGTATAACCCAACACTTATAGCATGATTTTGACAACTTAAACAACTTAAACAACTAAATTTAAACCTATAAATTCCATGTTTTTGTTATTTTTCAAAGTTTCGTCAATGTTCATGAAATCACACATTACAGATTCGTTATAACGCCAAATCAGTCCGTTTAAGTTTCATTCTTCTCATTTTTACATGTACAAGCATATTAAATCATCAATTTACAGTTTGACATGCGATTAAGGCATCAAATTTCATACATACAAGCCATATAATGAACTTAAACATAAATTCGTTAAACAACTAAATTTAAACCGATAAATTCCATGTTTTTGTTATTTTTCAAAGTTTCGTCAATGTTCATGAAATCACACATTACAGATTCGTTATAACGCCAAATCAGTCCGTTTAAGTTTCATTCTTCTCGTTTTTACATGTACAAGAATATTAAATCATCAATTTACAGTTTGACCTGCGATTAAGGCATCAAATTTCATACATTCAAGCCATATAATGAATAATGTAATTTTTCCATTCACAGAGAACTTTTAAAACACGTAAATGGAAAACTCTATAACTTTTCAAACTCTAATTTAGACATGTATGAACATACTTTAATTGGTAGAAACATGTTATGATCCTATATTAACATGTATATACACATAATTCACCAATTCAAGCTTTAAATCACAATTTCACACAACTTGTAAATATGCAGTGATGGAGAAATATAATACGTGAATAAGAATTGAGATGTAGGGATTACCCTTGTAGTCTTTGTTTGATAACAATTGCTTTAATTCTCCAACTTTCTCTCTAACTTTTCTCTCTGTGTTTTCTCTCTATTTTTGCTCTGATGAAATATATGTTATAGGAATATAGGAATACTGATATATAATATACGTATATGATATAAACTGTCCATATAATGGTCAGTTGATCCATCATGGGTGAACTGCCCTTAACTCCCATTAAGGCCATGTTTGGTTTCTCTCATTCCCTCTCCTTTCCCCTTAATTTAATTAAAGCTTTATAATATAGTTTTAATGTCACACCCAATTTAATCAAATAATGTGATTTAAATCAATTAAATAAAATGGCATAAATCCACATTAAATCACATAGTCAGATAATTAAAATTCTTATTTATTGATTATGTCAAATCATTAAATCTCTAATTAATTATTAAATTAATTAGAATAATATTATTCTTATTAATTAATATGTTAATCAAATAAGCTCAATTAAATTCATACTTTGAATATAAAAATTCACCATATTAATTTAACTAGTGTAACACATATAATTAAATTAATCTACCATAATTTCATCAATTAATTATTTAACTCAATAATTAAATCATCGAAAAATATTTATTTAATTCAAGAAATATTCAAATTAAATTACAAAAATCTCGTTCGTCACATCTTTCCCCCCTTAAAAGGATTCTGTCCTCAGAATCACAGGTACAATTATATTTCGTCCCATTACATTCTCCCCCCTTTACAAAGATTCTATCCCCAGAATCGCATACACATAATTTAAGTAAATAAATGTGGGTAATTCTTCATCATATGCTCTTCGAGTTCCCACGTAGCTTCTTCAGCATTATGGTTCCTCTAAATTATCTTAATAGAAGGTATAACTTTATTTTTGAGGACTTGTTCTTTCCTGTCAACGATCTGAATAGGAATTTCTTCATAGGATAAGTCTTTCTCAAAATGTAGGGGTTCATATTCAATCACATGCTTGTAATCGGGTTTGTAGGGGCGTAAAACTGAAACATGGAAGACGTTGTGGATATTCTCTAGCGCCGGAGGTAAGGCTACCTCATACGCAACTTTTCCAATCCTTCGCAATACCTCGAAGGGTCCTGTGACGCCCCCAAATTCCAGGACTGTCACGGGGTCGCTCGAATTCGGTTCATCACGTGCTCATGGTAATACAATAATAACTAAAATCACACATTCACAGCGGAATACCTAATTTAGAATAATTTACAATGATTTATTATAATTATTCTCCTAAGTCTCGCAACCTACAGTACTTAATAGATTACATAATAATATCAATTAACGACTTATTACATAATCTAACTTAAGCTTAAACATAATCAAATCCAGTCTTACTACATCATCTTAATACAATATTAAAATATTTGAAAACATAAAAGACACAAGCTAGTTGGTAGCCTTTCCCTTGCCCTTATCAATGCCTGAAGGTTCGCCATGCTCTGCCTTAACTGAAATATTTTAAGGAAAGCAAGAATGAGCACAAATTGCCCAGCAAGTAATATACAATAAGGGTAAGTGATATAATTCTTAATTCTCGAAAGGGTATAACAAGGTTTGATAGTTCAAGGATAACAAGAATATCAACAACTTTCAATAACAGTCGCTAAGGATAGAATAATATCAATGTGATTCAATAATAAATCAATTCAAGATTTCAAGATAACTGAATACTGAGCAGTCACTAAGGACTATGAACTTCTACTAGAATTAACAGTAATAAACTGAAAATGCAACAAAAACAGGTACAACAGGTGATCAGCCTAAAGCACCATTGTTATGCATAACAATCAATCATACTCAAGTGTGCACGTCGGTTCTCCGACAATTATATATTCCCTTCAAATAAGGTTGTTCTTCTCAGTCAAATACAAGATCCCGCACCAATCATTTAGTTTGGGTCGCTTTTCAATAACATAAGTCTAGCCGAATCAAATGGCATAGACACTTTCACAATATTCAAGAACAATACTAAGTTCAACATGAATAATAGCTTTAATGAAATAAGAGTTCAAGTATGCTAATTCAATTCAAACGATTAAGTAGGAAACTAGTTCGCAATATACAAAGATAGAATACTTGTACAATAAAAGAGTGTAAGTTAGAAAACTTGCACAATCATAGATTTCCTTGTATAAAGTAAATGCGTCCGTTAGGATACTTGCCTTTAGCGTAGTTTATCCACGTTAAGTAAATCAACACTTTCGAATCTTATTTATAGTGTATTATAAGTATAGGATGTTCATTAGCTAACTCATTCGGTACATAAGCTTGTTACTCAAATATACACACATTGTATTTCCTAGTCACACGTCATTACATACTTATACGCATTCGGTATGAAATCAAATTATAAGTTACCATGAATTCAAATAACATTTGTATAGCATTATGTTATTTTTAATCGAGTAGGCTTTCTTTAGCTATGGAATTACTTTTTTTAAGTTAATCATCTTCATACATCATTACTATCATGTAAGACTACCACAAATAGCAAATATATTCAAATTAGCGAGTTATAGCATTACTTATAAGTTAACCGTCAAAAATTGGATTCAATCATTAACATGTGATATCACCTTAGCTATCATGTTTATTTTAAACATATGAGGCGATTATATAACTCATTCCAGGCATGCTTATGAGTATTCATGTAACTATCGTAGTTATTTGTTTGAAAATATGTTTCGTTTACGCTAAACTTGGTTTCACGACATGTAACATAGTAGGCAATCATGAATGAGACTTTAACAAGTCTTAAAGTATTATCAAGTATGATCATAACTTTCAGAATACGAATCCTGTAATAACATGTTAAGGTTCACCATCAAAGCTCCTATTTTTATTAGTAAGTCTTACTAACATGTTCGTGTTACATCATGAAATCCGTATACGTAAGTCCATAGGTCTGACACACATTTCAAAGTTATATAAACATGCCCGAAAAATCAGAATATATATGGTCTTTACATGTCAATATCAACCTTTAAAACTTGTATTTTCATTAGTAAAGCTCACTAATAAGGCCTAACATGCTCATGCTATTCATATGTTAACATATTTAACACGCATTTCAAGGCCATATAACATGCTTGAAAAATCAGAACCTAGAATCCTAATATAACATGTTAGAGTCCATGTAAACGCTTGTGTTTTCAAAATCATGGGTTCTCTTTTTATGTTAAGTAAACTATGGAAACATATATTGCATAAGAGGGACTCCATAAATCATGTTACATTTACTTAGTATGAATTATAATTTCAGCTGCTCTCGGACTGAACAAACAGATAGTTAAGATAATCATTTCTGGCTTGCTTGCACAGCGGCGCTGCAGCGCGACAACAACAGCATCAAGCTGGAGCTGCGGCACTGGTGGAGCAGCGGCGCGGCAACAACAGCATCAAGCTGACGCTGCGGCGTTGGTGGAGCTGCGGCGCGGACAATGGTGCTGCGGCGTGGGGACAGTTTCTGCAGTTCACACTGCAGCCAAAACCGACCCAAAACCGACCCAAAACCTCCCATTTCATCGATTTCAACATACCCAGATGCTATTAGACTTCTTTAACTTACTAACACACACGCACACACACACACACACATATATATATATATATATATATATATGCTTATATAACAGTAAATCGCCATTTATCAATTCCCAATTTCGTGAACTCCAACCAAATTCATGAATTTGATGTTTTACAGAAATTATAGAGCAAAAATGGAAATGAAAGTCAAGAGAGCTATATAGTGGTTCCATCATGTATGTATGTTCATATAACAACAATATAAGGGTTCTACAAACCAATTATGAACCAATTTGGCATAATCAAGAATTTGAAGGAAACTTCAGAAACAGAAAACGAAAATGAAGAACAAAGGAAGAGGGATTATACCTCTTCTAGGATTCAAATAGAGTTTGTTGCTAATCCAACTTCTCCTATTGATATATGTATATTGCTTTCACTCACCACTTATGCAAACTCTCAGCAAATTGAAAATGAAGAAACATGGCTGCTATTTATAGAAGAATCCATACACAGACAATGCAATTGTCCATTAAATTGAACCAATAGATTGAAGCTTTGTATATCAACTAAGGAAGAGTTGGTAGAGTGGTTGAAGAACACTGTTGTGCCCACTCCCCATATCATGATTTGCTAGAATGCTGAGTTTGAGAGAAGAGAGTAGGCTAGCTTCATGATGCATTTCACGTGTACAAGGTTTGTGTCTATTAATATGGGACAAGGCATACAAATCTCAGTATTTCCAATTTGTAAACAAACTAGTGTTAATACTTAGGTTATATATACACACATATTTAGACACTTAGGTCTTTAATTGAAATGTCACAATAATTCACATAATGTAGTAAGTGTAAATTGACACATATAATCCGTGTACATTTTGTTAATACCGGATATAATCTAATCGGATGTTATCACATCACATTATCTCATTTATTAAATTTTATTATTCCATTATATATATATATATATATATATATATATATATATATACAAATCATCAATTATTATTTATATTTATAATACATTATTTTAATGTATACTTACATACATATTGTCACATAGGCTATTATCATGTAACTCCCATAATTCAATAAGCCTTACCATATAATAGTGTCATATTACACTTCACATAATACATAGTTAGCTAATATATGTTACACAAATAATTCGCATGCTTGCACATAGAATTACTCATCTTATTAATTAAATATTAATTAATAATATACACATATCCTTCATCAATCAATATAATTGTTAATCTTCATAACAATTTAATTAACCCTTATATGATTAATTATCACTTTAATATAAATTTTATTATATTTATAAACACGTTGCTCATTATTATTATTATATTTCTTGCAATAATAATAATCACATATTATTAATCAATCACAGTTAATATTTCACAATAATTAATTAATATTCTACAATTAATATAGATTAACTGTTTGCTTAAATTAATATAATCATTCTCATATTACGTCACTATGCCACACAAGGCTATCAATGAGTTTATCGCAAACTTCATCAATTTTTCAATTATTATAATTATTCAATTTAATAGAATTGAATTAATCCTTCTCATAACACAAAATTATTTATATTAAATAAATTCTCATTTCCATTAATATTTTCATTTAATAATAGATGGAAATTCTCGGGTATTACATCCTCCCCACCTTATAAAAATTTCGTCCCGGAATTGCTACAAGGTTACACAAATAAATGGGGATAGTCCCTCATCATCCTATCTTCTAACTCCCACGTTGCCTCCTCGATATCGTGGTTACACCAAAGTACTTTTACAGATGAAATAACTTTATTTCTCAAAGTTTGTTCTTTCCTATCTAATATCTGGACAGGAATTTCTTCATATGCCAAGTTCTTCTCCACTTGAATGGGCTCGTAAGAAATCACGTGCTTGTAGTGGGCCTTATACGGTCGCAACACAGAAATGTGGAACACGTTGTGGATGTGCTCCAACTCGGGTGGTAACGCAACTTTGTATGCCACTTCGCCCACTGGCTTCAGTATCTCGAACGGTCCTATGAATCTTGGACTCAATTTTCCTTTCTTCCCGAAACAGATTTTTCCCTTCCATGGAGATACCTTCAAGAAAATAAAACTACCGACTTTATAGTCTCGGTCCTGCCGATGCAAATCTGCGTATTTCTTCTAGCGATCTTGAGCTGCTACAAGTCTGGCTCTTATCATTGTCACCACGTCTGCGGTTGTTGTACTAGCTCTGGTCCGAGTATTCGTCGCTCTCCGACTTCGTCCCAACATAATGGCGTTCTGCACTTTCTTCCGTAAAGAACTTCGTACGGTGGCATGCCGATACTCGCATGGTAACTATTATTATATGCAAATTCGACTAAGGGTAGGTGGTCGTCCCAATTTCCCTTAAAATCCATCACGCAAGTCCTAAGCATGTCCTCCAGCGTTTGTATCATTCACTTAGTCTGTCCGTCGGTCTGAGGATGGTAAGCAGTACTCAACCTCAACTGCGTTCCCATTCTTTCTTGCAAACTCTTCCAAAAATTAGACGTGAAGCGCGGATCTTGATCAGAGACAATTGACACCGGCACTCCATGTCGTGAGATAATTTCTTTTACGTATAGGCTCGCTAACTGATTCAAACTGTAGCGGATCTTGATTGGTAGAAAATGTGCGGTCTTCGTTAGTCGATTCACTATAACCCAAATAGCATCATAACCTTTCTGTGTAACTGGAAGTCCTACCACGAAGTCCATCGTAATATGCTCCCATTTCCACTCTAGTATTTCTAACGGTTGTAGTAAACCACTCGGCCGTTGATGCTCTGCTTTAACGCGTTGGCAAGTTAAACATCTACTGACGCACTCTGCGACTTCCCGTTTCAAATTGGGCCACCAAAAATGTTACTTCAAATCTCGATACATCTTAGTGCCTCCCGGATGAACAGAATATGTCGTATTATGTGCCTCGTGCAAAATCTCTTCCCTTAACTCGGTTACCGCTGGTACCCACACTATTCCTTCGAATCTTAAGATACCGTCTTTATCCATTCGAAATTTCTCTTCCTCATTCTCTGTGATCCTCTTTCGAATTTTCACACACTCTTCATCCTTTACATGGGCTTCCTTTACTCTATCCAACAATGTCGGATGAGCTCCCACTACAAACAACTTCTCTCCAGGCTTCTTTGGTTCTTTCACTTCTATTTCCAATTTCTCCATCTCTCTTATCAACTCTTCCTGAGTCGTCAAATTAAACAACTTCTCCCTTCCTTTCCTGCTCATAGCGTCGGCAACCACATTTGCCTTCCCCGGGTGATAAAGAATATCGCAATTATAGTCTTTGATCAATTCTAACCACCTCCTCTGCCGCATATTCAACTCCTTTTGTGTGAATATATATTTCAGACTTTTGTGGTCCGTGTATATCTCACATTTTTCCCCATACAAATAATGCCTCTATATCTTTAACGCAAAAACTACTACCGCTAACTCTAAGTCGTGAGTAGGGTATCGTTTTTCGTAATCCTTCAATTATCGTGATGCATACGCAATGACCTTGCTGTGCTGCATAAGCACACAGCCAAGTCCCTTGTGCGATGCATCACTATACACCACAAAATTTCTCGCATCATCTGGTAATGATAATACAGGTGCTTCGCTCAATCTCTTCTTCAACTCCTGAAAACTCTCCTCACATTTGTTGGTCCATACAAATTTCACCGTCTTTCTAGTCAAATTGGTTAACGGGGTTGCTATCTTGGAAAAATCTTGGATGAATCTTCGATAGTACCCAGCTAACCCTAAAAAGCTTCTCACCTCCGTCGGTGCTCTCGGTTGTTCCCAATTACTCACTGCTTCTACCTTCGCAGGGTCTACAGCGATTCCATTCTTATCCACCATGTGGCCTAAGAATTGAACCTTCTCCATCCAAAATTCTCACTTAGAAAATTTTGCATACATCTTCTCCTTCCTTAGTGCCTCCAAGACAATCTTCAGATGTTTGGCGTGTTCTTCCTCTGTCTTCGAGTAGATTAAAATGTCGTCGATAAAAACCACTACAAATTTATCCAAGTATGGCTTGAAAACTCGGTTCATCAAGTCCATAAATGCTGCCGGAGCATTAGTCAATCCGAATAACATTACCAAAAACTTGTAGTGTCCATAACGGGTTCGAAACGCAGTCTTTGATATGTCCTCATCCCTCACTTTCAGTTGATGATATCCTATTCGTAGGTCAATTTTCGAGAAACACTTTGCTCCCTTCAGTTGATCAAACAGGTCATATATCCTCGGTAGCGGATATCAGTTCTTGATCGTTACTCTGTTCAATTCTCGATAATCGATACAGAGCCTCATCGATCCGTCCTTCTTTTTAACGAATAGTACCGGTGCTCCCCAAGGAGAAACACTCGGTCGAATGTAATCCTTATCCAATAATTCTTACAATTGTATCATCAATTCCTTCATTTCTACTAGCGCCATACGATATGGAGCTTTCGAAATTGGTGCCGTTCCCGGTGCTAAGTCTATTACGAATTCAATTTCTCTGTCTGGCGGAAGACCAGGCAGATCGTCCGAAAACACATCTTGAAATTCATTAACTACGGATATATCCTTAATTTCTACTCCCTTTTTCTGAGTATCAACGATGTAAGCTAAATAACCTACATATCCTTTCCTTAACAATTTCTTGGCCTGCATCATCGTAACGCATCATGATTGCTTAAGCGATGAGCTACCATAAAACACTACCTTAGACTTGGTCGGAGTCTGAAGGTTCACACATTTATTTTGACAGTCAATTATCGCAGCATGGTTATACAACCAATCCATTCCCAGTATTACGTCAAATTCTCCCAATCTAATAGGAATCAAGTCTACGCTCAGTTTATGTTCTCTAATGTTTGCGCGAAAATTTCGATAAACGTATTCTACAGGGATCACTTCCTTATTCGCAACTTCTATGTTCAAAGGATTTTCTAATCGTTCTCGGGGTGTACTAAGTCTACTAGTAAATTCTTCAGATACAAAAGAACAGGTGGCACCAGAATCAAATAATACATAAGCATTTATATCATTGATTGGGATTATACCTAACACCACGTCCTTCGCAGCCACTGCGTCCTGGACGGTCATGTTAAAGGTTCTGGCAGTTGGGCGGTTGGATTGTGCCGGCCCGCTGATTATCAGCTTGTTGCCTCCTTGCTGATTGCTACCCCCGCCACTTCCTTTCTTTGGGTAATCCTTAATACGGTGCTCAGTTGAGCTGCAAGCAAAACACCCTTGGATCTTACTTGGTTTCGGACAGTTGGGCGAGATGTGCCCTTCCTGTCCGCAGTTGTAGCAAGTGCCACGTCCCTTTCAGCACTCGCCCTGGTGATTCTTCCCACACTTTGGGCATCCTTCAGCCCTCTTCTTGAAACCTCCACGAAAATTCCCTGATTGATTATTGTTGTTCTTGTTGTTGTTGTTGTTATTCTCCCACTTTCTCTTTCCCAAATTACTTCCTCCACTGCTGCTTCCTCCAGTACGATTCTCTCCTCCAGCATTCTTTCCTTTCTTCTCTTTGTTATACAGACTTAAGGCCTCACTGCTACCTTCCGTAATGATTGCCTTCTCCAGTAATGTTGCAAAGGAATCAATTTGAAGAACTGACACCTTATTGAACAGCCACGGCTTCAACCCTTGTTCGAAGCGTCTAGCCTTTCTCTTTTCATCCCCAACTTGGTGCTCCGTAAATCGCGCTAGTTCGTTAAACCTAGCCGCATACTGCGCCACCGTCATCTCACCTTGTTTTAACTCTAGGAATTTCACCTCCATCCTATTCTTCATACTCTTCGGGAAGTAATTCTCGAAGAACAGCGTCTTAAACTTATCCCAAGCTATTATCCCTTCTCCAGCTCTTTGTTGATTAGCCTCCCACCAGTAGTTCGCTTCTCCCCTCATCATGTACGTGGCAAACACCGTCTTCTGATCTTCGCCTACGCTAGCTATAGTGAAAGCTTTTTCGATCTCCTTGATCCACGTTTGTGCGACGATTGGGTCGGTAGTTCCCTTGAACTCTGGGGGTCCTACACTCTTAAAGTCTTTAAAGGTTGTTACTGGCACAGCCTGAGGGTTCGGGCGAACGGGTTCATTGTTCCTTCCCCTTAATGCCTCTCCTAACAGGTCTACCAGTTTCTGGATCAGGTCTACTTGTTCCCTCTCATTGTTCACTGACTCCTCAGGTGCAGTCAATCTACGTCTGGGCGACATTATCTGCATTACAAGTTTTTATTTTATTATTATTCAAGTATATTACTTAAGTATTTCTTTTAATACTAAAAGAAGAAAAAAATTAAATAAAATTTGTAACACATTTCTGAAATAAACTTCATTTATATTCATATGCCAAATCATTTTAGTACATGATTTTCCTAACATACTGCTATAAATGTTATCACATATATCCCTTAATATCACAAAAGACGGGGAATATACCAACCTACTTCCAAACTACCCCTCTAACAAAAGCTAACTCTGGGTTCACATCACTATCCCACATCTTACACAAAAGATTGGGATTACAACATAGTATATACAATACATAAAGAGAATACCACTAGACTATCTAAGGGAATCTCATCACATCATCCCGCGCTCTACTGTGCTCTTGTACTCCATCTGCGCTATATAAGCAACCATCTCTCGGCTCATAGTGTGTAGGGTCTGTCCCTGCTCTGCCGGGTAGTGGTACACACCATCAAGCACTCTCTCAAATGCCGAACGGAACACGTACCCCATATTGTTCATTTTCCTCTTCTTACATTTGACCTCATCTTCCAGGTCATCTACTCTCTCATGGGAAACCCCCATTTCTCCTCGAAATGTATCCTATCCATCACCTCTAATTCCAACTGAGTGCAGAGTGCTTCCTTCTCTGTCTTCTCACTCAACTCCCTTTGCTCAACCTCTTCTAGTTTCTCTGCCAAATCTACATTCCTAGCCACTGACCTGTGAAACAGAGTCCCCATCTGGATCCCTGCCTCCTTACGGTAGGCGATCTCCACCTCTAACTCCTGCATGGCCAGCTTCCTCTGGTGGTCCTCGTCCCTCAGTTTCTGGAACTCAGACTCTCTCTCTTGGGCTCTGCCTCCAGCTCCTGAAACCTGCAGTCTAACTCGAGGATCCGCTCCTCATACTCTCCTAGCATCTGCTCCTCTACAGTAGCCTCATCAGAGTCCTCTACTGGCTCATCCTCCATCGGCTCGTCCTCCATCGGCTCTTCCTCTGGATTAGACTCTATCTCAATCTCGTCCTTGTCGTTAGACTCGAACGGTGCAACAGCCTGCACTGGTGTAGCCTCTAGGGGTGCCTCGTATACTACATATATATCCCTGGGCTCCTCCCCTGCCACTCTACTAGGTACACCTGTGTCTGTCATCCTACAATCACAAACGTAAGACAAACAAACAGCAATTCCATTAGAATGTTAAATAAAACATAAGTTCATTGTATAGAATGAGGTTACATTTCATAACACACTAAGTATTGCTCAAGGGAAAACTCTGTGTGAGTTTTATCTCCTTTCCAACTTCTAAGTTCACCTAAGTTATAGTCTAAGGACACTTGTTCCTAAGGTTTATAACTACAGCTCTGATACCAACCTGTGACGCCCCCAAATTCCAGGACCGTCACAGGGTCGCTCGAATTCGGTTCATCACGTGCTTATGGTAATACAATAATAATTAAAATCAAACATTCACAGCGGAATACCTAATTTAGAATAATTTACAATGATTTATTATAATTATTTCTCCAAGTCTCGCAACCTACAGTACTTAATAGATTACATAATAATATCAATTAACGACTTATTATATAATCTAACTTAAGCTTAAACATAATCAAATCCAGTCTTACTACATCATCTTAATATAATATTAAAATATTTGAAAACATAAAAGACACAAGCTAGTTGGTAGCCTTGCCCTTGCCCTTGCCTTTATCAATGCCTGAAGGTTCGCCATGCTCTGCCTTAACTGAAATGTTTTAGAGAAAGCAAGAATGAGCACAAATTGCCCAGCAAGTAATATACAATAAGGGTAAGTGGTATAATTCTTAATTCTCGAAAGGGTATAACAATGTTTGATAGTTCAAGGATAACAAGAATATCAACAACTTTCAATAACAGTTGCTAAGGACAGAATAATATCAATGTGATTCAATAATAAATCAATTCAAGATTTCAAGATAACTGAATACTGAGCAGTCACTAAGGACTATGAACTTCTACTAGAATTAACAGTAAAAAACTGAAAATGCAACAAAAACAGGTACAACAGGTGATCAGCCTAAAGCACCATCGTTATGCATAACAATCAATCATACTCAAGTGTGCACGTCGGTTCTCCGACAATTATATATTCCCTTCAAAGAAGGTTGTTCTTCTCAGTCAAATACAAGATCCCGCACCAATCAATTAGTTTGGGTCGCTTTTCAATAACATAAGTATAGCCGAATCAAATGGCATAGACACTTTCACAATATTCAAGAACAATACTAAGTTCAACATGAGTAATAGCTTTAATGAAATAAGAGTTCAAGTATGCTAATTCAATTCAAACGATTAAGTAGGAAACTAGTTCGCAATATACAAAGATAGAATACTTGTACAGTAAAAGAGTGTAAGTTAGGAAACTTGCACAATCATAGATTTCCTTGTATAAAGTAAATGCGTCCGTTAGGATACTTGCCTTTAGCGTAGTTTATCCACGTTAAGTAAATCAACACTTTCGAATCCTATTTATAGTATATTATATGTATAGGATGTTCATTAGCTAACTCATTCGGTACATAAGCTTGTTACTCAAATATACACACATTGTATTTCCTAGTCACACGTCATTACATACTTATACGCATTCGGTATGAAATCAAATTATAAGTTACCATGAATTCAAATAACATTTGTATAGCATTATATTATTTTTAATCGAGTAGGCTTTCTTTAGCTATTGAATTACTTTTTTTAAGTTAATCATCTTCATACATCATTACTATCACGTGAGACTACCACAAATAGCAAATATATTCAAATTAGCGAGTTATAGCATTACTTATAAGTTAACCGTCAAAAATTGGATTCAATCATTAACATGTGATATCACCTTAGTTATCACGTTTATTTTAAACATATGAGGCGATTATATAACTCATTCTAGGCATGCTTATGAGTATTCATGTAACTATCGTAGTTATTTGTTTGAAAACATGTTTCGTTTACGCTAAACTTGGTTTCACGACATGTAACATAGTAGACAATCATGAATGAGACTTTAACAAGTCTTAAAGTATTATCAAGTATGATCACAACTTTCAGAATACGAATCCTGTAATAACATGTTAAGGTTCATCATCAAAGCTCCTATTTTTATCAGTAAGTCTTACTAACATGTTCGTGTTACATCATGAAATCCGTATACATAAGTCCATAGGTCTGACACGCATTTCAAGGTTATATAAACATGCCTGAAAAATTAGAATATATATATGGTCTTTACATGTCAATATAAACCTTTAAAACTTGTATTTTCATTAGTAAAGCTCACTAATAAGGCCTAACATGCTCATGCTATTCATATGTTAACATGTTTGACACGCATTTCAAGGCCATATAACATGCTTGAAAAATCAGAACCTAGAATCCTAATATAACATGTTAGAGTCCATGTTCAACGCTTGTGTTTTCAAAATCATGGGTTCTCTTTTTATGTTAAGTAAACTATGGAAACATATATTGCATCAGAGGGACTCCATAAATCATGTTACATTTACTTAGTATGAATTATAATTTCACTGCTCTTGAACTGAACAAACAGATAGTCAAGATAGTCATTTCTGGCTTGCCTGCACAGCGGCGCTGCAGCGCGGCAACAACAGCATCAAGTTGGAGCTGAGGCACTGGTGGCGCTGCGACGCGGCAACAACAGCATCAAGCTGACGCTGCGGCGCTGATGGAGCTGCGGTGCGGACAATGGCGCTGCGGCGTGGGGACAGTTTCTGCAGTTCACACTGCAGCCAAAACCGACCCAAAACCGACCCAAAACCTCCCATTTCATCGATTTCAACATACCCAGATGCTATTAGACTTCTTTAACTTACTAATACACACACACACACACACACACACACACACACATATATATATATATATATGCTTATATAATAGTCAATCGCCATTTATCAATTCCCAATTTCGTGAACTCCAACCAAATTCATGAATTTGATGTTTTACAGAAATTGTAGAGCAAAAATGGAAATGAAAGTCAAGAGAGCTATATAGTGGTTCCATCATGTATGTATGTTCATATAACAACAATATAAGGGTTCTACAAACCAATTATGAACCAATTTGGCATAATCAAGAATTTGAAGGAAACTTCAGAAACAGAAAACGAAAATGAAGAACAAAGGAAGAGGGATTATACCTCTTCTAGGATTCAAATAGAGTTTGTTGCTAATCCAACTTCTCCTACTGATATATGTATATTTTTTTCACTCACCACTTATGCAAACTCTCAGCAAATTGAAAATGAAGAAACATGGCTGCTATTTATAGAAGAATCCTTACACGGACAATGCAATTGTCCATTAAATTGAACCAATAGATTGAAGCTTTGTATATCAGCTAAGGAAGAGTTGGTAGAGTGGTTGAAGAACACTGTTGTGCCCACTCCCCATATCATGATTTGCTAGAATGCTTAATTTGAGAGAAGAGAGTAGGCTAGCTTCATGATGCATTTCACGTGTACAAGGTTTGTGTCTATTAATATGGGACAAGGCATACAAATCTCAGTATTTCCAATTTATAAACAAACTAGTGTTAATACTTAGGTTATATATACACACATATTTAGACACTTAGGTCTTTAATTGAAATGTCACAATAATTCACATAATGTAGTAAGTGTAAATTGACACATATAATCCGTGTACATTTTGTTAATACCGGATATAATCTAATCAGATGTTATCACATCACATTATCTCATTTATTAAATTTTATTATTCCATTATATATATATATATATAAATAATCATCAATTATTATTTATATTCATAATACATTATTTTAATGTATACTTACATACATATTGTCACATAGGCTATTATCATGTAACTCCCATAATTCAATAAGCCTTACCATATAATAGTGTCATATTACACTTCACATAATACATAGTTAGCTAATATATGTTACACAAATAATTCGCATGCTTGCACATAGAATTACTCATCTTATTAATTAAATATTAATTAATAATATACACACATCCTTCATCAATCAATATAATTGTTAATCTCCATAACAATTTAATTAACCCTTATATGATTAATTATCACTTTAATATAAATTTTATTATATTTATAAACACGTTGCTCATTATTATTATTATTATATTTCTTGCAATAATAATAATCACATATTATTAATCAATCACAGTTAATATTCCACAATAATTAATTAATATTCTACAATTAATATAGATTAACTGTTTGCTTAAATTAATATAATCATTCTCATATTACGTCACTGTGCCACACAAGGCTATCAATGAATTTATCGCAAACTCCATCAATTTCTCAATTATTATAATTATTCAATTTAATAGAATTGAATTAATCCTTCTCATATCACAAAATTATTTATATTAAATAAATTCTCATTTCCATTAATATTTTCATTTAATAATAGATGGAAATTCTCGGGTATTACATCCTCCCCCTATTATAAAAATTCCATCCCGGAATTGCTACAAGGTTACACAAATAAATGGGGATAGTCCCTCATCATCCTATCTTCTAACTCCCACGTTGCCTCCTCGACATCGTGGTTACGCCAAAGTACTTTTACAGATGAAATAACTTTATTTCTCAAAGTTTGTTCTTTCCTATCTAATATCTGGACAGGAATTTCTTCATATGCCAAGTTCTTCTCCACTTGAATGGGCTCGTAAGAAATCACGTGCTTGTAGTGGGCCTTATACGGTCGCAACACAAAAATGTGGAACACGTTGTGGATGTGCTCCAACTCGGGTGGTAACGCAACTTTGTATGCCACTTCGCCCACTCGCTTCAGTATCTCGAATGGTCCTATGAATCTTGGACTCAATTTTCCTTTCTTCCCGAAACAGGATTTTTCCCTTCCATGGAGATACCTTCAAGAAAACAAAACTACCGACTTTATAGTCTCGGTCCTGCCGATGCAAATCTGCGTATTTCTTCTGGCGATCTTGAGCTGCTACAAGTCTGGCTCTTATCACTGTCACAACGTCTGCGGTTTGTTGTACTAGCTCTGGTCCGAGTATTCGTCGCTTTCCGACTTCGTCCCAATATAATGGCGTTCTGCACTTTCTTCTGTAAAGAACTTCGTACGGTGGCATGCCGATACTCGCATGGTAACTATTATTATATGCAAATTCGACTAAGGGTAGGTGGTCGTCCCAATTTTCCTTAAAATCCATCACACAAGTCCTAAGCATGTCCTCCAGTGTTTGTATCGTTCGCTCACTCTGTCCGTCGGTCTGAGGTTGGTAAGCAGTACTCAACCTCAACTGCGTTCCCATTCTTTCTTGCAAACTCTTCCAAAAATTAGACGTGAAGCGCGGATCTCGATCAGAGACAATTGACACCGGCACTCCATGTCGTGAGACAATTTCTTTTAGGTATAAGCTCGCTAACTGATTCAAATTGTAGCGGATCTTGATTGGTAGAAAATATTCAGTCTTCGTTAGTCGATCCACGATAACCCAAATGGCATCATAACCTTTCTGTGTAACTGGAAGTCCTACCACGAAGTCCATCGTAATATGCTCCCATTTCCACTCTGGTATTTCTAATGGTTGTAGTAAACCACTCGGCCGTTGATGCTCTACTTTAACGCGTTGGCAAGTCAAACATCTACTGACGTACTCTGCGACTTCCCGTTTCAAATTGGGCCACCAAAAATGTTGCTTCAAATCTCGGTACATCTTAGTGCCTCCCGGATGAACAGAATATGTCGTATTATGTGCCTCGTGCAAAATCTCTTCCCTTAACTCGGTTACCGCTGGTACCCACACTCTTCCTTCGAATCTTAAGATACCGTCTTTATCCATTCGAAATTTCTCTTCCTCATTCTCTGTGATCCTCTTTCGAATTTTCACACACTCTTCATCCTTTTTCTAGGCTTCCTTTACTCTATCCAACAATGTCGGAGGTAAGGCTACCTCATACGCAACTTCTCCAATTCTTCGCAGTACCTTGAAGGGTCCAATGAACCTCGGGCTCAATTTCCCTTTCTTACCGAATCTGATCTTTTCCTTCCAGTGAGAGACTTTCAAAAATACAAAGCTACCCGATTCAAACTCAACATTTTTATGGTGTGGATCGGCGTATTTCTTTTGCCTATCCTGAGCTGCTACCAGTCTTGTTCTGATTACCCTGACTATCTCTACTGTCTGCTATACCAGTTCTGGACCTAGTAGTTGTCTCTCGCCAACGTCATCCCAGTATAGCGGGGTTCTGTATTTTCTTCCGTACAACACTTCGTAAGGCAGCATGCCAATACTAGCGTGGTAACTGTTGTTGTAACCGAATTCCACAAGCGGTAGGTGGTCATCCCAGTTGCCTTTGAAATCCATAATGCATGATCTCAGCATATCTTCCAATGTCTGGATCGTTCTTTCGCTCTGCCCGTCTGTCTGTGGGTGATAAGCCATACTCATTCTCAACTGTGTCCCCATGCATTCCTGTAGTCGCTTCCAGAAGTTCGATGTGAAAAGCGGATCTCTGTCGAAAACTATTGACACCGGAACTCCGTGCCTCGAAACAATCTCTTTCACATATAACCTTGCCAACTGGTCTAAGTTGAATCTGATTTTGATCGGAAGGAAGTGTGCGGATTTCGTCAGTCGGTCAACGATAACCTATATTGCGTCGTAGCCTTTCTGTGTCGTCGGAAGGCCAACCACAAAATCCATCGTAATGTGTTCCCATTTCCATGCTGTGATTTCCAGGGGTTGTAGCAAACCACTCGGTCTCTAATGTTCTGCTTTCACTTTCTGACAGGTTAGACACTTTGCAACACACTCGGTAACATCTCGTTTCAAATTCGGCCACCAGAAGTGCTGTCGAAGATCCTGGTACATCTTGGTACTATCGGGGTGAATTGAATACCGTGAGCTACGAGCCTCGCTCAAAATGTCATCTTTAATCTCTGGCACTGACGGTACCCACACTCTGTTCTCAAATCTCAGTAGTCCCTCAATGTCTATTTTGAATCTCGGTTCGGTTCCTTCAGATATCTTTTTCTTAACATTCTCACATTCTTCGTCCTGAAGTTTAGCTTCCTTAACTTTATCCAATAGGGTTGTACCAGTTTGCATCTGAAACAACTTCTCTCCAATCTCCATCGGATACTTCACTTCCAATTCCAACTTTTCCATTGCTGAAATTAGCTCCTCCTGAGCAGTCAACATCATCAATTTCTCCCAACCCTTTCTGCTTAAGGCGTCAGCAACCACATTAGCCTTACCCAGATGGTATAAGATTTCACAGTCATAGTCCTTAATTAACACCAGCCACCTTCTCTAGTGCATATTTAAGTCCTTCTATGTAAAAATATATTTCAGACTATTGTGGTCTGTATATATTTCACACTTTTCCCCATAGAGATAGTGTCTCTAGATCTTCAAAGCAAATACCACTGCAGCTAATTCCAAGTCATGGGTCGGATACCCCTTCTCATAGTCTTTCAATTGGCGTGACGCATACGCAATGACCCTGCCATTTTGCATAAGCACACAACCAAGTCCTTTATGCGATGCATCGCTATAAACCATAAAATTTCCTGTGTCGTCCAGAAGGGATAACACAGGTGCTGAACTCAACCTCCTCTTAAGCTCTTGGAAGCTTTTCTCACACTTCTCCGTCCAAATGAATTTAACCGATTTCCTAGTCAAATTTGTCAGCAGAGTTGCGATCTTGGAAAAGTCCTGAATGAATCTTCTATAATAGCCCGCTATTCCAAGAAAACTTCTCAGTTCCGACGGTGTTTTTGGCTTATCCCAGTTCATCACCGCTTCAACTTTAGAGGGATCTACCAAAATTCCGTCCTTGTCGATCACATGTCCAAGAAATTGTACTCTTTTAATCCAGAATTCACATTTCAAAAATTTGGCGTACAACTTCTCTCTTCTCAACGCCTCTAATGTTAACTTCAGATGTTCTACATGTTCTTCCTTGGTCTTCGAGTATACCAAAATGTCGTCGATAAAGACCACCACGAATTTGTCTAAAAACGGCTTGAACACTTCGTTTATTAAGCCCATGAATGCTGCAGGAGCGTTCGTCAGACCAAATGACATTACCAAAAATTCGTACTGACCATATCGAGTCCTAAGTAATAAGTCTTTATTCGATGTTATTATGTAATCTATTAAGTACTGTAGGCTGCGAGACTTGGCGGAATAATTATAATAAATCATTGTAAATTATTCTATATTAGATCTTCTGCTGTGATTGTGTGATTTTAGTTATTATTGTATTACCATGAGCACGTGACGAACCGAATTCAAGAGACCAAGTGGCGGTCCCGAATTTGGGGGCGTCACATGTACCGAGATTTGAGGCAACACTTTTGGTGGCCCAATCTGAATCGGGAAGTCGCAGAGTGCGTCAGTAGATGTCTTATTTGCCAATGCGTTAAAGCAGAGCACCAGCGGTCGAGTGGTTTACTACAACCGTTGGAAATACCATAGTGGAAATGGGAGCATATTACGATGGACTTCGTGGTGGGACTTCCAATCACACAGAAAGGTTATGATGCCATTTGGGTTAACGTGGATCGACTAACAAAGACCGCACATTTCCTACCGATTAAGATCCGCTATAGTTTGAATCAGTTAGCGAGTCTGTACGTAAAGGAGATCGTTTCACGACATGGAGTTCCGGTGTTAATTGTCTCTGATCGAGATTCGCGCTTCACGTAAAACTTTTTAAAAAGCTTGCAAGAGAGAATGGGAACACAGTTGAAGTTGAGTACCGCTTATCATCCTCAGACAAACGGACAGAGTGAGCGAACTATACAAACACTGGAGGACATGCTTAGAACTTGCGTGATGGATTTCAAGGGAAATTGGGATGACCACCTACCCTTAGTGGAATTTGCATATAATAATAGTTATCATGCGAGTATCGGCATGCCACCGTACGAAGCTCTTTACGGAAGAAAGTGCAGAACGCCGTTATGTTGGGACGAAGTCGGAGAACAATGAATTCTTGGACCAGAGTTAGTGCAACAAACCACAGACGTGGTGACAGTGATAAGAGCCAGATTGGTAGCAGCTCAAGATCGCCAGAAAAAGTACGCAGACTTGAATCGATAAGATCGGGACTTTAAAGTCCGTAGTTTCGTATTCTTGAAGGTATCTCCTTGGAAAGGAAACATACGATTCGACAAGAAAGGAAAGTTGAGTCCAAGATTCATAGGACCGTTCAAGCTACTGAAGCGAGTGGGCAAAGTGGCATACAAAGTAGCATTACCACCTGAGTCGGAGCACATCCACAACGTGTTTCATATCTCCGTGTTACGTTCGTACAAGGCCGACTACAAGCATGTGATTTCTTATGAGCCCATTCAAGTGGAGAAGAACCTGGCGTATGAAGAAATTCCTGTCCAGATATTAGATAGGAAAGAACAGATATTACGAAATAAAGTTATATCTTCTGTAAAAGTACTTTGGCGTAACCACGATGTCTAGGAGGCTACGTGGGAAGTAGAAGATAGGATGATGAGGGACTATCCCAATCTATTTGTGTAACCTTGTAGCAATTCCGAGGATGAAATTTTTATAAAGGGGGTAGGATGTAATACCTGAGAATTTTTGAATATTATTAATGAATAAATTAATGAAAATGAATATTTATTTGAATATAAATGATTATGTGTTATGAGATGAGTTAACACAATTACTTCAAATTAAATTTATAATAATTGAGAAAAATATGGAGTTTATAATAAGCTCGTTGAATGCCTTGTGTGGCACGAGAATGGAAACAATGATGAATTAATTAATTAGAGGATGAAAGAATTATTAAGTGAACAATTAATCAATATTATATTGAAAATTAATTGTTAATATGAAAAATAAAATATTAATGGGTGATTGATTAATAGTATGTTGATTTATTATTATTGCGAGTATAGAATAATAATAAGTAAATTGTTTATAAATATAATAAGATTTATATTTATTTGATTAATTGTTATGTGCAAGGCATGCGATAGTTAAACATATAATATATAGTAGCTGCCTCTATTTTATAGTGTGACACTTAAATGAGACTATCTTATATATAAACTATATAGTAAGGTTTAATGAGTTATGTAAGTTACATGATTAATGCTTATGTGACAATATATGAGTGAGTGAACATTAAATAAGTGCCTCTTGAATATTATGAACTATGTAAACAATTGTTAATTGATGAATTACTTTAATAATTTAATAATAGAGTTGGGATAATATAATGAGATAATACCCGATTAAATTATATTCGGTATTAATGAAATGTACATGGATTATATGTTGATGTATATATATGTACTCCTACTTACTACATTGTAATATTATTTACTTATTGGAAATACATTGTGACTCTAAATTAACTTATAACCTAAGTGTAAATAATATATATAACCTAAGTGTTGATATTCATTTGTTTACAAATTTGCAAGTGCTGAGTTCATATAACCTTAACCCATATAGAGTGTCACCCCTTCCTCACGTGAATGACAAAAGGGCTAAAGCCTATTACCTCTTCTCAAATTCAGCAAAATGTAGCTAATCATTCAATGGGGAGTGGGTATCATAATGGGATTCAACAACCAATAAACAACTCTTCATTAACCATCAAATAATTCTTCATTCCTGTTCGTTTAATTTGGAGTGTAATTGCATTAACTGTATATTGAATCCTCTATAAATATAGTATCTCTTCTTCTCATTCCATTTGTTGAGAATTCTATTAAGTTGAGCTAGTATATTGAGAGAGATATCAATTGAGAAAGGAGTGATATAGCAGCAAACTCAGTAAGCATTTGCAGAGGTATAATCCCCATTCATGTTCTTCATTCTTAAATTTCAATTCCTTGATTATGTTTGAATTCATGATAATTGGGTTGGAGAATGGTTATGAAGTGTTACATAAGTTGATATGCATGTTAGTAAGACAATGTAGCTTGTCTGGAATCGAATTTGTTGAGAAATCTTGATTTGGGTTTGCCTTCTGCCGAAGCAGAAAGCTTTCTGGTTATGGCCGAGACACGGCGCAGCTGCGCCAGTTTTGTACTAGGGCGCAGCGCAGTTGCGCCACGCCCCTGTGTTAGTTTCCTGTTTTTGCTGAAAATCTGCTATGTGCTAACATGTTGGTATCGCTTGAGACAAGCATGAGAACATGATTAACATGTATATATGAGTACGTAGACCTAGCATGAACATGTTTGACTATGTTAGTATGCATTATTGATAGAAAGACTTATAGTTGAAAATGGACTTATTAATTGGAAGTGAACTTTGATATACACATACCATGTTTACATTCTGACTTTTGAGCATGATGTATGGTTTAGTTAAGCATGAAAAGTTAGTCTAAAGTGTTGAGATTACACTAGCATACATGGTTCACATTTAAAACGATTTCAAAAGCTAAACTTGAAAGTTTTGGAAAGCTAAAGTTGCATAAACATGGTAGAATAGCATTATGATATTTTGACATACATGCTAGTGCTTTAACATCACTTAAATATCCTACATGTACACATACTATGCTAGATGCTATGAAAGTTAGCTAAACACGAATAAGATATGAGTTTAGGTGAGTTTTCAAGCAATAAACACTACTAGTCATGCGTGAATGATATGAATACTTGTGAGCATGTCTAACACATATTATGTGACCACTTTATGTGTATAAATGACAAGCATGATAGCCTATATGATTTCATAACGTTGTATGGCCTTAAATTATTAAGGATGTTAATCTAGAACCGATATCATGAAAGGTTGGACTTAGATGGAATGGACAAATATGAAAGAACCTTTAACATGTATATATACTATGTGGCATTGTATGTTGATGATTTGAACAGAAGCAGTGAGGCAAAAGCCTAACCCTGGTCTGGCCAAGGAACAGCGCAGCTGCGCCGTCCCTTGGCTTAATCAGGGAGCAGCTGCGCCAGGCTGTTTTCAGGATATGTGCAGTCTGCTTATTTTTTGATTGTGTTAGTTGACTTGTAATGTTACCTAAGCTACTGATCAGAGTCTAATCACTACTGATATGCATTTATATGAGATGACAATATAATATAATGACGTTTAACTTGTAAAAAGAAGGTCAATAGATAATAATGTGTTGACTTAGCCATATTCCATCCTTAAGTTTTGATGATGAATTATTTATGTACTAAATCAGTTTGTGGCATTTCAGGTATTTGATGATAAAGAACATTGGTGGGATACTCAAGTGGGTTGAAGAATTTTTCTTTACTAGGAAACAAAGTGTAAGATCAATTGCATAATAATTGGTTTTTCATTTAAAGGCTCTAGGACATATTATTTGCATTTAATCTTATATGTCTTATATCAAAAGTAATGAAAAAGGTTCTTCTATAATTAAATAATTACTTGAAATTAGTTTTAATTGACTGTTAAGGCTTTATTAATAAAATCAGCACTTGGTATGGTTGGGTTGACAAATATGATAAATGAAGGTTGTTTGTAGTATACACGTGTCTTCATGTATATGTATCTTATATCATGTGCATGCTGGTAGCTAAAGAGGTGGAGATAATATTTGTTTAGTGATAATGATCAAGGGAATGATTTTTTTTTGGATCATGATTACTAATTTCTTGAAACTTAAATATTGGATAGTGATTGATTACATGCTTCTACACGCAAGGCTAATAGTTATTGATAAAGCCAAAACTCAAAGTGGGTTATCTTGTAAGTCTGTTCCGAATTTATCCAAAGCAACGAATCAGTTGATATATCTTATATTGTTTCTGAACATTATCTATAGAGATATTCTTTCAAGTGGATTAATGGGTTAAACGGTCAGATTTATTTTGGAATAAATGGTAACTTTTTATGGGCTATATAATACGTACTGCATGTATGGGAAAGTTACGTCTCACGAAATACTCTTTGCATTAATTAGCGATATTAACAAGCAACTTGATTTAATTGGTGCAAATTTGATCAACTTGGTAATTAAGTTTAGATATCTATCTAGCTGGTTACTGGTAAAATTTAATTGATTATATTTCTGTACTACTTGATCATTGCATTATATAGTTGAGCCTTTAATTGTTAAAATTGATTATTTTTGCATTGATCATAGACCTCTATATTTGTAATTTAATTTCTATTTAGACTAAGTGTAGTCTAAAGGTGTTAATCCGGGTGGATTAGAGAAAAGGTTTACAAACAGGTTCAAGAAAGCAAAAGTGCTTAAGGAGTGCATAGGTGCACAAGGAGCAAAAGTGCTCAAGAGAAATTAATTATTTTTAATTATTGTAAGAATTTGTTTTGTAATCAGTGTTTATTTATAAAGAAATAAATAAAGTGATTCTTCAATACTAGTTGGTAGTGGATGTGGAGTAGGCTACTATTATAGAGGGTAGTAGTTGAACCACGTAAAAAATTCTTGGTGTTCATTTAATTATTTGTGCTTAATTTTATTGATAACAAGAATTAAGGTTAACATAATAAGTTAATATAAAAATAAGTTTTTCCGAAACTTAAGATATATATAGTTGATTATTTCAGCATACTGAGTTCAAAAGAATTTAAACAGTTTTTGTAATTCAGGAACCCGAGTTAATTATTTTCGCAAGCTGAAATAATCACAAGTTTTGAATTAAAAAAAAATCGACCATAGTTGTTCGAACACTTATTCAACCCCCCTTCTAAGTGTGCCTATTTAAATTTTATTTGGTATCAGAGCAAGGTTCTACTTATCTTGGTCTTAAAGGTGACTTGTAGGGAAAGATTTTGACATGGCACAGTTCGGGAACAACAATCAAGAAGGTCAATCAACCAACCGATCACCACTGCTACATGGAACCAAAAACTACAACTTTTGGAAGTTTCGAATGAGGTTCTATCTTAGAAGAGATCCTTGGGAATGGTGGGTCGTTGAGAATGGACCGGTTATTCAAAGGAAAGATTATGGGACACCAAAGACTCTGCTAGAAATGGATTCAACCGAAACCTATATGGTCTCATATGATTCAAGGGCTATGAACACACTTCTCAGCGGCATGGTACAATCCGAGATAGTTAAAGTCTCTTCATGCAACACGACCAAAGAGATATGGGATACTCTAGTGGTAAGTCATGAAGGTACCTCCAAAGTACGAGAAGTCAAGCTAAGCATGCTTATGCACAATTATGAGATGTTCAAGCTCGAAAAAGATGAAACCATTAAGCTGGCTCAAGCAAGATTTCTAGTCTTTATAAACTCCTTGAAATTGCTGGACAAGACTATTCCTGAAAATGAGATCAACCGTAAGTTACTTCGGGCTATGCCCAAAAGGTTTGCTTCTAAAATCACAACTCTTCAAGATTCTGTTACTATTTCTTCCATGGACACATTAACTCTCTTTGGTGAATTAGAAGAATATGAACATCAGTTAAAGAGATATGATGATGAGGAGGAAACTCCTCGAAGAAAGGTCTTAGCTCTTATTACAGAAAATGAAGGGGAGCTTGATGATGACTCAGATGAAGAAATAGCCATGATGTCAAGAAGGCTCAAGGGACTACTACAAAGGAAGAACAAGAGAAGAAATACTTTTAATTCGAATAAGTTCAAAGGAAAGAAAACTGAAGAGGCTTGGTTCGAATGTGGACATCCTAGTCATTTCAAGAAAGATTGCTTTCAATTAAAGAACAAAGGGAAGACAAACTACAAAGACAACAAAAAGAACAAAGCTCTTGTTACTTGAAGTGATGAGGAATCCGAAGTGGAGATCGATGCCGAAGATGAGATAGCTCAAGTATGCTTCGTGGGAATTGAAGGTGAAGCTAATCAGGTATCTCCTAATGAACTAAACTTATTAGAGCAAGAAAATAAGAAATTAAAAGAAAAGAATGCATGCTTAAAATGTTTAGTTAATACATTAATGAGTGAAGTGGATTCTTTAATAGATAATTCGAATAAGTTCAAAGGAAAGCAAACTGAAGAGGCTTGGTTCGAATGTGGACATCCTAGTCACTTCAAGAAAGATTGCTTTCAATTAAAGAACAAAGGGAAGACAAACTACAAAGACAACAAAAAGAACAAAGCTCTTGTTACTTGAAGTGATGAGGAATCCGAAGTGGAGATCGATGCCAAAGATGAGATAGCTCAAGTATGCTTCGTGGGAATTGAAGGTGAAGCTAATCAGGTATCTCATAATGAACTAAACTTATTAGAGCAAGAAAATAAGAAATTAAAAGAAAAGAATGCATGCTTAAAACGTTTAGTTAATACATTAATGAGTGAAGTGGATTCTTTAATAGATGAAAAGAAAGAAATTGAAAGGAGTTATCATGTAAAGAGGAAAAGATCTTGATTGCAAAGAATGACTATTTAGACCATTTTAACAAAATACTTTTTAACAAAGTTAACCATCTAAATAAGGAAGTTGAAAAATTGACTAATGAATTAAAAATGAGAGATGTATGTATTAATGCATTTAGTAATGAATCTCACTATACGACTATTCCAATTAATGAACTACAAAAGGAAAATGAGTCATTAAAATTAATGATAGGTCTCCAAAATTGGGTATTTAATTTTGATGATAACAAATTAGGATTTAAGGCCAAAAGGGTAGAATCCTCTCCATAGGATTAAGTGCTAAAATGATTTATTAATTACCTTAAATATTTTGACCAAAAAAATTTATTTTCTTACTTGAATTTATTTTATGACCTTGATAAATTAATATCAAGTGTTAATAAAATGAGTTCATATAGTAACATTTCCTAAGGCAAGGAGATTTCTATTTTATTTTTTTTAAATGGGCAAAAATTATTTCCAAATATATATATATATATATATATATATATATCCGTGTGTGTTTGTGTGTGCATGGTGTGTGCCGTGTGTGCATGGTGTAAACCGTGTGTGCATGTGTGTGCCTAATGAAATTGTTGGGCATATGTGTATACCAAGAATGTTATTGTGCTTGATGTTTGTGCAAGTTATGAATGTATGGAAGTATGTGCATAATGTATGCCTAAAAATATAATTGTTGGGCATATGTGATGTGAATGCCGAAATGATTTGCTGGCATGTATAAGCTTAAAACTTAAATATGCTGGCATTAATGTATGTGCCAAAAATTGTTTGGTTGCTGGCAAGGAACAAATTTCTATAAGGCTTATTCCTTAGTTGAAAACTTTGGGCGCTCAAATTCAAATATCCGGCCAAGCTCAAAAATGATCTGAACCCTTCATTTATCCATCATGCAATCCGGACCTTCCAAATCAAAAATGTTTTTCAAAAATTACGGTTTTGCCCGAACCTGAAAATTTCTATAAATAGGAGATTTTCCTATTCATTTCAATTAACCAATTATATAAACTAGAAAGCTTACTCTCATTTCCTACAGATTATTCAAACAAGCTTTTACTCTCTTCGCTCAAATCAAAGTTATAATTTCGTTTAGAAGAGAAAAATTAGTCCAAGTATTTGAGATAAGTTGTCAAATTATAATTGTTCATATCATCTCATACTTGCTCATTCATATATATATATATCTGTGATAAACTGTCATACATATTCATATATCTATATATCCATATTAGTAAAGAGTCAGTACTTGGACACCGAAACACGTTAAGCAAATTCGAAAGTTATTTCTTTGAAATACTCTTGACGGTCTTTCAAATCCCAAGTGGCCCTTTACTGGTATAATCAATATATAGATTTAGATAATCAAATATAATTTATGATAAACATTTATATATATATCTTATATATGATCTATCATATCTAGTAAATAGTCAGTACTTGGACACCGAAACGCGTTAAGCAAATTCAGATGCTATTTCATTGAAATACTCTGAACGGTCTTTAAAATCCCAAGTGGCCCTTTACTGATATATATAATCTATATAAATATTCTATATCCGATTATCAAGTTGTGAATCAAAAAGTTTAGTCAGTACTTGGACACCGAAACGCGTTAAGCAAATTCAGATATTTCACTTGAAATACTCTAGACGGTCTTTAAAATCCCAAGTGGCCAAATTATTCGCAACGTAGATCAAGTATAATATAATATATATAAGTGGGTAGAATGAGTTTATTCAAGTATTATCTAATATGAATCATATTGTCATACTTGATAAACTGTCATCAAATATACTGTTCATATAATAGCTTATAAATTATTGCTGTATTATATAAGTGTGTGTGGTTGTTTAATTCAAAGTTATATTTATTCCACAACAAAGAAACACACTCATTATAAACAAAAATCTTTTTCTTAATCCATTGAAAAATATTCCTTCAAGAAAAAGAAAGTTTTTATTATAAGTGCTTAAATATTATATCTGCTTTCACAGAAGCACATCACATAAAAGTCTTTGAACTTTTATCATATACTTGAAATTCTATATCTGCTTATCTAAGAAGTATATTTGTGCTACAATTATATCTGCTTATTATTAGAAGCATATATTCATCAAACTTTTTGTAAAAGGAAAAAAGTGGTGAGTTAGTTTATTTTATATTTGTGAGAAAGACAAGAATTCTTTGACCAAGACCAGAGTCTTAGAGAGGTCAGCTGGGAGTTGAGTCTCTAGTGCACTTGTGAGGTGAGGAAGAGATTATTGTTTCAAGACCAAAGTATAAAATAGTACTAAGCACAAAAGAAGATTCAACTAAGCCTGAGGAAGGAGCTGGGAGTTCGCTGTCCGAGATAGTTAGTTGAGGATAGTTGTAAGTTTATCCTTAAAACTTTGTACAGGTTTCTCCGCCTATTGAAGGAGTATTTATTACAGGGAAGTAATAGGATCTCAATTCCTGGAGAGGAGCTTGAGACTGGACGTAGCAACATACCCGGGCTGTATGTTGTGAACCAGATAAATATCTGTGCATTATGTGATTGAATTTTAAACTGTCTATTAATTTGATAAAATTAAATCACTAAAATTCAAAAAGGCCAAAGATAATTTTTAAATAGTAATAATCTATTCACCCCCCCTTCTAGATTATTATTGGACTTTCAATTGGTATCAGAGCGGTGCTCTTTAACTTGTTTGTTAAGTGATTACAGGCATATCTAAGAGTAGATCCATCTATGGCCTACACAAATGCTACCAGTTGCGGAGAAGGACTATCAATGTACAGTACTCCACTATTTGATGGCACAAACTTTGCCACCTGGAAAAATAGGTTCAAAATCTACGCCAAGTCACAAGGAATCAAACTTTGGCTAGCAATTGAACGAGGTGTAAAGATTCTCACAAAAGTCGAAAATGAAAAGCTAGTTGAAAAAGATGTTGGGGAATTCACCACCGAGGATGAGGAGGTTATGAATATCGCCTCCAAAGCTGAACAAGTGCTAACAAGTGCTCTTATAGAAAAAGAATATAAAAGAGTTAGCAACTACAAGAATGCAAAAAAAATCTGGGAAAAATCGATTGTAACCTATGAAGGAACCAGTCATATCAAAGAAACCACAAAAAATGCTCTAATTCAAGAGTATGAAAGTTTCAAGCTGGAAGAAGGTGAAAAGATCATTGATATAGAAACTCGTTTTTCCAGAATCATTGATGAGCTAGAACAACTGGGAAAAGCATACACAATAAATGAGAAGAACAGAAGGATTCTCAAAGCCCTTGCATCTGTATGGAAAATGAAGGTTACAACCATCAAGGAAATGCAGGATCTAACTGCTTATCCTCTTAATAGCCTCATTGGAAATCTTCGTGCTCACGAAGTAGACATGCTGATCGAAAAAGCAGGATCAGACACAGACCTCAAAAAGAAAGGAATCACTTTCAAAGCCTTACTTGTTGATCAAGATAGCGATGATGATGAACTAAATGAAGAACTCTTGAGTCTAGATAATAATGAAGTTGCATTATTATCAAGATAACTCAGACGAGTAATTCAAAGCAAAGCAAAGAGATATGACAAAGGCTTCATGAAAAAAAATAACAACTTCAATATTTTTCAAAACAAGCAAGCTTTTAAGCCAAAAGTTCTAGGAGGGAATTTCAAAACTACCAACAACAACTTCAGAAATGCTGGCACAAATGAAATTTGAAATAACTGTTTTGAATGCAACCAGCCATGACACTTCAAGAAGGATTGTCCAAAACTAGCCAACAACAAAGTTCTAGTAGCTGAAGAAGGCTGGGATCTAAGTGATGAAGAAGAACCTACTGAGCCAACCGAAGAAACAGCAAATCTATGTTTTATGGCGGACAATGACTCATCACCAAAATCTGAGGTAAATTCAAAACATCAAGCTTATAATGATAATGAAATTATTAAAGAAGAGTTTATTAAATTAAAAGCATCATTTAAAAATTTAATTGAAGCAAATATAAATCTTGAAATAGAAAATTTTAATTTAATTATGGATAATGAAGTCTTAAAATATGAGAATGAGAAATTAGAAAATAACTCTTCAGAAAATCTTGTAGTAAAAGAAGAACTAGAAAAGTTAAGAAAAACAAATGAAAATCTTGAAAAGGAAAATTCTACACTTGCTACTTCTATTGAAAATCTTAAAACTAAAAATTTAGCTCTCACCGAAATTATAAAAGATTCTCAAGAATAAGAAGTAAGCAAAAAGGAAAATTCATTAGAAAAACAAAATGAAGAATCTATTCTAATGAATCAAATTAAAATGTTGACTCTAAAACGGAATGACTTAAACTCTACAGTTATTATGTTTACAAAAGGAAAAGAAAATCTTGACATTATGCTAAGTCAACAAAGATGTAGTTTCAATAAAGAAGGATTGGGATATACCGAAAAATCCAGTAAGATAAAACATAAGAAACTCTATCATGTTAAAAGTAAAGAAAAAGATCATGCGTCTCCTTTTAATAAATGCTCTTACTATAATAGAAATGGTCATTCGATTTACTCATGTAATGCCAAAAATGGAAACTATTCAGGAAAAAAGATTTGGGCACCAAAAGAAAGTTACACTGCACCTATTATCACAAAAAGAGAATTTCTTTATCATGAAAGACCATCTAGAAACTCTCATAAAAATCTTTCATTTAAAAGAGTTAGTCATGCATATTATAAATCTGCTACTCATAGAACATGTGTGCTTACTAGTGATTATTATCCTGTACCAAACTTTGTAAAGGAAAACACGACCAATCCTTATACAAATTGGAAAACTTACCCAAAGGACCCTTCTCATTAAAGGGTACCAGTTTGTAAATTTAATACATGTTGCAGGTATGTCTCACAGCTGATTATAGTAAAAATAAATGGTACCTTGATAGCGGTTGTTCAAGACACATGACAGGCGACAAATCTAAATTGAGCAATCTACAAGCTACAGACTGTAACGAGGTAACATTCGGAGATAACAACAAAGGTAAAGTTGTTGGAATTAGAAATGTGTACAGTAAACACATAACAATCTCTAACGTTCAATTGGTCACTAGACTCAGGTATAATCTTCTATCCATCAGTCAACTATGTGATAGTGGTTTTAAAATAATATTCAGTCCTCAGAACTGTTCAATTTGTGACCAAACTGGAAAATTAATCTTACTTTGTCCTAGAAGTCAAAATGTGTACACGTGTGATTTAGATACATACTCACACATGGATAATGTGTCTTGTGTCTTCAAATGACGACCCTTGGCTTTGGCATCGTAGATTAGGACACATTAACATAAAATTAATTAATAACATATCTTCTAAAGAACATATTCGTGGTCTTCCTAAACTTAAATTCCTTAAAGACCATATTTGCAAAGCCTGTGAATTAGGAAAACAAATTCATGCATCTCATAAACCTAAACTCACAGTTTCAACCTCTCGACCACTTGAACTCTTGCATATGGACTTAGTTGGACCTATCCCCAAACATAGTATGGGTGGTGCTGTCTATATTTTAGTCCTAGTTGATGATTATTCAAGATTCACTTGGGTTGATTTTCTAAAGTTCAAAAATGAAGCGATAAACTCCCTTTCTGCACTATGTAAGAAAATTTAGAATCAACAGGGAAGCTCTATTATTTATATTCGGTTTGATCACGGAAGAGAATTTGATAATTCTGATTTCATAATGTTCTGTGATGAGCACGGTATAAGTCATAACTTTTCTGCACCTTACACACCTCAGTCAAACGGTGTTGTTGAAAGGAAAAATTGTACTTTACAAGAAATGGCCAATACTATGCTTAATGAATATCGACTTCCTAAATATTTTTGGGCCGAAGAAATTGCAACTTCTTGTTATATTTTGAATCGTGTCTTGCTGAGACCAATTCTTTTCAAAACTCCATATGAACTCTTTTATAAAAGAACTCCTCAAATAAACTACTTTCGCGTCTTTGGGAGTAAATGCTTTATTCTAAATAATAAATAATATCTAGTGAAATTTGATCCCAAATCCGATGAAGGAATATTCCTGGGATATTCTCTAAACAGTAAAGCATATAGAGTCTTTAATAAAAGAACTCTAGTCATGGAAGAGTCAATAAACGTGACTTTTGATGAATCTAAACCTCCTCCAAAATATAAAGAACTGACAGAAAATGATACAGTTATTGAAGATATTCTCAGAAATATGGAAGAACTAAAAATTGATGATATTTCTCCTTCTGTCAATATTAATCCTCTTGAAAATCCTAATCCCCAACTAAATGACTTGCCCAAAGAATCACATGCTATAAGAAATCATCTAATAGAAAATGTCATTCGTGATATTGATAAAGGGATTCTTATAAGATCACAAGCACAAAACATGGCCAGTCATCTATCCTTTCTGTCACAAATTGAGCCTAAAAATATAAAAGATGCTTTGATTGGTGAAGATTGGATAATAGCCATGCAAGAAAAACTTGAACAGTTCACAAGAAACAAAGTCTGGGAATTAGTTCCAACTCCTGAAGAGACCTCCATTATTGGTACTCGATGGGTGTTTCGTAACAAATTAGATGAAAATGGAACTGTTATACGTAATAAGGCACGATTAGTTGCACAAGGGTATAATCAAGTTGAAGGAATTGACTATGATGAAACATATGCTCCTATTGCTAGAATTGACTCTATACGTATGTTATTAGCTTTTGCATGCCATAAAGATTTTAAATTATTTCAAATGGATGTGAAATCTACTTTTCTAAATGGTGTTATTGAAGAAGAAGTCTTTGTTAAACAACCCCCTGGCTTTGAAGACTTTGAGCATTCTGATTATGTGTATAAACTACACAAAGCTTTATACGGTCTAAAACAAGCTCCCAGGGCATGGTATGAAAGATTTAGTAAGTTCTTATTAGAAAATGGTTATAAAAGAGGCACAATAGATACTACTCTTTTTACAAAATATAAAAATGATGATATTCTTATTTTACAAATATATGTTGATGACATCATTTTTGGATCCACTAACATGAATATGTGCAATGAGTTTTCTGAAAGCATGAGCAAGGAATTCGAAATGAGCATGATTGGAGAATTGAATTTCTTCCTAGGACTACAAATCAAGCAAGGAGAAAAAGGTATTCACATCTCTCAATCCAAATATTGTAAAGAAATGATTAAGAAATTTGGTTTAGAGTCTGTAAAAAACCTCTTAATACTCCTATGTCAACTACTGATAAACTAACTGATGATGAAAATGGAAAAAGTGTTGACACTAAGAAATATCGAGGAATGATTGGCAGTATCCTTTACATTACAGCTAGTAGATCTGACATTATGTTCAGTGTCTGTAAATGTGCCAGATTCCAAGCAAGTCCTAAAGAATCTCTCCTGGTTGCAGTAAAAAGAATATTTTGATACATTAAAGGAACTACAGACTTAGGTCTATGGTATCCTAAAGGTCAACCATTTGACCTTGTGTGTTTCTCTGACTCTGACTATGCCGGTCATCATGTTGATCGAAAAAGCACAAGTGGCACGTGTCAGTTCTTAGGTGGATGTCTAGTCTCTTGGTTTTCTAAGAAACAAAATTCAGTATCTATTTCAACCACCGAAGACGAATATATAGCTGCTGCACGATGTTGTGCACATATATTGTTGATGAAACAGACCCTTGCCGATTACAATATAAAATTTAACTGTGTATCAACATTATGTGATAATACAAGCACTATCAACTTAAGTAAAAATACCTTTTTACATGCTATATCAAAACATATTGATGTTAGACACCATTTCTTACGAGATCATGTGAACAATGGAATTATTAAACTAGAACTTATTGACACAGAATTAAATATTGCGGACATATTTACAAAACCACTCAGTTCTAATCGATTTTGTAAATTGCGTCTAGACTTAGGAATGTTAGATATTACTTCATAAAATATTTAATTTGTATTATTTATGTTAAGTTATTTCTAGTAATATATAAATATAATTTTTATAGTCAAAATTATTAATATTATTAGTTTATAATTTTCTATTAATTCATATACATATGATTATACATATAAATTATTTGTTTCTTTTATATGTTAATATACATTTTACACATTAAAATTCATATTATCTTTTAATTATATTATTATAAAGTTTTTTTAAACATTTACATGTATTCATAAAAATGAAAAATATTAATTTACTAATTTTAATATAGATATTTTAGTATTTTCTATTAATTAATTATATCAAAAATCATGTTTTTTAAACATTTATATAAATATATACCGGATTTAATCCAAGCCGCTAATCAAAGAAAGCAATCCAACGGTCATCTACAAACACAATCCGCGTCCATTCAATCCAACCAATCAGAAGCAAGCAAGCCTTGGCACATGGATCGTGTTCATCAACTATCCGATCAATATAGAAAAAGCACAAACCAATTGTAGCCGTCCGATCAGGGTCAAACGGGTCAGCCAACCCGGTTCATTAGCGCGTCTGCTTGTGACCATTGATCAAGTCCAAGGTATGTTCTCAGCCGCTCGATCAAGTCAATTAAGCTAAATATAAAAACTAAAAATCAAAACCCTAATTCATTTTACTCTCCCTCTCTATATCTCATCCACCGACTGCTCTCTCCCTTCTCTCTCTCTCTCTAACCCAGACACTCTCAACCCTCTCCATCTCAAACCCTAACCCTAAACTCTCTCAGCCTAAACAGTCAATCCTTGTAAGTTTTCGTGTTCTTCTTCTTAGAGTCTTCTTAATATTTCTATTTGGTTAATTGTTTATGGAGTCAATTTTATTTTCTCCGTTCTTAAAACTTTTTTTTCAAAATCATATGTATATATTTTGTTTCTAAAAGATCGATTCTGTTTCAAACATTTTTTCGTGCTCTTAAAGATTTTTAAGCCCTAATTTTTTTTAAGCTTACTTAAAAGAAATTTTCTCAAAATTTTCAAACCCTAGATCTTATTTTTCCTTAAAGTTTTTTTTCTTATGTCTTTCTTTTCTTCTCCTGCTCGTCTTCGCTGGTATTTAAAAATAAAATATATATATATATATATATATATATATATATATATACATAGATCTATAAATTTTTGTGAGTTTGTCCTTTATGCTTTTAATTTTTTTTTAAAAAAATATAGATCTATACAAAATGTATTTTTCATATATATATATATATTTAATGTACTTCGAATGTTTAAATTTTCGCATATTTTTTAAAGGAACTTTCTAAGTCCGAAATTTTTAAACCCTAATTTCTGATAAATGTTTTGCGAACAAAAGTTTTCTTCATCTGTGTATTTAAAATTTATATATATATATATATATATATATATATATATAAATCTCTTATTTCGAAATCGTTAATATAAATGTGTTTTTTTAGAAACCCTAAAAGTTCACATATATGGGTTACATAATTTAATTTTTTTTTTAAAAGAGGGGTTTTATTTTTAGTAGAATTTTTTTTTTCTATGCGTTTAATTTTTTTTTCGAAAAACTGTCTGTTCAAAAATCAAATTTTTTCCTCAAAAATGTTTCTGTCATTTTTTTCTTTCTCGAATTTTTTTTTAAACCATAAAATTTCACAAATGTTTTTCATATGAATAAAAATGTGTAATAACTGTTGTGTACTATATTTGTATATATATACCTGAGTTGTATGGTTTTGAAATGTCTGGTATATGGGTGAAAAGTGGTTTTCCTACTGATACATTTATTCTGGAAAAACTTGAAAGCTGATTAGCTTTGTGAATAGCTATGCGAAGGTAATCACTCCACCCTCTTTATTTTAACTGAGACTATAATGAATATTGAATTGTGTGGCTAATGAGGGCCACTGGCTATATATATATATATATATATATATATATATATATATATATATATATATATATATATTATCTGACTATATGAATATAAGCATGAAAATCTCCATGTCTAGTTTCTGTTTATTTGTCTATGAGAAATTGGATAACTATAAGTTTCATATTTATATTTCTGTATGGGTGGCTATTTGAAAGCTACTGGTTTATATGAGACTTGTCTATGTTAGTTTAAATATTGAATGAAAGTTGAATTATCATGTCTGAAATCTGCAACTTTGAGAATTAGACATTAGGTGATGAAAATAATTACCATATTGAGTAATTATATGTTATTACTGTTATATGCTGACATGTATAATAGAGATCATATGCTATATCAGTTTTATAAAACACTGACTTGTTGAATCAATGTGTTGACACACTATATCTTTATATATTGGAATTTGACAATGACAACATGTTAGTGTTATGTAACATTGACTGGTTGTATCTCTGTCTTAAACTTGTAACAGTTTGATGTGGGCATATCTTTGCTATCTGTGATAACTTATCTATGTTGATTTGCTACAGTCTGATATGGGCCAATAAGTCATGATAGAATGTATCTTTTTTTGATATTAGATCACACCTGTTATGTCAATAACCTGTATATGTTTGATACTTGACTATGCTCTCTTATTGGACTACTGGACAAATTTTTTTTAAAAAAATCTGACAAAAAGATTTAAATTTACAAAACAGTACTACACTTGTCTGTCCCTTACTGTTCACACTATACAGTCATCACATAAACTGTTTACCTTTTGACAAATAGGACATGCCATATTAATTAAGATAATTTTTTAATTAAAACTTTTCCTATAAAAGGATAGCTTTAAATGTGCTGTCTTACTTTCAAACCTCTTCTACTACTTGTCTGCTTGTGCATTCTCTCTCTTTCAAAAACATGAAACCTGTTCAGTCTTCTAAAAGAAAAAGGTCTGAGATTTTCACTGACCCACACCCTGACCTATACACTTCTTTGTTAGTCACACCCACTGCAAAAATAAAGTATGAACATATTAAACACAACTTGATTCCTGGTGTAACAACCTCTTTCAATAGTTTTCCAGGTCTGCTAGAGAAGATAACCAATGTAGGATGGGACTGTCTTGTCTCTTTTACAAGTAAAGAGATATATCCTAGTCTAATTGCTGAATTCTATGCTTATATGACTTTTGTGCATGATTCAACTGGCTTTCTATCTGGTATTAAGACCTGCATACAAGGTCAAGATTATATGATTGATGAAATTCTGCTCTTGCATGCTTTAGATCTCAAAATAGAATTCTTGGGTTATCCCAAGATAAATGAATACACATATCCCATAGGAACTACCACCATTGATTGCCTTACCTTCAAGCACAACCTTGCTTTTACCACTGACCAAATTGTGCCTGCTAATCCGTTTGATTATCCATGTAAAGTGCATAAGGACTACTTTATTGCTGAATGTCAGTTTCTAGGCAAAATTCTGATGCATAACTTCATGCCTGTCAGAAATGATAAAATGTTCAGTCCTTTTGATTTAGAATTGATGAAGTGTATTCTAACTGAATGCATGCCTTATAGCCTGCCTTTCTTTCTCTTGACATCCTTTGAATTTTGTCATTCTAATAATTGCATGGGATATGGACTTTTGCTGACTAGACTCTTCATATATCTGGGTGTTTCTATTCATAATCATAAGACACAAATGATTCATAATAGTAATATTGTGTCTCATTTGAACCTTCCTGCCAAGCCTTTAATTGTGTTTCAACCCAATGAAACTGACCGTATAGAAACACACTTAAATTTAATGTCCCAAATTGACTCCCTAAATAGCATGAATCAATTATCATTAAAGAACCAGTCTCAGATTTTGAGTCAATTAGAGGCTTTACAAACCTCTGTGCAACACTTGCATAACATGGTGACTATGTTGATGGAACACCACAAAGTGACAATTCCCCCATACAAATTCACTTCCACCACAAACTCAGTCCAGCCAGATCATACTGGTCAGACCCCACCTGATCTGCCTCTGTCAAATTTGGGTATGAATTTTTCTCCACTTAATTTTGAGAACATCTGAAGAAAAGTGTAAACTAACTTACTAACTATTTGAGGATTACTGTAATAACACTAAGTACTAACAGCTAACTAGAATGATTTATATATGTTTAAACTGTTATACTAACTTGCAGGAAAAACTCTAAAACTGACAGTTTCTTCAGGTTTTTGGTATTTTCCTCCTGCCCCTCCATTTTTGTTAATGACAAAGGGGAAGAAGAAAAATATCAGAAAAAGAAAAATAACAGATTATTATTAAGTAATAAATTTGTTATTTGAGCAGACATGGATCTGATAATCTGATATGAAAAGAAAAATATCAGAAAAAGGAAAAGTATTAGATTATTATTAAGTAATAATCTGATATGAAAGCAGACATGGATCTGCTAGATATAAACTGCTATAAACCTGCTATGGTCTAAATAATGCATTTACAGGAACTGTTATAAACTGTTTTAAATGTATAACTGACAGGATGGATGGTTTGCATGTTAGATACAAATGATTATACAAACTACCTGGATGGTTATAACTGTGTGCATGGAGTCTGATAGTTTTTTTGTTTTTTTAAATTTTTCTAAAAATCGATTCATGATCTCAGGGGGAGTTTCATGAATTAAGGGGGAGTTCTGAAAAACAAATACTTTTTACTTGTTATCATCATCAAAAAGGGGGAGATTGATAGGTCTCCAAAATTGAGTATTTAATTTTGATGATAACAAATTAGGATTTAAGGTCAAAAGGGTAGAATCCTCTCCATAGGATTAAGTGCTAAAATGATTTATTAATTACCTTAAATATTTTGACCAAAAATATTTATTTTCTTACTTGAATTTATTTTATGACCTTGATAAATTAATATCAAGTGTTAATAAAATGAGTTCATATAGTAACATTTCCTAAGGTAAGGAGATTCCTATTTTATTTTTTTAAATGGGCAAAAATTATTTCCAAATATATATATACTAAAGTATTTTAATATATATATATATATATATATATATATATATATCCGTGTGTGTGTGTGTGTGCATGGTGTGTGCCGTGTGTGCATGGTGTAAGCCGTGTGTGCATGTGTGTGCCTAATGAAAATGTTGGGCATATGTGTATACCAAGAATGTTATTGTGCTTGATGTTTGTGCAAGTTATGAATGTATGGAAGTATGTGCATAATGTATGCCTAAAAATATAATTGTTGGGCATATGTGATGTAAGTGCCGAAATGATTTGCTGGCATGTATAAGCTTAAAACTTAAATATGCTGGCATTGGTGTATGTGCCAAAAATTATTTGGTTGCTGGCAAGGAACAAATTTTTATAAGGCTTATGCCTTAGTTGAAAACTTTGGGTGCTCAAATTCAAACATCCGGCCAAGATCAAAAATGATCTGAACCCTTCATTTATCCATCATGCAATCCGGACCTTCCAAATCAAAAATATTTTTCAAAAATTACGATTTTGTCCGAACCTGAAAATTTCTATAAATAGGAGGCTTTCCTATTCATTTCAATTAACCAATTATATAAACCAGAAAGCTTACTATCCTTGCCTACAGATTATTCAAACAAGCTTTTACTCTCTTCGCTCAAATCAAAGTTATAATTTCGTTTGGAAGAGAAAAATTGGTCCAAGTATTTGAGATAAGTTGTCAAATTATAATTGTTCATATCATCTCATACTTGCTCATTCATATATATATCTGTGATAAACTGTCATACGTATTCATATATCTATATATCCATATTAGTAAAGAGTCAGTACTTGGACACCGAAACGGGTTTAAGCAAATTCGAATGTTATTTCTTTGAAATACTCTTGACGGTCTTTCAAATCCCAAGTGGCCCTTTACTGGTATAATCAATATATAGATTTAGCTAATCAAATATAATTTATGATAAACATTTATATATATCTTATATATGATCTATCATATCTAGTAAATAGTCAGTACTTGGACACCGAAACGCGTTAAGCAAATTCAGATGCTATTTCATTGAAATACTCTGAACGGTCTTTAAAATCCCAAGTGGCCCTTTACTGATATATATAATCTATATAAATATTCTTTAATATTCTATATCCGATTATCAAGTTGTGAATCAAAAAATTTAGTCAGTACTTGGACACCGAAACGCGTTAAGCAAATTCAGATATTTCACTTGAAATACTCTAGACGGTCTTTAAAATCCCAAGTGGCCAAATTATTCGCAACGTAGATCAAGTATAATATAATATATATAAGTGGGTAGAATGAGTTTGTTCAAGTATTATCTAATATGAATCATATTGTCATACTTGATAAACTGTCATCAAATATACTGTTCATATAATAGCTTATAAATTATTGCTGTATTATATAAGTGTGTGTGGTTGTTTAATTCAAAGTTATATTTATTCCACAACAAAGAAACACACTCATTATAAACAAAAATCTTTTTCTTAATCCATTGAAAAATATTCCTTAAAGAAAAAGAAAGTTTTTATTATAAGTGCTTAAATATTATATCTGCTTTCACAGAAGCACATCACATAAAAGTCTTTGAACTTTTATCATATACTTGAAATTCTATATCTGCTTATCTAAGAAGTATATTTGTGCTACAATTATATCTGCTTATTATTAGAAGTATATATTCATCAAACTTTTTGTAAAAGGAAAAAAGTGGTGAGTTAGTTTATTTTATATTTGTGAGAAAGACAAGAATTCTTTGACCAAGACCAGAGTCTTAGAGAGGTCAGCTGGGAGTTGAGTCTCTAGTGCACTTGTGAGGTGAGGAAGAGATTATTGTTTCAAGACCAAAGTATAAAATAGTACTAAGCACAAAAGAAGATTCAACTAAGCCTGAGGAAGGAGCTGGGAGTTCGCTGTCCGAGATAGTTAGTTGAGGATAGTTGTAAGTTTATCTTTAAAACTTTGTACATGTTTCTCCGCCTATTGAAGGAGTATTTATTACAGGGAAGTAATAGGATCTCAAGTCCTGGAGAGGAGCTTGAGACTGGACGTAGCAACATACCCGGGCTGTATGTTGTGAACCAGATAAATATCTGTGTATTATGTGATTGAATTTTAAACTGTCTATTAATTTGGTAAAATTAAATCACTAAAATTCAAAAAAGGCCAAAGATAATTTTTAAACGGTAATAATCTATTCAACCCCCCTTCTAGATTATTATTGGACTTTCAATTAACACTTGCTAAATTTGTTCAGGGGGAAGAAAATCTTGCTGTTATGTTGGGAAAACAAAGACCTAGTTTTGAAAAACAAGGAATTGGCTATAATCCCACTGACAAAAAGAGATAAAAATGTTAAAATCAAAATAAAATTTTAGACTACATTTTTGTTCTTCTTTCACAACTTGTAAACATTGTGGTATTAAAGGCCATTTAGATATAAACTGTTTTAAGAAACAAAACAAGGTTACAAAGATATGGATTAAAAAGGGTGATTTACTTGCTACTAACATAAGTGGACCCAAAAAGATATGGGTACCAAAAGGATGAATTACTTTTTCTTAACAGGTATGTTTGAAGGCAAGAGTTCCATCTCAAAAATGGATTCTTGATAGCGGATGTTCTCATCACATGACAGGTGACAAATCAAAGTTCATGGAACTAGATATCAAGAAGAAGAACGGAACGGTCACTTTTGGAGACAATCGAACCTGCGAAATAATCGAAAAAGGTAAAATTGGTAATGGTAAGGTAAATATAAATAATGTTCACCTTGTTAACGGTCTTGAATTCAATTTAATTAGTATTAGTCAATTAATAGATAATGGCCATCAAGTTAATTTTGAAAAAGAGAAATGCACAATATCTCATGGTACTAACAATACTACTCTAGTTGCACAAAGGGAAGGAAATATATATACTCTTGATTTTGAGCAACAGGATGAAGAACTATGTTTTATCTCAGTACAAGATGAAGCTAATCTATGGCATAAGAGGATGGGACATGTTCATATGGATCTAATCAAGAAGCTGTCTTCAAAAAGTCTTGTAAAAGGACTACCAAAAATTAGGTTTGAAAAGAAAGGAATATGCATTCCTTGTCAACTTGGAAAATAAGTAAGAACCTCCTTTACGACAAAGAATATGGTATCAACCTCTTCTCCCTTGCAATTACTTCATCTTGATTTATTCGGACAAGAAAGACATTCTAGTATTAATGGTAAATTTTATACATTTATAATAGTTGGTGATTTTTTCAGATACACATGGGTATTATTTTTGAGAACTAAGGATGAACCATTTAAATATTTTGAAAAATTGATAAGGAATCTTGAAACAAAGTATAGCTACAAACTCATTCGAATTAGAAGTGATCATGGTACTGAATTTCAAAAAGATTTCATAATTTTTTGTGATCAAAGAGGTATTAGCCATGAATTTTCAGTCCCAAGGACTCCTCAACAAAATGGGGTGGTGGAAAGGAAGAATAAGACTCTACAAGAGACGATAAGAACACTACTGCATGAGAGTAAGCTTCCAAAGAAATTTTGGGTCGAAGCAGTAAGTACATCATGTTATGTTTTAAATAGAGTACTCATTCGTCCTATTATTTTGAAAACACCTTATGAGCTTTTAAATAATAAAATTCAAAACATAAGTTATTTCAAAGTATTTGGATCTAAATGTTTTATCTTAAATACAAGTGATAATTTGGGAAAATTTGATGCTAAGTCGTATGAAGGAATATTCATTGGCTATTCTCAAAATAGTAAGGCTTATCGTATTTTCAATATTAGAAAATTATGTGTAGAAGAATCTGTTCATATCACTTTCAATGAGACTAACAATGATCTTCCAAAAGAAAGTGAAGATGATGCAGGAAATTTGGAGATAGTCAGGAATTCAGCAAGCCGAAAAGAACAAAACAGAAGACTGAATGAACAGTTTTAGGAACTTGAAATTGATGACCAGCACGAACTTGAAACTGAAAATTTGCAAGATTCTGAAGTTGAGTCTAATGATCAAAAGGAAGTCATACATGATACTCAACTGCCAAGAACAGCTAGATATATTAAGAATCATCCTCCAGAAAATATCATTGGAGATATCAACAAAGGTATAACCACACGAAGATGTTTACAAAATCATTGTGCATTCTTTGCATTTTTGTCACAGGTTGAGCCAAAAAATGCTAAGGACTTCGTCCTTGATGAAAACTGGCTATTGGCAATGCAAGAAGAACTTCAACAATTTGAGAGATGTCAAGTATGGGAACTTATGCCGCCTCCAAAAGATGTTTCCATCATTGGTACTAAATGGGTATTCAAGAACAAGCTTGATGAGCACACGGGACAATCACTCGTAACAAAGCAAGGTTAGTAGCTCAAGGATACAACCAACAAGAGGGGATCTACTATGAAGAAACCTATGCACCAGTGGCAAGGCTGGAATTAATCCGAATCTTGTCGGCCTTTGCATGCTACAAGAGGTTTAAGCTTCATCAAATGGATGTAAAAAGCGCGTTCCTCAACGGATACATCAATGAAGAAGTATATGTCAAATAGCCTCCTGGATTCGAGCATGAAAAGTATCCTAATCATGCCTACAATTTAAAGAAAGCACTTTATGGTCTTAAACAAGCTCCAAGGGCTTGGTACGAAAGGTTAAGTAAGTATCTCTTGTCAAATGGATTTATTAGAGGAAAAATAGATTCTACATTATTTATTAAGCATAAAAATATAGATATCATTATTGTTCAAATATATGTAGATGATATAATATTTGGTGCTAGTAATGATCTTCTTTGTGAGTGGTTTTCCAAGTGCATACATAAAGAATTTGACATGAGCTTAATGGGAGAGCTTAATTACTTTTTGGGACTTCAAATCAAGCAAACGAAGGAAGGAATTTATATCCATCAAACCAAATATACAAAAGAATTACTCAAGAGATTTGGCTTTGAAGGATCTAACTCAAAAGGTACACCCATGAGTACATCAATAAAGCTCACCACTGATGACAAAGGTATTGATGTTGATTTAACAAAATATCGAGGTATGATTGGATGCTTACTATACTTTGTTGGGTTTGTACGAAATCGTGATGCAATCAAATTGCAAAAATTAGCGGAAGCATGGTATATCAAAGTTTAAAAAAATTTCTACAAAACCATTACCCGGATCATCCTTTATGCAAATTATTAATTTAAAACGATAAATAAGAAGTTATGGAATCATACCCTTGTAGAACGAAGCTTCCACAGGTACTAGTTCAACTCCTTGTTCTTCGTGATCTCCTTGAATTTCTGGGTTAGATTCCTTCCTTTGATCAACGTTAGCCACCCAAGTGTTTGGCCTCTAGAGGAGATCCACCAAGGAAGATGAATTATCAAGAAGGAGGGTGGTTGGCTTAGTTTTCTATCCTCTATAGAAAAGGAGTACTCTCTAACAATTGGAATTGCATCAAGTAATATCTATTATAAGAATCCTCTTATATAGATATTGGTCAACCCTTCTAATCCTATTAGACATGGGATTTCTTTTAATTAATTAAACTCCTTTAATTAATTTAGGCTTCCTACCACATGGGGAATAATTAATTAAATTCATTTAATTAATTTGTGTCCTAATCTTATTAGGAATAAATGAGAGTACTAATATTAAATTAATTACTAAACTCCTTTAGAAATTAAAATAATAATAATTGTAATAATATTAATAAGACTCCTCTTATTAATTTATATTTAATATTTCCAAAATATTAAATAATAAACATTAAGCTATTTAATTTATTCTATCACTATAGATTAAATTAATTACACTTAATGCATTATTACGATTATGCCATTACCTTCTTAAATAATTATTTTTCCTTTTATGGTGTGACCCTTTAGGTTCTCTATATTAAACCGGTTGTGAATAAATCAATTAGAATAATTCTAATTTTATTTAAATAAATAAATTAAACTAATAATCTATTTAAATAAATAATATTTATTCTACAATAGGGATAAGCCTCCCTAGCGATCAACGACTTTTCAGATAATATAGATTTCAACATTAATCATAAAAGAACCTGTGAGTAAATAGTTACCATACAATTCAATCCTTCCACCATACAATGTCCCAATTAAATATAAGACATGAATTTACTGTCAAGTCTTATTTTATTTAATTATATGTATTTCGATTAGAAAATGCACAACTCCAAATAATGCAAATTAGAAACTCCTTTCTAATTTCATTTTACCTTGGCCAAGGATTCCTGGGTTGTCATTTAACGAATCACATAGGATATATCTCCTCTTTTACTAGAGGTGGTAGATTCTTTATTGATCATTCATTATCTCCATATGTAACTCATTATACCCAAGCATACCCTTTTATATACCCTAAAGGGCTTTAAGGAATAAGTCAAAGTATAATTCATTACATACAAGATACTATGATGATCTCAAGTCCAAGGATCACTTGTACTACTATCACATTAGGAATTCTATTGACAGGCGAGTAAAACTCCATTAGGTATTCCATAGCGAGTCACGTTCAGTGAACTTATTCTCCAATAAGCACCTACATACTTGCTTTAGTGTCTCCACACAAATGATTATGAGATCAATCATCCTCATCTAATGAGCAAGCAACATATGTACTAATTTATCCGGATTTACTAATCCCCTTTTTAGTAATCCCATGATTAGGAACTATTTTAGTTTTAGAGCTTTCTAAGAATTTAGATCTCATTGGCATGATCATCATCATGATTCTAAAAGCATTGCTTAAAACTATGGGTTATTTATATATTATAAAAACAGCACCATGTAGATAATTAAATGCCTTTAATAAATGAATATTTTTATTAATAAATAAATAAGATTGCCTCCAAAGTATATGCTTTATCATCATACATGATTGGCTTGTATGCATACTACTTTCATACTTAACTGCTTCTAGACCTGATATAATGTATAACGTTTGTCTGTGTGCAAGATTTCAGGCTAAACCCAAAGAATCACACCTAAACGCTGTTAAAAGAATTTTGAAATATTTAAGTGGTACTATTAACTTAGGGTTATTTTATCCAATTTGCAATCACTTTGAACTAATGGGTTATTTAGATGCTGACTATGCAGGGTGTCAAATCGATAGAAAAAGTACGAGTGGTGCTTGTACTTTCTTGGGACAAAGTCTCGTATTATGGCATAGTAAAAAGCAGACCTCAGTGGCTCTTTCAACTATTGAGGGTGAATACCTAGCTGTAGGAAGTTGCTGTTCTTAGATTTTGTGGATAAGTCAAACCCTATGTGATTTTGATATATTATATGAATGTGTGCCCATATATTGTGATAATTCTAGTGCTATAGATATATCTAAAAATCTTGTGTCACACTCACGTACAAAACACATAGAAGTAAGGCATCATTTTTTAAGAGATAATGTATCAAAAGGTTTAATTAAATTAATTTTCATTCCTACTGAAAATCAAATAGAAGACATTTTTACGAAACCATTAAGTGAAGAAAGATTTTGCATGCTGCGAAGAGAACTTGGAATGTGCATAATATAAATCTTGTTGAAATTTTAAGATCTATATCGTATTTATCTTCTGCATGCTTATCTTATTAACTACTATAAATAGGATAATTAATGCTATGTTCATTAAACCCTTAATTTATGGATGGGTAATTCAAAATATCTATCATCATGGTTTTTGAAAATCAAAAAGACAGGACGGCTGGGGTTTCTAGGAAAACGTAAGTGTATAGAGATATACATACATGCATCCATCTCTCCTATTTTACTTTCTATCTCTTTCCATTCACTTCACATTTCTAACTTTTTATTTTTTGATTTTCTTTCTCACTTTATACTAATCTTCTCTGTTTCTATCTTCAAACCTCAAACACTATGAGAACCCGAACTCACAAGTGATCGATAATTGATTCAGACGATGATCAGACGATGGTGCGGCCTCAACCGTCAGCCGGACCTTCCCAAAAACAAAGAAAAATGAAAAAGATGGTGTCAGTAAAAACTGAGTCTCTGGACTCTTCATCTTCTGACGAATCAAACTTCAGTCCTCCCTTGCTGAAATCACCACGACCCTCTCGCCGACGGAAGTCAACGATACCATCGTGTAAGCCTGAGTTCACACCACCACCGGTTTCGGTAAACCCTATCCTTACCTCTGACCTTCCTGAAAATTTCTTTTGAAGTAATGCTTATGAGGTACGGTTTAAGACTGTTATCTTCTAGAAAAAATTCGTTTATGAAAAGTCTGTTGATCAAATCTGCTATTAGGGGTCTCCTCTAAAAAATCTTTTCGAATCATGTGGTATTTCTTCTATGTTTTTTCCTCCCTCAGTTGCATATCCTAGACTAGTTCAACAATTTTACACTAATCTGGAATGTTATGGGGATTTCTACACGACTTTTGTTAAAGGAAAATCATTGTATTTCACTGTCATGGATTTTGGTAGCATTCTAAATATTCCATTCACTGGTGTCTGTCCATTTACTCGAAAAGGGGCTGTCCATTTTCCTTTTACTCCTCTAGAACAATTATAGATTGTTATGGATAATCATCTTTTGAATGACATCTTTACCCCCAAAACTGTGGATGTCTCCTCTATTGCTTGTGTGCTTCACCAACTGGTTAGGTATAATCTGTTACCCCGCTTAGGTGGAGGTATTGATTTTACTTACTAGTATTTGGTAATGGTTGCAATGATTTTAAAAGGTGTTTCTTTTAACTTGTCTCAAATGTTGCTACATCAAATGATGAGTTTCTTGCGAAAAACAAAAACGTGTTTGCCTTATAGTGCGAGTCTCACTACTCTCTTTCATCATTTCAAAATTTCTTTTGAAAATGAAATCTCTGTTAAAGTGATTGATTCACTCAGTGTTGGTCATTTAAAAATGTCTCGTATTGCTTTGATTGAAGGTCAGTTTGTTCGTATCACTTCTGATAATCCTATTCCTCCGATATCAATTCCATCTTCTACTGTTCTGCAAACCACTCCGTCTTCTTCTGAGATTGTTGAGATGTTGAAAATTATTATTGTTAATCAAGAAAAGATGCAACATGAGATGACTGGTCTCAACAATCGTATGTCTGTGTTGGAAAAAGGCAAACTTCCTTTGGGTGCTCCTGAAATTAACAAGCTTTATCAAAATATTGAGGATGAATTTATCGATTTACAGGTTGGGTTTGAGTTGCAAACCACTGCTTTGGCAGAGGCTATGCAACGCAAACTAAAATGAAATGCTTGTCAACTTAGCCAGGAACTTAAGTTTGTTAGTAATCAGATCGGTGAATTGGCTGAGTTCAAGGCTATGCGATTCAACGACGTGGGATCTAAGTTACATATGCAGCGTAAGAATTCTTCTGTTACTGAGTGGGCTGATTGTAATTGGTTGGTCGAGTATGCTAGTGATTTTTTTGAATTGCCAGTGCCCAATGTTACTTTTATTCCCCGTCCTCCTCAATTCGCTGCTGATCTTACCCTTGTTGAAAGAGTTCATCATGCTAATCATCGCCCTTACTTTCCACAAAGGGCTGCCCAACGTGCTGCAGTGGTGGATCTCGACTGATGTCCTTATTTCCCATTTTGATTGATGTCAAAGGGGGAGATTATTTTGGTGTGAAGGTTGCTAAAAGACTGAGATATTGTTGGTTTTTGGTTTCCTGAAGCTGGTTGCTTTAAAGACTGATTATTATTTGGGTTGTAATGTTTTTAAGACTGATAAATTTGGTATGTTAGTAGTTGATATTTGACATATGTTAAACTAACATGAATGCAGGTAACAAGTTCTTAAAAAATAGGATACCACTGAGAATCTGATTTCAATCAGATTGATATTATGTTTACATTCCTGAAATGAAATTATGTTGTATGCATGGATTTAGGGGGAGCTAATGGGAGTTATAATTTTTGGGTTGTCATCATCAAAAAGGGGGACAATGTTGACTTAGTCATATTCGATCCTTAAGTTTTGATGATGAATTATTCATGTACTAAATCAGTTTGTGACATTTCAGGTATTTGATGATAAAGAGCATTGGTGGGATACTCAAGTAGGTTGAAGAATTTTTCTTTACTAGGAAACAAAGTGTAAGATCAATTGCATAATAATTGGTTTTTCATTTAAAGGCTCTAGGACATATTATTTGCATTTAATCTTATATGTCTTAAATCAAAAGTAATGAAAAATGTTTTTCTATAATTAAATAATTACTTGAAATTAGTTTTAATTGACTGTTAAGGCTTTATTAATAAAATTGGTACTTGGTATGGTTGGGTTGACAAATATGGTAAATGAAGGTTGTTTGTAGTATACACGTGTCTTCAAATATATGTATCTTATATCATGTGCATGCTGGTAGCTAAAGTGGTGGAGATAATATTTGTTTAGTGATAATGATCAAGGGAACCGTTTTTTTTGGATCATGATTACTAATTTCTTGAAACTTAAATATTGGTTAGTGATCGGTTGCATGCTTCTACATGCAAGGCTAATAGTTATTGATAAAGTTAAAACTCAAAGTGGGTTATCTTTTAAGTCTGTTCCGAATTTATCCAAAGCAACGAATTAGTTGATATAACTTATATTGTTTCTGAACATTATCTATAGAGATTCTTTCAAGCGGATTAATGATTTAAACGGTCAGATTTATTCTGGAATAAACGGTAACTTTTTATGGGCTATATAATACGTACTGCATGTATGGGAAACTTACGACTAACGAAATACTCTTTACATTAATTACTGATATTAACAAGCAACTTGATTTGATTGGTGCAAATTTGATCAGCTTGGTAATTAAGTTCAGATATCTATCTAGCTGGTTATTGGTAAGATTTAATTGATTATATTTCTGTACTACTTGATCATTGCATTATATAGTTGAGCCTTTAATTGTTAAAATTGATTATTCTTGCATTGATCATAGACCTCTATATTTGTAATTTAGTTTCTGTTTAGACTAAGTGTAGTCTAAAGGTGTTAATCCAGGTGGATTAGAGAAAAGGTTTACAAACAGGTTCAAGGAAGCAAAAGTGCTTAAGGAGTACATAGGTGCACAAAGAGCAAAAGTGCTCAAGAGAAGTTAATTATTGTAAGAATCTGTTTTGTAATCAGTGTTTATTTATAAAGAAATAAATAAAGTGAGTCTTCAATACTAGTTGGTATTGGATGTGAAGTAGGCTACTATTATAGAGGGTAGTAGTTGAACCACGTAAAAATTTTTTGGTGTTCATTTAATTATTTGTGCTTAATTTTATTGATAACAAGAATTAAGGTTAACATAATAAGTTAATATAAAAATAAGTTTTTCCAAAACTTATGATATATATATAGTTGATTATTTCAGCATATTAAGTTCAAAAGTATTTAAACAGTTTTCGTAATTCAGGAACCCTAGTTAATTATTTTCGCAAGCTGAAATAAGCACAAGTTTTGAATTAAAAAAAATCGACCATAGTTGTTCGAACACTTATTCAACCCCCCTTCTAAGTGTGCCTATTTAAATTTCATAATGTCATAATCAATTAAGCGTTATGAATTGCTATAATGCTATACATAATATAACTATGTTACGTGATTGCATAAACTGATTTCGTGCTAAGTGTGTACAAGTACGTAATAACGTATATATAGAGTCAAATGACGAAATTAGAATCATATGTGTATATTTAACTTACATATCAAGCTTGTGTACCAAATATACTTAGCTAATGAACATCCTATACATGTAAATATATTACGATAGGAATTCGAAGTATCGATAAGCTAAAGGTTGATAATCTACGCTTAAGGCAAGTATCCTAACCTTGCATTACTTTATTCAACGGATATTGTAAGCAAGTACTCGAACTCTATTCTTAATGAGCATTTATTGAACTTGTGCTATTATTGTCGTACAAGTAAGCTATTGGAATTGCAATTCATGTTTTATTACTTAAATACTTCGTAGATAAAGATAAAGTCGATTTATATTCTTTGAACTTTAAATCTTGATTTTTGAACTTATGATTGTCCTTATATACCTTGAAAGAGCGATCTATGCCATTTGATTCGGCTAGACCTATATTATGAATTTGAAAAGCGATCCAAACCAATTGATTGGTGCGGAGTCTTATATTGACTGAGATGAACAACCCTTTTGAAGGAGAAACTATATTTGTTAGGAGACCGACGTGCGCACTTGAGTACGATTAAATATTATGCATAATGTAGGGTACTTTAGGCTGATCACCTATTGTACTTGTTTTATTAGATTATCAGTATATTTCTGTTAATTCTAGTAAAAGTTTATAGTCCTTAGTAACTGCTCAGTATTCATTGTTTAAAAATCTTGAATTGATTAAAGCATTGAATCTTGTTGATATATTTCTGTCCTTAGCGTCTGTTATTGAAAATTGTTGATATTTCTTGCTATCTTTGAACTTATCATATCCTGTTGTACTCCTTTTTGGGATTCTAAAACTTTAACGACCCTTATTGCTATTTACTTGCTGAGCAAACTTGTTGCTCATTCTTGCTTTTCCCCTAAAAACATTTCAGTTAAGGCAGAGCAGGGTGGACCTTCGGACACCGACAAGGGCAATGGCAAAGCTACGGAGTAGCTTTATTTTATGTAGAACTCTTATGATAATGTAATAGGATTCTATTATATATTAGTTAAGTTTATATATGCCTAAGATATGTTTAAGCTATGTAATCGATGTTTAAGTTACTAGACCTTGGGACATGAATGATTATATTAAATAAATGTAATCTATTCGTAGTATTGTGTTATTTCGCTGTGTGATATATATTATTATTGTATTAGATTGTAGAACGTGACAAACCGAATTCGAGACTACTGTGGCGGTTCGAATTTGAGGGCGTCACAGCCACCAAATGAACCAAAAGGTCAAACCTAAAAGTGCAAGAATTTAAATTTAAACGTAACTATTACATTTAAACTCGGGCTCCATACAAACGAGTCTTCAAGCGCTCCTTGCTCATTGGTCTCCAATTTCTTCAAGAAAATTCTAACTATTTCTATTACAAAAATTATTTCAATAAATAGAAACCTTGATCAGCAGTCAAGGGGAAGTACATAGGAGGGAGATAGATCTTTACATCAAGAAAAATAAGAGAAGACGAGGTACGCAGACCCTATTTAATAAAACCCATAAATTCAAGCATTCAACTAATATAAAATCCAATCGCATTGATCAATAGTCCATAATCAATCCCATTTATTTTTATACACATCAACATATGCATCAATAAATAATCATTCATCACATGAATAATAAAACCCTTCCATATATAGATCGATGTCATTTCATGGACAAAAGTTTTGCTAAATTTTAGTTTTGAAACAAAATAAACTCTTTTATTTTAATCAAAAACCATATCCAAATTAAACTCCTATAATTTTTAGCAATTTGAAATCATATTTCAGATAAAATAAAGATCTTTATTTAAAACTTTTATAAAATTGAATAAACCATTTACTTAATTGAGGAAATTTTTTTTCAGAATATGTAGGGTGGCGCGCCTGCTTTCAGAACGATCTGGGATGCGACGCTGCCGCGCTGAGCACTGGTCCTATTATAGAGACGACATACTCGCGCCCAGAATGAACTGGGACGCTGCACGGCCGCGCTTATAATAGCAGAATCTGCAGAATTTAATATTTGTCTAGAAAATTCGATCAAATCTTACATCAATTCATACATGGAATCATAAAATTGAGAATTAGCACAAAGTTAGGCTCTGATACCATTGTTGAATTTGTATGTTACGCATACATGTAATCAAATTACACAATTAAAGGAGGAAGCGCGATAAAATAGGTTTTAAAATTTTATACAAATGCTCACCAAGATCATGCTTTGTGCTCAATTATCAACAACAGAAAAGTAAGGATAAATCAGAATCATACCCTTATAACAACTAGCTTCCACAGGTACGAGTTCAACTCCTTGCTCTTCGTGATCTCCTTGAATCTCCTATATTGGCTCCTTCCTTTGATCAACGTTAGCCACCCAAGTGTTTAGCCTCTAGAGGTGATCCACCAAGGAAGAGGAATTGCTCAAGAAGATGGGTGGTTGGCTCAACTCTGTTTTCTATTCTCTGTAGAAAAAAATTACTCTCCAACTCTTGGAATTACGTGTATTTAATATCTAATATAAGACTCCTCTTATATAGATATTGGTTAACACTGCTATTTTAAGTAGAATTGGGTTTCATTTAATTAATTAATTAAACTCTTTTGATTAATTAGGCTTCCCAACATATTGGGATTAATTAATTAAACTCCTTTAATTAATTTGCCTCCTAATCTCATTAGGAATAAGTGAGAGTACTAATATAAATTAATTTCTAAACTCCTTTAGAATTAAAATAATAATAATAATATTAATAAGACTCCTCTTATTAATTTATATTTAATCTGTTCAAAATATTAAATAATAAATATTAAGCTATTTAATTTATTCTATCACCATAGATTAAATTAATTACACTTCATGCATTATTACGATTATGCCATTACCTTCTTAAATAATTATTCTTCCTTTTATGGTGGAACCCTTTAGGTTCTCTATATTAAACCGGTTGTGAATAAATCAATTAGAACAATTCTAATCTTATTTAAATAAATAAATCAAGCAAATAATCTATTTAAATAAATAATATTTATTATTCAATAGGAATAAGCCTCCCTAGCGATAAACGTCTTTCCAGATAATATAAATTTTAACATTAATCATAAAAAACCTGTGAGTTAATAGTTACCGTATAATTCAATCCTTCCACCATACAATATCCCAATTAAATACAAGACATTGATTTACTGTCAAGTCTTATTTTATTTAATTATATGTATTTCGATTAGAAAATGTATAACTCTAAATAATGCAAATTAGAAACTCCTTTCTAATTTCATTATTCCTTGGCCTAGGACTACTGTGTTATCATTTAACGAATCACATATGACATATCTCTTCTTTTACTAGAAGTAGTAGATTCTTTATTGATCATTCATTGTCTCTACATGTAACACATTACACCCAAGCATATCCTTTGATATACCCTAAGGGTCTTAAGGAATATGTCAAAGTATAATTCATTACACACAAGATATTATGATGATCTCAAGTCTAAGGATCACTTGTTCTACTATCAGATTAGGAATTTCTATTGACAGACGAGTAAAACTCCATTAGGTATTCGTTAGCGAGTTACGTCTAGTGAACTTATTCTCCAATAAGCACATACATACTTGCTTTGGTGTCTCCACACAAATGATCATGAGATCAATCATCCTCATCTAATGAGCAAGCAACATATGTACCAATCTATCCGAATTTACTAATCCCCTTTTTAGTAATCCCACGATGTGGAACTATTTTAGTTTTTAAGCTTTCTAAGAATTTAGATTTCATTAGCATGATCAACATCATGATTCTAAAAGCATTGCTTAAAACTATGGGTTATTTACATATTATAAAAACAGCATCATGTAGATAATTAAATGCCTTTAATAAATGAATACTTTTATTAATAAATAAATAAGATCGTTTACAAAGTATATGCTTTATCATCATACATGATTGACTTGTATGCATACTACTTATATATATATATATATATATATATATATATTACATTAATTAGCCACGTCTAGATTGAAAATCTGTGGCTCTTTTTAGCTTTAATATATTTATAAGTATATATATTATTTATTCAATGTGATTATATATCTGTTTTAATTGTTCATTTAATGTAAATATGTTATAATGTAAATTTGTGGACTAGATTCATCTAAATCTAGCCATCTCTAACTTTCAACCAGTTCAAAAGCTGTCAAACTGGAACCGTTGAGCTAGAATGGCTAAGATTTATTTAAATCTAGCTTTCTTTCTAGTTTTGTAAATATTAAAGCGACTAAGTGACCCTAGATCTGTATCTAGAGGGAACGGAAAGCTTTGGCTACTTGCATGCAAGGATTTAACTGATGAATTCTTTGTCTTGCGACGTCTAGATTTCAATTTGCATTTTATTTCAATATCTCCGTTGTGCAGGCTTTTTGATAATATAATGTGAGCCTAGGAATCACAGGATCTACGATTAACCACATTGATCTAGATCTGATTCCCACGATGGACAACTTGCACTGTAAATATCGCCTGCCTGTCTTTTTGTAAATGTAAATCAGAGGGACCTTAAAACGGTTATCAAAATTTAAGGTCTCAACATAGTAAATTATGGTTTGGGGTGGTCGGGTCACTTCGATGACTTTCATGCCTATAAGGAGCTCGACACTTGTATATATATACTATTTGGTCGAGGATGCTTCGCATCCCAACAATAAAATCAAAATCAGCCGAATGCAGAATAAAATAGAAGTATAAAAAAGCTCCAATTGCTATGCGAGCGAAAAGGTTTGAAAACCATCTTCCAAATCATCACTTTCATATTTTATCTAAAAATAGACTTCGTAGACACTCGAAAATTTGCATTCCTGGTACTAAACCTCTAGGAGGGTATAACCATCTTTTGCCTGCCGGCGACAACCCCGAGACGTCAACTTAGCCCCGGTCTTAATACCGGGATGCCAACTCAGCCCCAATTTCAATATCGGGATCCCAACTCAGCCCAGGTCTTAATATCGGGATGCCAACTGGGCCCCGGTCTTAATACCAGGATGTCAACTCAGCCCCGATCTCAATACGGGGATATCAACTCAGCCCCGGTCTCAATACCGGGATGACTCAGCCCCGACCTTAATACCGGGATGTCAACTCAACCCCGGTCTCAATACCAGGATGCCAACTTAGCCCTGTTATTAATACCGAGATGTCAACTCAGCCCCGGTCTCAATACTGGGATCACAACTCAGCCCCGGTCACAATACTGGTATGTCAACTCAACCCTGATCACAATATTAGAATGTCAACTAAACCCCGGCGACAACCCTGGGATGTCAAGTCAAACCCCGGTCACAACCCGGGAGGTACAGTAACCCCGGCGACAACACCGGGAGATCCAGTTCAGGCCCGATCACAATCTGAGAGGTCAGGTCAAGCCCCGGTCATGACCCGGGAGACCAAGTCAACCTCATAGATAACCCTGAGGACAAACAGAATTGACTGGGATCAAAGCCTCGAAGACCACCCCGGGAAAAAAATCGAAGACCGTGCAAGTACAGAAAACAACCCCTGGAGGGGCAAGATGGTTATTTTACAAACTTGAAGCCAATCCGGTCAAAATCAAACCAAATGGATTCCATCAAGGTCAAAAAGAACCATAACATTGATCTTGAGTGAAAACGGCACAAGATAGCTCAACAGACAAACTGCGAAGAAACGAAGACCCGGTTATAAACTCCTCTTCTTGGACTCAAAAAAAGTTTAGTCCCATGTCATTGTGACGCTCTCGGCGAGGGATTTTGGAAAAGGTATAGCACGCCTCAAACGGACGCTCTGATCAAAAGTTAAAAAGTTTCGAATCTGACCTCGCATTGCTCGGAGTGCACGTACTTCAAGGCGACGGGACCCACCAGGTGGGGCTTGCCACGTGGTGCCGCAGGTAGACCCGCGGCTACAGCGGGTAGACCTGCGGCTACTGCGGGTAGACCCGAGGCTACTGTGGGTAGACCCGCGGCTACTGCGGGTAGACCCGCTTCTATCTGGTCTTTAAATACAAGTGCACCCGCAAGCCAAAAAAAGAGAAAAAAAATAGAAAACGCTCTGAAACTCCGCCCATTTCATTTCCTAGCCCGACTTCTAGTACTCCAAACCCTGATTTTATTACTCTAACACGTAGATATACTCATATACTACATTATACCAAAAATTAATCGGTGAAAATGCCCGTTTGAAGCCTATAATTTGGCAAAAAGCCCGTGTAGCAGCCCATTGCAAGTATTTTTACGATCAGAAAGTTCCTACTACTTCATTGCGAATTTATACATGTGCACGTTAAGTTTCATCTTCTGGTTTCACCTGGAACTCAGCTCTGTGGCTATTTTTGCTTACGTTTTAGTATATTTTAGTACATTTATACGTTTTTTCGCATTTGCACAGCCCGGATCGACGATCCGCAACTTTTAATCGTTTTTGTATATATATATATATATAACAATTAACTCTATCGAACTGGGTCATCGACACGTGTCCTTTTTGGCTTTATTATGTATATATTTAACTATATATATACTAACTTTTCTATTCTGTCAAGCCCGGATGTCAAATTCGTGGTAGTTATTGCTTATATATATATAAATTTTTCTGACTTCATTTGGCTTGGATTTTGACTTCGTGGCCTTTTTATTGCTTTAATATATATATATATATATATATATATATATATATATATATATACTAACTCTATATTAAAGCAACCTCGTGACCTAGATCGCTATCTATTGGGAGCGAGAATCTTTGGCTACGCGCAGGCCAGGATTTGACTGATGAATCCTTGGTTTTTGCGACGTTTGGATATAAATATACATTTTTTGTAAATATTTGTGCTGTGCAGGTTTTCTTGGCTTCTCTCTGTGAGCCTAGGAATCGTAGGATTCATGATTAAACTGACCAGAATCTGATTCCCACGAAAGACAAACTCCACATTACAAATGTACCCTGCCAGTTTTTCTGTAAAAATGTACATACAAAAGACTTTAAAATGGTTATTCGGGTTTAAGGTCTCAAACATAATGAAATAATGGTTTATCGTGCTAGAGTCACTCTGATGGATGTCATGCCCATGAGAAGACCGACACTTATAGATATTTTGTGGTCTAAGATGCTTCGCAGCCCGACAATCATCATTCAAATTGAGCCAAAAGGCTGAAAAGATAAAAAATGGAGGTATCAACATGCTTCAATTCCTACGCGAGCGTAAGGGTTTGAAAACCTGCTTTCAAAAACATCATTTTAATATCTTGTCTAAGAAGGACTTTTGTAAATCAAATCAAACCCTTCGTATATAGGTTCAACGAAGCACGTCTATACTTTCAAGTCAAACAAATGTAGACCCAATTTCTTCCAGCATTCACACACACATTGCAAATAAAAAGGAAAATATTGAAAAGATGTGGTACCGTGTTTTCACGGGAGTTGAGGGGTGTCTAACACCTTCCCCTCACTTAACCAAGCCCCCGAACTTAGAACTTCGGTTTCAAAGATCAACTTTCGACAGTGTCTAGCAATTGGGCCAACTTTCAAACAAAACTCGGTTGAGTTGGTACAACCATTTCAAATCTACCAACTGGAGACTTTGTAAACCGTTCAAATCGTCGACATAATATATGTTGACATTTTCCTAAAAAACCTTCACCCTTCATAAAAAATAGATAAGATAAAATTAGGGTAGCGAACAAAAAGACTTAGGAAGAGAGAAAGATTCAGGTCCAACTCGACCAGTATTTTTTCTTGACGTCGACAGGTGGCAACTTTGCTGGAGACAGTAGAGGGCTTAGGCCGCGTTTAAATATTTTCAAAATTTTCTTTTATATCTTTATGTGTGTAAAATACTGCGTCTTTACATTGAATGGATGTGAATGAATGCTTTACTGCTTTATATTAGTGCTTCGCACAAATGTCATCATTTCATACGGTGAGACACGATGTATGTGAATGTATGTTATGTGATTCCTCCACTAGGAGGCAAACCCATCGGTGTTTAAGTACTGAACTCAAAGAAGACTAATTATGCGAGGCTTAGGAAAGGCACCACTTAGATCTGCTCTAATTGAAAGATCGGATTAATTTCCCCTCTAGTAGATTGCGATGATCTGGGGACCTTCATGCCTAAAAGCCGAGAGAGTAGCCTAAGATAGGTCAGCCTCTAATTAACCAAATTCGAAGGGAAGCCTCTCCATGCCTTCCTCTTTCACTACACATGTCCATTTTCAAATTCCAATGTAAATTTCGTAAATATACATGTCATGTAAATCCTGTCATGCTATTCTGTCATTAAAATGACTGACCTTTGTTTTATAGGATAAGATTAAAAAACCTTAAAAAAAACAAATTGTATGGCATGCATCCGACTAATACTTCCATTCAGGAAATTAACACCCCTACGTTTGTTGTAGGTAAAAATTGGTCCTTGTCACTAGATCAAAATCTAAGAAAGCACTAAGTCCATCTCTAGGCATGGCTTCAAGTTCTCAACCAGAATCCACACCCGTCTTTAGGGAAGTGTTTGAAGGATTAAAGAACCAGATAGCCGAATTGGCTATTTTCGTGAGAGAACAAAGTAAAGCTTTTAAAGGGAGACAAGCACAGGGTTATACAGAACTAGTTACACTCGGTGGCAGTCAAGCGATTGGAAAAAAAGACTCTCAGATTCCTGAACCACAGAACCAGGATCCTACCAACAAAACCCCTGAAATCACCATCCTTAACAAAGAGCAGGAAGCTGGTGATATTCTAAAAAAGGTACAACAAATGGAAGAGACCATCCGGTCCATCAAAGGGACTAGGGCATTGGGGAGTGTCAATTACTCGGACTTATGTATATTCCCCGGGGCTCGTTATCTAGAAAAATTTTAATTCCTTGATTTTGAGAAATACGATGGATTGGGAGACCCATACACCAATTTGAAGGTATTGATTGGAGAGCTTGGATCCTGTGCAAAGGACGAGAAGCTCAAAATGCAATTATTCCAGAAGAGTCTGACCGGAGAGGCTAGAGCCTGGTATGCCCGGTTAGATAACTCCAATATTCACAGCTGGGAAGAGTTAGCACATACCTTCCTCAATCAGAACAGCTTTCAGTCTCAAATGGCTTCAGACAGATACCAGATCACCAAAATCAAGAAACAAAATGCCGAGTCTTTCAGAGAGTATGCCCAACGATGGAGGCGGGTGGCAGCACAAGTCACCCCACCTATGACTGAGTTTGAGATAGTCATGACATTCATCGACATCCAAGAAGCTTCGTATTACGAAAGGGTCCTAGCAGGCATAGGAAAATTATTCTCGGAGATGATCAAACACGGAAATATGGCTGAAATGGGGCTGAAGTCTTGGAAGATAAAAGATCTTACTGCCTTAGAAGCCGTTGCCGAGCATATCCAATCTGGGAATTACGGGAGTAATCCCGTAGGGTACACAAGAAGAAAGAAGAAGTGTCTTTAGTACTGCAAGGACAGAATCAGAGGGGCGATTTGAGTAGTATGCCCATTAAAAGTAGGAACTATTCCCCTTTTCAAGCTCCTGCCCAATCTTCTAACCCTCCATTTCAGAAAAATTTGGAGGCCAGACGTCGGAGAACATTCACCATTTTAGGGGATTCACTCGAGAATGTGCTAAAATTGTTGACAGCATAGAAGAAGATTGTTCTGCTCCTTCCACCAACCAGCACCGGGGGAAGGAATTTTGAGCCAAGTAAAAAGTGCGCATACCATTCTGGATCTCTGGGCCATAATACAAAAGACTGTTGGGCTCTCAAGCACAAAATCCAAGACCTAATAGACAACGGATAGATTGTGGTGACCAAACCGGAGCAACCGCACGTGCAGGATAATCCCCTCCCTCAGCATAAAGAGGAGAGTGTCAACATGGTGAACACAAAGAATGGGGAAGGCTCCAAATACCTCCGTTATGTCGGAGAGGTAACTCAATCCATTACCAGTAGCCCAGACAGTTGGGAGTTATTAGAAAGAAGATTCCTGATAGAACAGGAAATCAAGTCCATTAAGGAATAGATTGGACAGTTAGCGGATATGGTCGTATAACAACATCGGGTAACCAGGCAGCTGATAAACCAATCCAACCTGTCTAAAACAAGTCCTCTTACACCATAAATTAAACCCATTTCTATGAGGGATCACTATCAGTTTCATGAGCATGAACCTTGGGCCGACAAGGTGGCCAAGGAAGAAAAATTTCAGGCTGATAGGGAATTCGCCTTCCAGAGGAATTTCACTAATCTGAACCAGACGATAAAGGAGATACTCCAAATGTTAATCAATGAGGGGATGGTTATAGATTTGTTACCCCCAGTGGACCCTTGATCCAAGAAATTCAAACCTGACAAGATTTATCAGTATCACTCCATTGCGCCCGGTCATGATACCGAGGATTGCTAGAGACTTCGTCACCTGATTCAGAATTTGATTGAAAATGGTGAGCTAATAAAGGGGAATCAAGACTATGGCCTTCCCAATGAAGAAACACTCTTTATTCCCACGGCATGGAATCAAGGAACAGTGGCTGTTATTTTCTGCGAAAGGGAGCTAGCCATCACACCCTTAATACTGCCAGGGAAAGGGGTCCAAGAAGCATAGAATCCTATGAACTTAGCTGTGCTCAAGCCTTTAATATTTCCTTTCAGACCCCAATATCCAGTGATCAGTCTGAAAAGAGTCCCATGGAACTATGGGAATGATGAGAGTTCAACCTCGAATAATATTGCCAGCATATCCAAGGAGAATCCATTGTACCTGCCTCAGCGGGTGATAAATTTAGTTATCAAGGCCAAAGAAAAGGTGGCTGAAGAGAAGATTGAAGAATTCCTCAGCAAAATGTGGTATAATGAGATCAAGATGGTGCAAATCTTGAAGGATGCACCCAAGTAATCATCGCAACATTTTGGTGAAAGTACTGGAAGAAGCCCATCTGCCAAGGACAATGGATGCCGAGAAATTCCGTCATGTGATAGAACACATCTTCAACAATAATGTGATATCTTTCACTGATGATGATATACCCGCAGAAGGCACAAGCCATCGCAAGTCACTGCACATAGCAGTGATGTTATCATGGTATGTGATTGGAGGTGTGCTTATAGATGGAGGATCGTCCCTAAACATCTATCCATACGACACCTTGGAAAGAATGACGATTAACCCAAACCGGATCAGAACCAGTTATGTGGTTATCCGGGCTTTCGATGGGTCTCGCCGAGAAGCTCTGGGAGAGATTGAGCTTCCACTAGAGATTGGTCCACACACCTTCTATGTATCATTCTAGGTACTCAACATCACCACCGGATACAACTTGTTGCTAGGAAGACAGTGGATCCATATGGCAGGAGCAGTTCCATCCACCCTCCATCAGCAGCTTAAGTACATTATCAATGGAAATCTAATCACGGTGAATGCCAAACAATAATACTGCATACAGGGAGATATGCCGGTGATCAGTCTGGATGCAGGGATTGAACCTGCAAGTTTTCAAGCATTGGAGGTGAGCAATATTCAATACCTACCAGTTGGGGCACCGGCCTTGAAACCAAAAGTCTCCCCCGAAGTGATGAAAGTGGGCCAGGAAATGGTATCTTTGGATTTCCGCCCTGGAGAAGGGTTAGGAAAAAATCAGCAAGGTATCAAAAGTTTGGTGCAGATCCCGAGCCAATCAGGGAAAGCCGGATTAGGCTACACATCCCGGTCAAACCACCGGAACCCCCACAAGCATCCAAAGGTTTCTGCTTCCACTATACTATTGCCAAAGCAAATTGATGCCGAGTTTGTAAAGCCAATGAGGAAGATTCCTGCTATTATGTCAGCCATGTTATTTCCTTTAGTCATACCAATAAGTGAGAGGAAAGCCCCAAAGCCTGAGGGGGACAGCAAAAAGGGAAAAAAAGTTCCTGTACGAAGGACGAGACCCATTTGCTAACATGCTTTTTCTCATAGACTACGACGGTATGAATGATGATATCCCAGACATTGACGAAGAGGATCAGATCCAAATTCCTCGCATCAAGAAAGGAAAGGGGGGCATTTCAAGGAAAAACCCCGGCTCTGATTTGAAGGATGTCTTTGTCATCATCAGAAATGAGGCAGACAACCACAAATCTTGTATCCTACCTATTCATGAGGATATGACCCTAGACAACTGGAGCAGCGTCCCTTGCCTCATTCAAAAAGGGTAGAGAGTCCACATGCCCTATAATATGGACTCCAAAATTGGATTTGTTTGTCCCTGCTGATGAGATGCCAACCTGTCACAATGGCTACAACTTTGATGTAGAACTGAACTTTGACTTGATGGAGATTGATAAAGAGGAGATAGATGACTATGAGGTGCCCGAATAGATCAAAGAATGAGTCGAAGACAAACCTCGACCAAACCTCGACTAAACCACCACTATTAATATCGGAACCTCATAAAACCTCAAAGAAATCAAGATAGGCCTAGACCTCACCCCAGACCAAAGAACCGACCTGATTAAAATCTTAACACAGTTCCAGGATGTGATTGCACGGTTGCATGAAGACATGATTGGCTTGTCTACTGACATTGTCATCCATCGACTCCCCATCAAGGATGGATTCAAGCCAGTCAAGCTGACGCTCAGGCAATTGAAACCTGAATGGAATCTAAAAGTCAAAGAAGAGGTTGTCAAATAATTCAAAGCCGACATCATCATGGTATCAACATACTCGGAGTGGCTGTCGAACATAGTTCCCGTGCCTAAGCCTGGAGGGAAGGTACGAGTATGCGTGGATTACTGGGATTTGAACAAAGCTTGTCTCAAAGACAATTTCCTGGTACCTGTTATCCACATCCTGATAGACAGTACGACGCAGTACGTCATGTATTCTTTCATGGATTTCTTTGCTGGTTACTATCAAATCATGGTTGTTGAAGAGGACAAGGAGAAAATAGCTTTCATCACTCCTTGGGGAACTTTCTGCTCCAGACGTTTATCCTTCAGCCTTATCAATGCCGGTGCCATGTATCATCGAGCCATGATGGCCCTGTTTTATGATATGATGCATAAGGAGATAGAGGTTTATGTGGATGACATCATTGTCAAATCCCAAAAGGAGGGTGATCACAGTAACCATCTCAGGAAGCCGTTCAACAGATTGCGTAAGTACAATCTCAAGCTGAATACAGCCAAATGTGCTTTTGGTGTCAAATTGAGCAAGTTGCTGGGATTTCAGGTAAACAATAGAGGCATCGAGCTGGATCCTGCAAAGATTAAAGCCATCACTGAGATGCCCGTACCCCGAATAGAGAAGGAGATACGCGGGTTCCTGGGGAGGATCAATTTCATAAGCCAATTCATTTCCTAGCTCACAACAACTTGTGAACCCATCTTCAAGCTACTAAGGAATAATTCCTCCATGAAGTGGAATTAGGATTGCCAAAAAGCTTTCCTTGCCATCAAAAAGTAGCTGATCGAAGTGCCTATCTTGGTACCTCCGAGGGATGAAGTTCCCATATTTATGTACATGTCTGTCAATGCCAACGCAATGGGTTGTATGCTGAGACAGAAAGATGATAGTAGCAAGGAGAGAGCTATCTACTACATCAGCAAAAGATTTAGCAGTGGTGAACAGAAGTACACCCTGATCGAGAAGATATGATGTGCATTAGCATGGGTTGCTGTGAGGTTACAACATTATCTACATGGGCACACGACCTACCTCATATCACACATAGATCCACTAAAGTACGTATTCAACAAGCCAATGTTGAATTATCGATTGTCTAAATGACAGTTGATCCTCCAATATTTCAACATTGTCTACGTGACTCAGAAGTCCATCACAGGGCAAGGCATTGCAGATCAACTAGCGGAGGTACCATCAAGAGGGTTTGAACCTTTGGAGACTTATTTCCCGGATGATGGGATTATGACAATTCAACAAATCCGACAAGAGAATATTGTCCAACCATGGAGAATGTATTTTGATGAAGCGGTGAACATGGAAGGTGCCGGAGCTAGGGCAGTCCTCATCTCTAGTATATGAGAGCAATATCATGTGGCTACCAAGTTGCAGTTTGTCAACACCAATAACATAGCTGAGTATGAAGGATACATAATGGGGTTGAAACTAGCCCAGTCCATGGGTATCCGGCGTTTATTAGTCTTTGGAAATTCTGAGTCGGTCATTAGATAAACCACTAGGGCATATCATACCAAAGAATTGCATTTGCTGCCCTATCACCGGCAGGTCATCAACATATCCATGGATTTTGAAGAGATAACCTTTATCCATATCTCTCGAGGAAGGAACGACTTTGCTGACGCATTGGCAACATTAGCTTCCTTGATCAACGTATCGGGTAGGAGGGGAATTCCTGGCATCAAATTCACAAACCAAAAGGCCCCGACATATGGGAATTATATTGGAGAAATCTCAGATGAAATACCTCCTATCAAACAGCCTTGGTATCAAGACATCAAGGAATATCTCTGAGATGGATCTACACCCGCTGGGGCAAGCCAAGCTGAGAAAAAGTGGATTCATAAGATGGATATGAAGTTCTATCTGAGCGGAGACGCACTCTATAAAAGGGATGTTAGAATAGGCCTTTTAAGATGCCTCGATAAAGAGCAAGCCCAGAGATTAACGGATGAAGTCCACGGTGGAGTCTGCGATCCACACATGAGCGGTAATTTGCTGGCCAAGAAAATATTGAGAACAGGGCATTACTGGATCTCTCTCAAAGATGACTGTGATGATCACGTCAAGAAATGCTAACAATGCCAAATCCATGGAAATGCTATTTACGCTCCTCCAAATGAGCTGCACAATATGAGTTCACCATGGCCTTTCTTCATGTGGGGAATGGATGTGATCAGGCCAGTAGAACCCAAAGCCAGTAACGGACATCGATTCATCTTCACCATGATCAATTACTTTACCAAGTGGGTTGAAGCTGACTCTTTTCCCAAAGTCACCCAGGAGGTAATCACTGGTTTCATCAGAAATAATGTTGTCTGTCGATATGGGCAACTGGAGGTGATCGTATCAGACAACGCCAAGAACTTAAAAAATCAGATGATGAGAGATTTATGCAAAAAGTTTCATATCAAGCATCTGAATTTTGTCATCTACCGACCCAAGATGAATGTTGTTGTCGAAGCGGCCAATAAGAACATCAAGAAGATTATGCAGAAAATGTCCGCCAATCACAAAGGATGGCCTGACCTGTTGCCCCTGACTCTATTAGCATACAGGACTTCAATGCGTACCTCTACTGGGGCTACCCCCTATTCATTGGTCTATGGCATGGAAGTAGTACTTCTCATAGAAGTAGAAATGGAGTTCTTGCGAGTGTTAATAGACGCTCAAATGGAAGAAGATCAATGGTTGCAAGAGCGATACCACTAGATGTCCTTGATAGATGAAAAGAGGGCAACAACCATTTTCCACGGGCAGCTATATCAGCAAAGGATTGCTCGATCATACAACAAGAAAGTTCGAATATGGCAATTCAAAGAAAACGACCTAGTGCTGAAGAAAGTTTTGGCCAATCAAGACGAAGCTAAAGTAAAGTTCGCCCCAAATTGGGAAGGCCCTTTCAGTGTCAAAGAGGTGTTGACAGGAGGATCTATAAGATTGCAAGAAATGGACGGGAGCGAATTTCCCCAACTCATCAACTCAGACACCATAAAAAGGTACTATGTCTGAAACACATGCCAACCGTCATCCTGGTCCTGCGAATTGATCAAATTAGTTTTGGTTTTCATTAGAAGATCGAACTACGAATGACTTGATCTCCGTCAGCCCGGGAGTACGTAGGCAGCCATTCTTGGTGCGGTCAAACTAAACAAAATTTTAAAAACCTATCAAACCAAACTCAAAAGAGACATTTGTGACACCCCCAAATCGGGGTACATCGTTTCCACATGATTTGGTGTTCACTTTCTAAATAGAACATACATCTACCCATAATAAGGAATGTAAAATAAATTACAACCTTGAATAAATAATAAAATCTTCCTTGAAAAGGAATTACAACCTTATCCAAAATCATCACAAGGTTTATTTAACCTTAACATAAATAATAATGCGAAAACAAAAACAATCATAAAGTCTTATTACAATCAAAATCAGAAGATAACCAGTCTTCACTTGTTCATCTTGCCTTTCCCTTTACTCGTTGACGGTACGTCAACGTTCTCGGCTTTAACTACAAGGGATTATTAAATATGCAAGAGTGAGAAAACAAAAGCTCACTTGAAATACAACAATAATATGACATAACTGAATAACTTCAAAAGACTTGAATAACTTTACTTTTATCAACAATAAAGAATTGAATAATAATTATTTCATCAATATTTGGAATTTCGAATATTAAAACATCTGAGGGTCGTAAGACCTTGAACTTTGTCCTAGGTTATAAAAATTTCTATTTAAAACCTTTAACAGTCATATAGACCATGGACTCTTAACTCGTACTGAGGGGGATCAGCCTCGTACCATGTATTGTGCACAAATATTTAACGCTTTCGCATAGTAACCTCCCCTAATAAATAGGGTTGTTAATCTCAGTATTTGATATGAGTCCACACCAAAGAAAGTTTGGTTTGGATAGCTAAAAGAAAATTTGGAGTTTCAACTATCATCAAGCATAATTTAATAATAACGAATTATGAAATAATTTATGCTTTAGAATTTAAACTTAAAGCATACGAAAGATAAGATAGACCTTACTTGAACAATTATGTCAAGGTCACTTTAATTAAATTATGAACTTTAAATAAGTACTTGTGTGACACCCCCGAATCCGGGTCCTCTGACCCCGGTCCGGTCGTCACGATACAATACTAACATCCACCTCTAAACAGTATACAATAGCTAAAAATGCGGAATATAATAAACGTACGTCGTTCATTCAAAAGGTGTTACTAGTCCCAAGATTCGATAACCTTAATACAATCTTACAAACATACCCTAGAATGATCATTAGGGTTCAAATTACAATAATAGTAATTAAATTAAACATAAGGTAAAGTCTGCTCCTTGCAAACTATCCTACATCTTTCCTTTACCCTTACCATTCCCTGAAGTCTCGGGCTTAACTGCAATATAAGTCATGATATAGCAAGGATGAGCAACAAGTTTGCTCAGCAAGTTTAAATATAACAATAAAGGATATATCATGATGAATGAAAAATATATGACAATGAATTCAACAATATGAATATCTGAAAGATTCAACAATATGAATATCTGAAAGATTCAACAATATGAATATTAGAAGCAAAGATAATAATTGCTTTTAGAATGACTGATAGTCAAGTAGACTTTGAACTTATAACTTTCCAATGGGTTCAATAGCTAATTGACCCTTTGGTTACTGGCTACAGAAAACCAATACTTGAGGAGATTAGCCTCGAGTATATCATGTATATGCATAACACTTACATCTGCTTACTCGTATCATATATTAGATACCTGGGCACACTCCTATCATATGAGAGGTGTTCTGTTCCGTCTAAGAATCCTTACCATCAATTGGTTTGGATAGCTTTAAAGAAAACTTCATACACTTGTCTAACCGAACAAAGGTTCAGACTCTATCTGACATAGTTCAAGAAATTTAGAACTTTGAATAATGTACAAGTCCAAGACTGTACGAACTCAAATGCACTAAGTGCGAATATCAATAATATCGATGTGGGATAATCGTAGAAGAGCTAAACCACTAAATAACATGCTTGGAAATAAAGTCCAAGCATTAAGTAAACAACTTTCAATTCAATAATAACCTACTCAATACAATATGAGAAGGATAGGGAACTTGCACAATAAAAGTACAGTTTAGAAATTTGCACAATATATGAATTTGTGTAAGTTCGGGGAACTTCACAATAATAGATCCCTTGCATAAAATAAATGCATAGGTTAGGATACTTGCGTTCAATATAACAATCAAATGAAGTTAGGAAACTTGCACAAATAAGGAGTGTAAGCCAGGGGACTTGCACAGTTATAGATTCCTTGCATAAAGTAAATGCACAGGTTAGGACACTTGCATCCAATATAACAATCGAATGAAGTTAGGAAACTTGCACAAATAAGGAGTGTAAGTCAGGGGACTTGCACAATTATAGATTCCTTGCATAAAGTAAATGCACAGGTTAGAACACTTGCATCCAATATAACAATCGAATGAAGTTAGGAAACTTGCAACACAATAAAAGTAGTATTTGGTAGGGAACTTGCTTACAACGTTCCTCGAATAACGTAAACCCAAATATAAGATACTTGCACTATAAATGAATGTAAGTAAGGAAACTTGCAAATAATACAAGAACGGGTTCAAAAGAACTTGCACAATCAAAGAGTAAAGTTCGGGAACTTACATGTTTGCTCAGCTACAAATAAGTTCTAGCTTTAATTTAACTTGCGTTGAAACAACCTATCGTTAACAAGTCGGTCTTTCAATTATCATGTATAAAATAATATAAGTCCATACCAACAAGAATCTACTTATCATATAATTCTATCTCATAGTTCACGTAAGTCAATCTAATCCTGTCTTAGATTTAATAACTTTAGATTGTCTAGTTCATAAGCATCAATATAGGCTTGAACATATAGCATTCCAATTTAATCATGCAATATAGTTTAAGATACATATATTGCAAGGTTCTGTTCATAAATCTAAGTTATAAGGTTCAATGCTGGTAAGCCTTAAGTTAGCCAAGTCCATGCCTCAAGGTCAACTATTAAAGTTATAATACTACATAACGAGGCTAAACAATGTTGAATAGTCATGCTTGGGTGCAAACAATACATGTATACTTTAATCACATAGTTTATGCCTGAAGTTCATTTTCTATGATTGAGCATGCACATGTGAAATTTGTATATAAACAAATGAGGTTTATGTCAATACGTCTATAGGCATAATGAAATCTTAATACTTATGCTCGCATGATCATAATGTAATTCACATGGTAATCAATGCTATTTAGCTTCCACATTCTAAGTTTCCATTTGCAAAGTACACTAAGTCAAAAATACAACACGGTATATGTAAAGCATCTCGTAACCGTTATTCACATGTATTAGAACGCATACATAAGTCACATACATGTATTTAAGTGGTCATAATCTAAAAGACACAAGTCTTGGTTAAGTTTACTTTAAAAGTCTTAAGTTTCTCTTTTGAAATCGTTAAAATCTTGCAATCGTGCATGCTAGTGTGTTCAACACTTTAAACGTACATTTCATGTCAATATAGACAATACGGTCATGTTCATAAAATCAGAATTCATATCTCAATGTAACATGCCAAGTCCATGCTCAATGCTCACGTTTCGTTAATAAGTTTTCCCTAATGAGGTCTAACATGACCGTGCATATTATTAAACATGTATATACCAATTAGCATGCTCTTCATGCCTATCTAGGTCATACTAACATGATACACAATATCTACATGTTAAAGTTCACCTTTGAAACTTGTATTTTTCGTTAGAAATGTTCAATAGTGGGGTTCACATGTTCACATTCCATCATGAAACTTATGTATGCAAGTTGACATGCTCCTCATGTAATTCTAAGTCATGCTATCATGCTTGCAAGTTTAGAATGCTAACATGGCAAGTATACATATCGAGTTTGTTTCCAATTTCGAAGTTAGTTTATGAAACGCTAAGTTTATCTCAAACTATACGTATTTGTGCAACTATTAGTGAAACATGCTTACATTGCCTCAATATATACATATATATGTATCACTCATGCTGGCATGCTCATTCTAAACTAGTATCATAAGTTAGCATGAACAGATTGCAAAAGTAAACAAAAATCTGCAGACAGGTACTGGCGCAGCTGCGCAGGCTGGCGGCCAGACCAGAAGCTGCGCAGTTTTCGGCAGTAACTTCAGCCCATTTCAGAAATCCTACGAATTTCATTCATGTCCCAGACATAAAACAGTTCTAGCATGATTACTATCTTATTTAACACTTAAAACAACATACTTCATAATCCAATTATCATCTAAATAGAATAATCAAGGAATTAACATGGAAGAACAAGAATTTAGAAATCTCAGAAATAGAAAAATGAAGAATATGAATGGAAGCAATAGGAATTATACCTCTGTATTTGCTTTGCTGCTAATCTCTTACTCACTATAACTCACAATAACTCACTAGCAATTCTACTAATTCTATACTTGTATGGAAATCTCAGCAATTGCAATAAAGAAGGAAGAGAGTTAATTTATAGGCAATTTTAATATCCGGTTCTTGACTTTGTTCATAAAATCAAAACAAAGGATTATATGATTACATAATGGATTACAAGAAGTTGGTAAGGGTTGGTACAATCCATCATTATCTCCACTCCCCATCTCATGATTAGCTAAGCTTTGTGAAGAAATTGAGGAGAAGATAGACTAGTGTAGCATGTGAGTTCACGTGTGGGAAGAGTTGGGCTCTCAACAAACCTCAGCAACTAGCATTCCATGTACTACTGTTATATTTAGATATATATACACATAGTATATATTTAAGTTATAGATTAAAATGGTTATTGCAATGTTGGACAACCAATTGAAATTTAGTAAATTGCTAGTGTAGTATAACACTTAGGTTATATATGTATACACCTTATATAGTTTGGGTTATGAATATAAATGTAATTTCTCATTACAATGTTTCAAGTAGGTACATATACACCAATCATATAATCCATGTACATTTTCTATTAACACCAAATATAAAGTAATTGGGTATTATTATTATTATCACAACGGTTATTATTATAATTATCATAACTTATTAAAAATCATTATCAAATAACAATCGTTTATTGATATAATGTAATAGGTATACATATTACTGTTTATCCATACCTATCATGGTACATAAGGAGTAATATATATAACTCATCTAATACAGTTAATCTTACCATATAGTCCATATATACAATACAAGCCATATTAATATGTCACATAGCACCTTATACAATATATAAAGGTAACTACCTTATACCAAAGGATTAATTACCACATGTTTGTATAAAACAATTAACCAAGTAAATATAATATTATTATATTTATAAATCTCTTACTCAGTAATTATTATTAAATTATACTCTTACGTTTTATTATCCTCAACAATAATAATTTCATACATTATCGATTAATTACTCAAATATCAATTAATCAATCACGATTAAATCTCTACACTATAATCAAGTAAATTTGAATATGTAATTACTAACACTTTTATCAGTACTCAGATATAAAGGTCTCAGGGTTAATCTACTAATTTAAATAACCATTAGTGATTCCCTTTAATAAAATCCTAGTATTTATTCGCATAGGTTCAATTCACATAATCACATAACCACATAAGGTTTAAATAAGCTCGTAAAACTAACTCAATAAAATTTTAAATCACATATTAAAATAATAAGGAGTTTAAAATTCATGGTCGTTACAACTTGTCCATTGCAGAAATAAAAGGACAATCTCAAATTCAATAAATATTTGAATTTAAAACACTTGTATAACAATAACAAGTTTGAGTTTAGAAAACTTGCATAATATAAGGATTAAAGAACTTGTATATAATTAACGAGTTTAGAAATAGAAGACTTGCCTCAAGCGCAAGATACTATTACAAACCACGTTCTTTAACACTTCCTACACATATATATTTAACTATAATAATCTAAATTAGTTAACACGTAACTAATTCACATAATTAGTTAACCCATCTAAGTTAACTCGTTCTTATATAATTATCAAGTAAATAATTAATTATCACGTAATTAATCACACCACATAATTACACATTCACATAATTAATCAAATAATAATTATGTACTTCATATTAATTAAGTTATAATTAAACAAATTATAATTCAATTTAAACATTCACTTCAATTATAATTAATCAAATTATAATTACATCATATATTAATTAAACTATAATTAAACAAATTATAATTTATAATTAATCAACATGCATTTATTAAATTATAATTAAGCATATTATAATTTAAATTAACATTTACTTGATTAAATTTAATCAAGCTATATTCATTATAATGTAACAAATTAAGCTTAAACCTTTACTCATAATTATAATTATTCAAAATTATAATCACATATTATATTTTATTAATATAATCTATTAATATTCATCTAGCATTTTAATGTATATCTCACATGTTATCACATTCTCACATTGGGTAAATTTCAAAATACAAACAAAATAAAACATTATTACTTTCTGCAACCCCACCGCCGGGGCTGGGGCGGGCCCCCTGCAGCGAACGCAGACAGGTTCACGAACTGTGCAGAGAAAAAGTTAATTTGGCTTATTTCTCCACATCGAGTTCTGAAATCAGCCAACAATTTGTATGTAAAACTTTACAGAAACATAATTTTAAAGCTTCTAATCATGTTTTAACACATTGAATCATCAAAACACATAATCACAAACTCTAAATTTGAAAATTTTGGATAAAAACTATTTTTCAGTGTTCTTGATAAAATTGAACACTGTAAGTTTATTTCTTAATCAAATCACACAATTCAAATCACATTGAATTCTTTTCTTGACAAGCTAACAAAAACTAAAATCAATTGTACAACAATTAACAATTAAACTTAAATTCTGATTTTAAAGACCAATTATTTTTAAAACATGTTTACTGTATTTCATGATGAACATGATTCTTTACTTTCATCATGTTTACACAAACTAAACAACTTACTTTATCCTACTAATCATATGTAAATAATTTACATACACAATATCACATACATACATAAAAATCAAAATTTTTTATGAAGAACTATTTTTACAGAGAACTAAAATTATGAAGAACATCAATTGAAATTTAAAACTATAAGGTTAGAGATTATACCATTGATAGTAGGTTGGAAGAAGAAAATGATTATTGTGTTTGATTCTCAAAGCCTCTCCTCTTTTCCTCCTTTTCTTCTCTCTTTTCTCTCTATGTTTCTCTATATATTTTCTCCTTTTGTTTTTTCTTTTCTCTAACTTTCTAACGTAGTATAAACTAACTGATATAATATACATATACTTATAATATATATATATATATATATATATAACTACTATTCACTTAATATATATAATAATTACATATTATTATATATGTTACAAATGTATGAATTTTAAAAGCCATAAGGCTTGTTTGGGAAACACTTATTTAAAAATAGGTTTTTGGTAGTTAAGGCCATGTTTGGTAAACACAAGATTAAAACAGGTGCAAGGGCCTTGTTTGGTAAAAACTAATTTAAAATCCTTTTTATTCTTTTAATAAATCCTTTAACACATATTCTTAATGTTACACTTTAATTTTATTAGATTCCAACCTTCTAAATTAATTAAATAAAAGCTAACATCAATTATCCACATAAAAATTATCATATAACAATTATAATTACTCGCTAATTATAATCTCATGCAACAATTATCACATAAACTTCATCTAATTTAATAATCTCAATTAAATTAGAACAATACCATAAAATCATTACACATCAATTAAATAAATTATTAAATATTCATTTAATTAATATATAACACTTAATTAAATTAATTCACAACAATCACATAATTTATATATTGAACTCAATAAGTAAATCAGTTAAAATATTTATTCCGTTCAATAAATATTTAAAATTAATATATAAAAGTCTCATTCGTTACAATCTTCCATCCTTAAAAGGATTCTGTCCCCAGAATCTCAAATAAAAAAAACTCATCTGTTATAACATTTCTCAAACCTCTCACATAAAATTTGAACTACGAATGACTTGATCTCCCTCCACCCGGGATTACGTAGGAAGCCAGTCATAGTGCGATATGACCTTCAAAAAATTAATAAAAACCAATCCCAAGACACCGAAACCCCATAAAACCCAAATAATATCAAGTCTCCCTGGTCAACAGGGCCATTTGAGATATTCTCCGACATCTCACTGTCAATCTATCAAGGAAAAACTCATAATACATCAACAACAACAAGTCATGAAAGAAGTGGTAATCACTCAACAATGACAATACAAATCCAATAGGGAAGTAAATCAAAATATATTTTTCTGATATATAATACTGTTTGATATATACATAGTGTCATGTACATGACAAAAAATTGCTGATCTAGTATGTGCAGGGAAAACAAAGCTAATCTATGGACCAATTGACAAGCGTGATAGCAGTGCCAACATGGCATCTCTATCTAAAGATGGGGGAGCAGCTGCAAGCGCAATACCCTCAGTCTCCATACGAGCATGAACATCCAGAGCCATCTACATAGTGGTACTGTGACCATCTATGTAAGCACTTATGTCTGCAACTAGGCCATGTGTATATGATCGGAGGGAACTACTATCAGCAATATGAATATCCCGGGTAGCTATGGCCCCGTCCCTCTCCACAAAAGTAGGATCCCTGGCAATCAAAGTCTCCTCAATCTCAACAAAAGTCGCATCTCGAGAAGAACAAGCCTCATCTCTCCCAATCAATGTCGCTTCCCAAGTAGCTCGAGCCTGGTCTTTGGTAGCGAAAGCTGTATCTCATCCAGACAGGGCCGTCAACATCAACGCCCTAGCCTGATCTCTCTCGAAAGTCATCTGAGCTAGTGAATCAGCAATAGCTAGATCTGTACCGGCATGAATAATCGGTGGATCACCAACTAACGCTGCTGTCAGACCCATAAACAAATCGTCCTCCGTGGGAGAATCAGGATCCTCCACAGGCTTCTCCTGATCTGAATCTGTGATCAGAGCTAACTGGATAACCGCAGCTGCTACTATATCGGCCTCCAACCATGCCGAATACTCTACAGAGCAATCCGGATGGCTAGTAGAGAAATCAGCCCTCTCTCTATGAACACTCATAAATCCTGATCAAGTCGTATGACGATAAAGATGAAGCTTATATACGCTGACCAATAACCCCTCAAACTGGTGTAGGCTCTGGAACTGATCAAACTGACCCATAACTGCCAATGGATGGTAAGTGGTCACCCCTCCCAATCCCGCTAGGGGCAGATAGTCCATTCCAACTGCATGGGTGATGAAGTTGTAAGGGGAGAAAAGCCTTGAGCAAGGCAGGATTGAAAAGGGATGCTCAATATCTAATAGAAAGGCAGACTATGTCGCTGCATCTGAACACTCTGCCGGTTGGAAGGAGTATGACATGACTATCTCATGGGTAAAGCAGTACCCATGGTGTCTAAAGGTGCCAATCGGACGTAAATATGTCATGAGCCATGCATACAGCAAGCCAGAGCTACCTCTAAAAACCTCTCTGGATGGGTGCTTCAAAAGATAGCTAACCTCAAGGTCTCGACCAGTATCATTGGCAGAATAGTACTACCCTGTCTAAGAGCACGAACCACGACCACCAAACCAATATCTAAATGGTCCAAATATAGTGGCATGTATACATAGGCCGTGACGCACATCAACAAGACATCTACCCGGGCCAAATGCCACTCATCTGGCAAAATTATAAAATCCCCAGCGTGTCGATCATAGCTATCTAGCTGATCGAAGGGATCGATCAGAAAGTCAATAGAGATCACATATCTTAAAATAATCTCATCAATGACTACTCTATGTCTCACACCCGATGTACGTATGAATGGTCTCCTCATGTCGCTGATAGCTGTGCGAGCGCAAGGCAGGTCCAGTGCTAAACCTGTAAGTCGCTCATACTCCTCTAGGGTCGGGTCGTGCAGTCCAAAGTAAAAAACCTACCGCTCAGGTATCCAGCAGGATAGATTGCCATCTATAAATCAGTATGAAACATGGAAATCTAGAAGGGCAAGGAATGCCCCAACATCAGATCTACTGTCCCTTTGACTGTATGTGACAGACTATCGTACCACGACCTCAATGAGGATGCTACCAAGGATGGTGGTGAGTGCTCAATACGACTGACCGTAGATGATGACATCTGTATCACCGTATTATAAGACCATTCAGGGATCAAATCTAAACTCACATGTCTAAGTGCATATCCATGACATAATATATGCATAATGACAATGATAAATATGATGCAATAGATAGGAAATATCATGTATATCTAGAATTAACTATCTACAGCAAGCATCATCTCTGTCTGATCATACAATCCAAAAAAAAAGTACAGAGAAATGGGGCACAGCCGCCCAATTACTAACAGAGGCCTATCAAAAGATATATCAAGAAATGGGGCACAGCCGCCCAATAGCTAAACAGAGGCCTATCAAAAGAAATAGCGAAAAAAGCTATCCAAAGAGATCAAGAATATCTGCATCCAGGCTATTAACCTGCTCCAGCTCCTCCTGAGTCACAAAATCGAGGCCAGTGGGAATGTTCAATCGATACAAGGGAGGATCAGTACTTGCAAAGCTGCTAGAAAATGGACCCGTGGAAGGGCCAGCTCCAGAGCTGGAAGGAGCAAAAGAATCTGCCTCGGATGGCTCTCGACCAAGGTTCCTGATGAACAAATGTGCCCTCTCCAACTGCTGGGTCAATCCTGTGATCTGATCTAGATGAGTCGGATCTCAAAGGCAAGCTATCCAGTCTGTCATCATCACAGACCCGGGCACCATATCTGCCATAAATTGGGTAGCAAGAGTCTGAGCCCCAATGGTATGAGGGCTCCACCAGCTGTGAAATGCCTCTTGGCTGTAAGGACCCTCTGACAGGGTGAAGCCATCCATGCCCACCATAGGAATATCTGTGAGTTGCTGAGCTAGTGGCCAGTGATTCCAAGCAGGAGGAACAAAGGGAATGTGGATTTCCCCCGTTATGCTCTTAATAGCATGCTCTCCTAAATAGAGCTCCCAACCTCTCTCTGTTAAAAAATGAGACTCTGTGGGTGGATAATGCAAACTCTCGACTAATGGGAAAACTGCCCTCAAACCCTACTGTCAAAAATACTGAGCTGTACGGGACCCACGAGATCGATCTGGCCGTCAATAGCTCTAGCTACAGGCGGGAGTGGGTGAATCCCTCAGCTACAGGAACCTCCATCAATGTGGAGTTATGCCAACGTCGTCCCCTCGGATAAGTTTCCAAGCCTAGAGTAGTGGCAGGACATAGGCAGTGAAGCCTCTTATATGCCCAAAATTGGCAATGCAAATATCAAAAGTCCTCAATGATCAAGACTAACAAATATAAATGAGGCAATCAAAAAGGTACAAGAGAGATTTACTCACCATCAAGAATGGGCAAAAGCTTAACCAAGCCTCCGTCACACCCTCCGAGCGCATGCGCATCCCTCGAAGGAAATAGGCAAAGGTGTAGGTACCCCAATCTAAATCATCGAGGTGCTCCATATACCAAGTGGCACTGACCAGGGAAAAGGATACCGTCGAAGAGTTATCTGTAAGGAAACAACCCCTGATGATCACCAAAAATAGTCGCCTTAGGGTGCGATCTCTAACCCTCTGATCATCAGGCAGAGGCTCAGTCAAAGCCCCACTCTGGGCATCTATGCTCAAGGGACCAGAACGGATCGTTCGACCCTGGATGGTCATTGCAGGAACTCCCAAGAGGGACCGAACGACAGTAGGTGAAATGTCCGCCACAACCGGCACTGGCTCAACTACGAACTCTATCCTGGTGATGAACCTCCAGTCCATAGGCGTCATAATCACCTCGCAATCCAACAAATGGAGAGACTGAGTCTGGTGGAACCAGCGCTCAGATAATGCCTTCAAATAACCCCAGGGGCAATGATGGGGAGGAATAGAAAAGAACGCCTGAAACCCCAGGTGTCAACAAAGACCCTGTAATCCAGATGCAGAGGATGATACAAGGAATGAACATTGAATATGTTCCCTCTGGGCTGCGTAAAGTCAGGAACTTGCATCAAATAGCTAACCCATATCAAGCCTGTTCCCTGAAATGGCAAAAGAAAAAAAAGGAAAAGAATCTAGAAGGAAAACTTCAGTCACCTCGTTGGCGTGAAGGAATCTCGATGGGTGTCACTTTAAATCCCCTAACAACTTTTGAAGTGGCACCACAATGCTTGGAAGCTCCGCACGTGGAGCCTGACCTGGGACATGATCAACAAAAGGTACATCCTCGTCATCCACATCAACTGGCGGATCATCCCGGATAGGACGAATCATTGACTCACCAATCTGCAAGGCGGCCGAGCTAGCCGTGGCTGAGGAACATCGGAGACTCTCATCTGTCTAACTACTAGAACGACCATGCTAGCACTACTGGGTCTATCTGGCTCCATAACCTGGACAAAGTCACCAAATCACCTCAGAAAGGGTGAGGTAAGCCTCAACCGGTGACTTATTAAATTAAAACATTATTTTATGCATTTTAAAGTCCTAAAACATGCATGGGTCAGTCAAAATCCCCAGTAGAGTCAAAATTGCATGTTTATTAAATACTCAGGCTTTTGAATTTTTTTTGCCAGACTCTCCTTGGTAAAATGGATTGTCCGCATGCACACAGGTATGACTAGGTGGCCATTCAGTAGCACACCTATCCAAAAATAGAAACAGTTTATATTTATGAAAAAAAATCAAAAGTAAACTTCACATGGTAGCTAAATTACAATGAACATTTTTTAGTTGAAAATACAGGCTCATTAGGCCTCAAAAAGGATGAGTAAACTGATCAAAAAGGGCGTTAATTGAGTGCCTCAGAATTCAAATTTTCTTACATCAAAACGTGCATCACAGTAAAATATGCATACTTATGAAGTCGAAATTTTTTTATCAAGTCATATAAGCATACATATTTGGTACATTGTGTTTAAAAGCACACTACGTGATTTACAACATTCTAACGGTCAAAACTAGAAAATAAAGGATGTAAACGTTACCTGAGATGTGCAGAGAATTTGTGCGCTGACAAAATCTGAAAAAAGCTGCCCGAACTCCGTAGATCTGAGAAGAAAAATTGAATTTCCTTTAGGATTCAAAACTGAAAATGAATCTGAGAAGCCCCTGCTGCCCATCTTAAACTGGCATGAGGGAGCGGCCCCACCTGCGACAGCCGCACCTCTATCTGAAGCTCCCTAAGGTGGGGCCCACCCCCTCCAGTTCGGTCCAGTTTGAGTGGAAACGGAATTTTCAGATGCTGAACAGTCAAATTCGAAAAAAACTGCTACGCAATTGAGCGAATTGGCCTGAAATCCTGCATTTAAGCGGCGAGGGCCTGACAAAGATAAGAATTTCACGTAAACCATTAGTTATCATCTCGAAGAAATATCCGAGGATCAATGATGAGAACTGCTAAAAAATTGCTGAAAAACTATGAAAAACTGCTAAAAACTGCCACTATCAGAGCATCGGGAAGGTTCGATGGTATGAACGGCAGGTTCTGACTGTATCAAGACATCCAAATTGATCTGAGGGTAAGATTTGTCAGAAAAGAGTACCCCCACGTTGAGATTGGTTAGATTGCCTGACATATCAGCCGCTGGCAAAAACCCAAGGAAAGCAGCGGGAACGGTCCGATGATATCAGCCGTTAAAGGCTCTTTAAGCAAAGGTCAGATTGCCTGACATATCAGCCGCTGGAAACAACCCCAGCGAAGCATCGGGAATGGTCTGGTGATATCAGTCATTGAAGGCTACTTCAGCGAAGGTCAGATTGCCTGACATATCAGCCGCAGGCGATAACCCCAGCGAAGCATCGGGAACGGTCCGGTGATATTAACCGTTGAAGGCTACTTCAGCGAAGGTCAGATTGCCTGACATATCAGCCGTTGGCAACAACCCTAGCGAAGCATCGTGAACCATTCGGTGATATCAATCGTTGAAGGCTAGTTCAACGAAGGTCAAAGGTTCTGACAGTTCAGCCGTTGGTGACAACTCTGATGAAGCATCGGGAATGAGCCGGTGGCAAAAATTGTATATTATTTTATCCCCACAGAGGATAGATGATGGAATCTGTTATACAAATCCCTAGAGGGAGCATCGAGAAAGATTCACGGTGATCGAGATTTTGCAAGATGTTGTTCGAGTAGGTGTCAAGATAATTCACCAAAGGCTATCCTGAATGACGTCATCCCTAGCAGAAAATGGTATAAACAGACAATGATAGCTTGGCACCAAGGGTAATCATGGATAACGTTATCCCCAACAAAAAATAACGTAATCAACCAGTGATAACCCTACTCCCTCAGAGGTATCTAACATTCATTAACATATCATGCCATGTGTTGCATTACATTTGCATCTATCATAATTCCAGTATCTAGCAATCTTTATCCTGTTCATTCCATTGCATTGCATAAACATGATAAAGAGGGGCATCTGTAGACACTCAAAATTTTGCATTCCTAGTACAAACCCTGCATGAGGGTATAACCGACTTTTGCCTCTCGACGACAACCCCGGGACGTTAACTCAGCCCTGGTCTCAATACTAGGATGCCAACTCAGCCCCAGTTTCAATACCAGGATGCCAACTCAGCCTCTGTCTCAATATCGGGATGCCAAATCAGCCCTGGTCTTAATACCGGGATGTCAACTCATCCCCGGTTTCAATACCAGGATGTCAACTCAGCCCCGGTCTCAATATCGGGATGTCAAATCAGCCCTGGTCTCAATATTGAAATGTTAAATCAGCCCCAGTCTCAATACCAGGATGTCAACTCAGCCCCGATCTCAATATTGGGATGTCAACTCAGCCCCGGTCTCAATATCGAGATGCCAACTCAGCCCCGGTCTCAATACCGGGATGTCAACTTAGCCCCGGTCTTAATACCGGGATCTCAACTTAGTCTCGGTCACAAAACCAAGATGTCAACTCAACCCCGATCATAATACTGGGAGGTCAACTCAACCTAGGCGACAACCCAAGGATGTCAAGTCAAACCCCGGCCACAACACGGGAGGTACAGTAGCCCCGGAGACAACACCAAGAGATCCAGTTCAGGCCCGATCATAATCCGAGAGGTCAGGTCAAGCCCTGGTCATAACCTGGGAGACCAAGTCAACCTCGGAGATAACCTTGAGGACAAACAGAATCGACTGGGATCAAAGCCTCGGAGACAACCACGGGAAAATAGTAGAAGATTGTGCCGGTACAGGAAACAACCCATGGAGGGGCAAGATGGTCATTTTATAAACTTGAAGCAAATCTAGTCAAAATCAAGACGAATTGATTCCATCAAGGTCAGAAAGAACCATAACACTAATCCCGAGTGAAAACATTACAAGACAGCTCAATGGATAAACTGCGAAGAAATAAAGACCCAGTTATGAACTCGTCTTCTTGGACTCAGAAAAGGTTTAGTCCCATGTCATTGTGACACTCTCGACGAGGGTTTTTCGGAAAGGTATAGCACGCCTCAAACGGATGCTCCGATCAAAAGTTAGAAAGTTTAAAATCTGACTTCGCGTTGCTCGTAGTGCACGTACTTTGAGGTGATGTGACCCACCAGGTAGGGCCTGCCACGTGGCGCCGTAGGTAGACCCGCAGTTTCCATGGGTAGAACCGCTTCCATCGGGTCTTTAAATACAAGTGCACCCGCAAGCCAAAAAAAAGAGAAATAAAAATAAAAAACGCTCTAAAACTCCTCCCATTTCGTTTCCTAGCTAGACTTCTAGTACTCCAAACCCAGATTTTATTACTCTAACACGTAGATATACTCATATACTACATCATAGCAAAACTTAACCGGTGGAAATGCTCGTTTGAAGCCTACGATTTGCAAAAAAGCCCGTGTAACAGTCCATTATAAGTATTTTTATGATCAGGAAGTTTCTACTACTTCATTGCGCATTTATACACGTGCACATTAAGTTTCATCTTCTTGTTTCGCCCGAAACTCTGTTCTGTGGCTATTTTTGCTTACGTTTTAGTACATTTTAGTACATTTATACGTTTTTTTTTGCCTTTGCACAGCCCGGATCGACGATCCACGGTTTTTAATCGCTTATATATATATTAACTCCTTTGGACTAGGTCAACGACTCGTAACTTTTTTAGCTTTATTATGTATATATTTAACTATATATATAAACTAACATTTTTCAATTCTGTCAAGCCCGGATGTCAAATCGTGGTAGTTATTGCTTTTATAATATAACTATATATATATAAAAAATTTTGACTTTATTTCGCCTGGATTTTAACTTCGTGGCCTTTTTATTGCTTTAATATATATATATATACTAACTACATATATTAACATTTACATTTTCGTTTGGCCTGGATCATTTCGTGGCCTTTTTACACCTTTTATATATATATATATATATATATATATATATATATTTGTATTCTGTCGAGCCTGCATTAATTTGTGGCTCATTTACAACTTATATATATATATATATATATTTACATTTTGTTAAGTCTGGATCATTCTGTGGCTCTTTTACAGCTTATATATATATATATATATTTCAATTCTGTTAAGTCTGGATCATTCCGTGGCTCTTTTACAGCTTTATAAATATATATATATATATATATATATATATATATATATATTTACATTTCTGTCTGGGCATAGGATGGCAGATCCGTCGCCCTTTACAGCTTTTATACATATATATATATATATTTCAATTTTGTTAAGCCTGGAATACTCCGTAGCTTTTTAGAGTTATATATATATATATATATATATGTATATATATATATATATATATATATATATATCAATTTCTGTCCGGGCCTAGGATGGTAGATCCGTCGTCTTTTACAGCTTATATATATATATATATATATATATATATATATATTTACATTCTAGTACGGGCCTTAGGGTGAAAACCCATCGCCATTTACAGCTTTCGTATATATATATATATATATACATATTCTTGATTCATTGTGATTAAATTTCTACTTTAAATATTCATTTGATATGAATTGACGTTGATATTCATTCTGGGCGAGTTATATTTCATAAATTTAGCCTTGTCTATCTTTCAAACGATTCAAAATAGGTCCAACCGAAACCGAGAAGCTAGAATGGCTTAGATTTATTTAAATCTAGCTTTCCTTCTAGTTTTTTTCATTATTAAAGCAACCTCGAGACCTTAGATAGCAATCTATTGGGAATGAGAAGCTTTGGCTACGTTCAGGACAGGATTTGACTGATGAATCCTTGGTTTTTGCGACGCTTGGATATAAATACACATTTTCTGTAAATATTTGTGTTGTGCAGGTTTTCTTGACTTCTCTCTGTGAGCCTAGGAATCGTGGGATTCATGATAAAACTTATCAGAATCTGATTTCCACGATGGACAAACTCCACATTACAAATGCACCCTGCCAGTTTTTCTGTAAAAATGTATATACGAAAGACCTAAAAACGGTTATCAGGTTTTAAGGTCACAAACATAATGAAATAATGGTTTGTTGTGCTAGAGTCACTCTGATGGCTGTCATGCCCATGAGAAGACCGGTACTTGTAGATATTTTGTGGTCTAGGATGCTTCGCAGCCCGACAATCACCATTCAAATTGAGCCAAAAGGCTAAAAAGATAAAAAAAAATGGAGTTATCAACATGCTTCAATTCCTACGTGAGCGTAAGGGTTTGAAAACCTACTTTCAAAAACATTATTTTAATATCTTGTCTAAAAAGGACTTTTGCAAATCAAATCAAACCCTTCGTATATAGGTTCAACGAAGCACGTCCATATTTTCAAGTCAAACAAACGTAGGCCCAATTTGTTCCAGCATTCACACACACACATTGAAAATAAAAAGGGAAATATTGAAAAGATGCGGTACCGTATTTTCATAAGAATTAAGGGGTGCCTAACACCTTCCCCTCACTTAACCAAGCCCCCGAACTTAGAACTTCGATTTCAAAAATCAAGTTTCGATAGTGTCCATCAATTGGGCCTACTTTCAAATAAATCTCGGTTGAGTGTTGGGTTTGTACGTTACGCAATCATGCAATCAAATCACATAAAATAGGGCGGAAGCGTAAAAAACTAGGTTTTCAAAAATTTATACAAACCCATTACCATGATCATTCTTGTGCATCAATTATCAGTGAATGAAGAAGGAGAAAAACAGAATTATACCTTTGAAGATCCAAGCTTCCTCAGGTACAAGTTCTACTCCTTTGATTCCTTTGATTCCTCTGTAGTGGCTCCTTCCCTTGATCAATGTCAGCCACCCAAATGTTTGGCCTCTAACGGTGATCCACCAAGGAAGATGAAGAACTCAGTAAGATGGGTTATTGGCTTAACCCTTGTTTCTATCTCTATAGAATATGTGTACTCCCAACTCTTGAAAAATTCACGTTCCTTATTTCTGATATAAGACTCTCTTATATAGATATTAGGTTAACCCTCCTAATCCAATTAGAATAGGGTTTTATTTAATTAATTAAATAAATACTTTTAATTAATTTATATCCTAATCTTTATTAGGATTGAGAGAGAGTACTGATATTATATTAATTCCTAAACTCCTTTAGAATTAAAATAATAATAATAATAATAATATTAATAAGACTCCTCTTATTAATTTATATTTAATATTTCTAAAATATTAAATAATAAACATTAAGCTATTTAATTTATTCTATCATCATAGATTAAATTAATTATACTTAATGCAATATTACTATCATGCCATTTTCTTCTTAAATAATTCTTCTTCCTTTTATGGTGTGACCCTTTAGGTTCTCTATATTAAACCGGTTGTGAATAAATCAATTAGAACAATTCTAATCTTATTTAAATAAATAAATTAAACTAATAATCTATTTAAATAAATAACATTTATTCTACAATTGGGATAAGCCTCCCTAGCGATCAACGACTTTTCAGATAATATAGATTTCAACATTAATCATAAAAGAACCTATGAGTTAATAGTTACCGTACAATTCAATCCTTCCACCATACAATGTCCCAATTAAATATAAGACATGGATTTACTGTCAAGTCTTAATTTATTTAATCATATGTATTTCGATTAGAAAATGCACAACTCCAAATAATGCAAATTAGAAACCTCTTTCTAATTTCATTCTACCTTGGCCAAGGATTCCTGGGTTGTCATTTAACGAATCACATAGGACATATCTCCTCTTTACTAGAGGTGGTAGATTCTTTATTGATCATTCATTATCTCCATATGTAACTCATTATACCCAAGCATACCCTATATATGCCTTAAAAGGCCTTAAGGAATTAGTCAAAGTATAATTTGTTACATACAAGATACTATGATGATCTCAAGTCCAAGGATCACATGTACTACTATCACATTAGGAATTCCTATTGACAGGCGAGTAAAACTCCATTAGGTATTCCATAGCGAGTCACGTTCAGTGAACTTATTCTCCAATAAGCACCTACATACTTGCTTTAGTGTCTCCACACAAATGATCATGAGATCAGTCATCCTCATCCAATGAGCAAGCAACATATGTACCAATCTATCCGGATTTACTAATCCCCATTTTAGTAATCCCACAATTGGGAACTATTTTAGTTTTTAAGATTTTTAAGAATTTAGATCTCATTATCATGATCTCATCATGATTCTAAAAGCATTACTTAAAACTATGGGTTATTTACATATTATAAAAACAGCACCATGTAGATAATTATACGCCTTACATGAATATTTTATTAATAAATAAATAAGATTGTTTACAAAGTATGTGCTTTATCATCATACATGATTGGCTTGTGTGCACACTACTATCATTGAGTTGGTATAACCATTTCAAATCTATCAACTTGCGACTCTGTAAACCGTTCAAATCGTTGACATAATACATGTTGGCCTTTTCCTAAAAAACCTTCACCCTTCATTAAAAACATACAAGATAAAATAAGGGTAGAGAACAAAAAGACTTAGGAAGAGAGAAAGATTTGGGTCCAACTCGAGTTGTATTTTTCCCGACGTCGATAGACTTTTCATTAAATCAAACCCTTCTTATATAGGTCCAACGAAGCACAACACTACTTTCAAATAAAGCACTTAGGCCCAATTACTGGAAGCACACACACACACACTGCAAAATAAAATAGAGAAATTGAAAAGACACGGTAACCGTGTTTCACAGAAGTCGGGGGGTGCCTAACACCTCCCCCCCGCTTAATCAAGCCCCCGAACTCTATGAATCTTGGTTTCCAAGGCCAAGTTAAACAGAGTCCAGTAATTGGGGCTACTTGCAAAAATTTTCCTCGGTTTAGTTGGTACAACCATTTCAAACATACCAACTGGCGACTATGTAACATCAAACTTTTCAAATCGTCGACATTATATGTCGGCCTTTTCCTTAAAATTCACCCTTTAGATCAAACAATAGGAAAACAAACAAGGGTAGAAACACATAGGGAAAGGGGGATCACCAAAGATTTTTTCCCGACGTCGACAGGTGGTGACTCTGCTGGGGACAATCGAGGGCTTAAGCTACATTTCAATCTTTTCAAATTTACCTGTTTATATGCATGTGTGTGGATGCTGTCTTTACATTGAATGGATGTAAATAAATGTTTTACTGTTTTAAATATTATTGCTTCGCACAATGTCATCATTTCATACGGTGAGACACGTTGTATGTAAATGTATGTTGTATGATTTTTCCACCAGGAGGCGAACCCGTCGGCGTTTGATTACTGGACTCAAATGAGATTAATCCTGCAAGGCTCAGAAAAGGGGCCACTTAGATCCGCTCCAATTGAAAGAACAGATTCATTTCCCCTCTAGTAAATTTTGATGATCTGGGGACCTTCATGCCGAAAATTCGCGAGAGTAGCCTAAGATAGGTCAGCCTCGATAAACCAAATCCGAAGGGGAGTCTCTTCATGCTTTCCCCTTTCAATTCAACATAAATTTTAAATTCCATGTAATTATCAAATAAATGTAAATATACATTCCATATCTTGTAATACCTGTTATGCTATTTGTCATCAAAACAACTGACCTTTGTTTTATAGGATAAGATTATAAAACTTTAAAAAATCATAACACATTACATAGCATACATCCTGTTAATATATACATCAAAATTAACATGCTTACTTTTATTATAGGAAAAAATTGATCCCGTTATCAGATCAAAGTCTAACAAGGCACTAAGCCCATCTCCAGGCTTGGCTTCAAGTGCCCAACCTGAATCCACCCCTATCTCTCGGGAAGAGTTCGAAGGACTAAAGAACCAGATAGCTGAATTAGCTATTTTCCTAAAGGAGCAAAGAAAAAAATATGCAGGGCAAACAAATACCCGTTCACACAGAATCGTCCACACAAGGTGGTAGTCAGGATACCGACAAGAAGAAAGATACTCAGATATCTGAGCCTCAAAACGAGGATCTAACCAACAAAACCCCTGAAATCACTTATCTCAAAAATGATCAGGAAACTGGTGATATTCGGAAAAAGGTTCAGCAAATGGAAGACAATCCGGTCCATCAAAAGAACTGGGGCATTTGGGAGTGTAAACAACTCAGGTCTATGTATATTTCCAAGGGCTCGATATCCAAACAAATTTTAAGTCCCGAATTTTGAAAAGTATGATGGATTAGGAGATCCTTACACTCATTTAAAAATGTTCATTGGAGAACTCAGATCCTATACTAAAGTTGAGAAACTCAGAATGCAGTTATTCTAGAGGAAGCCCGAGCTTGGTATGCCCAACTCAACAATTCCAAGATCCACATCTGGGAAGAGCAAGCACATGCCTTCCTAAATTAATATAGCTTCCAGTCTCAGATGGCTCCGGATCGATATAAAGTGACCAAGGTCAAAAAGCAAAGCAATGATTCCTTCTGTGAATATGCCCAAAGATGGAGACGGATGGCCGCACAAGTCACCCCAACTATGACAGAGACTGAGATATTAATGAATTTCATAGACATCTAAGAAGCTCCATATTATGAGAGAGTCCTAGCAGTTATAGAAAAACCCTTCTCAGAAATGATTAAACATGGAGAAATAGCCGAAATGGGTCTAAAGTCTGGAAAAATCAAAGACCTTATCGCTTTGGAGGCAGTGGCCAAGCATATTCAAGCTGGAAGCTATGTGAGTAATCCTCGGAGAGTCCACAAAAAGAAGGAGGAGGATGTGTCCTTAATACTTCAGGGATAAAATCAGAGTAGCAATCCAAACTTGCCCATTCAAAGGAGAAATTATTCCCCTTTCTAAACTCTTGCACAATCTTCGAATCCTCCCTTTCAAAAGACCGGAGAAGTTAAACGTCGAAGAACGTTCACACCCTTAGGGGACTCATTAGAAAATGTGCTGAAACTTCTGACAACACAAAGGAAGATTGTCCATCTACTTCCGTCGACAAATTCAAGCGGATAAAATTTTGACCCGAGTAAGAAGTGTGCTTATCATTCTAGAGCACCGGGCCACGATACCCAAGATTGTTGGTCTCTCAAACACAAAATCCAAGAGCTGATAGATAATGGAGAGATTGTGGTGACAACACAAGAACAACTACATGTTTAAGACAATCCTCTGCCTCAACATAATGAGGAGAGCGACAATATGATCAGCATGGGAAACAGAGAAGGATCCAAATACCTCTAGTATGTTAGAGAGTCATCCCAAGCAAACAAAGATAGGCCGAATAATTGAGAACATTTAGAAAGGTAGTTTTTGATAGAACAAGAAATCAAATCTATCAAGGAACAGGTTGGGCAATTGGCAGAACTGATAGTTTATCAACATTAGATAACGAGTGTAGACACTCAAAATTTTGCATTCCTGTTACTAACCCTGCAGGAGGGAAAAACCATCTTTTATATTCCAAAGATAACCCTGGAAAGTCAAATTAAAGTGAGACCTCAACGACAATAACGGGAGATCAAACTCAACCCTGACGACAACATCAGGATGTCAAGCCAAGCCCCGACGATAACCCTGGGAGGTACAGAGACCCCGGCGACAACACCGGGAGATCAAATTCATCTCCGACGACAACACCGTGATGTCTAGGAAAGCCCCGACGACTACCCCGGGAGGTACAGAGACCCTCGCGACAATAATAGGAGATCAAACTCAACCCCGATGACAACACCAGGATGTCAAGGCAAGCCCCGACGACAACCCCGAGAGGTACAGAGACCTGAACGAAAACACCAGGAGATCAAACTTAACCCCGGCGACAACACCGGGATGTCAAGGCAAGCCCCGACGACAACCTCAAGAGGTACAGAGACCACGTCGACAATACCGGGAGATTAAACTCAACCCCGGCGACAACACCGGGATGTCAAGGCAAGCCCTGACCACAACCCCGGGAGGTACAAAGACTCTGACGACAACACCATGAGATCAAACTCAACCCTGACAACAACACCAGGATGTCAAGGCAATCCCCGACACCGACGACAACACCGGGATGTCAAGGCAAGCCCCGGCGACAACCTCGGGAGATACAATAACCCTGACGACGATCCTGGGAGACCAAATCAACTTCGGAGATGCCCCCAAAGTATGAAATCATCCTAGAGACAACCCTGGGAGACCAAATCAACCTCAGAGACAACCTTGAGGAAGAACAGAGTCAGCTGGGATCAAACCTCAGAGACAACTATGAGAAAATAGATGAAAACCTTGTCAATCCTGAAGACAACCCCTGGAAGGGCAAATTGGTCATTTTATTTACTTGATGTCAAATCAAGTCAAAATCAAACCAAATTAATGCAATGAGGGTCAGAAAGAGCCATAACATTAATCCCTAGTGAAAACAGCATAACACAGCTTAAGCAGACATCGCGTTGCTCAGAGTGCACGTCCTTCGAGACGATGGGATCCATGGGAGCGGGGCTCACTCGAGGAGCTGCACCTCTACTCGCGGCTGCCGCGAGTAGACCTGCTATCATTTTGGTCTACAAATAAGACCCCTAACCCTTGTAAAAAAAGAAGAAAAAAATAGAAAAAAACAGAGAAACTCCACCCATTTCGACCTTTAGCCCTACTTCTATTACTCCAAACTTCAATTCTATTATTTTAATGCATTTGTATATGTATATTCTACAACATATCAAGTTTTAACTAGTGGAAACGGAGATTTGAAGCCCTCTGAGTGGTAAAAAGCCTGTAGAGCTGCTCATTGTAAGTTTTTTTATGATCAGAAACTATTTATTGCACATATGTGAACGTACATATGAAGTTTTAGCTTCTGGTTTCGCCCGGATCTCAAATCCATGGCCTTTCTAGCTTACGTTTTAGTATATATAAGTATATATATAAGTTTTTCTTTGTTGGCACAGCCTAGATTGCTAATCCGTGGCTTTTTACTACTTTCCTATATATATATCTATATATATATATATTTACGCTATTTTATTTGGCCTGGATTGCTAGTTTGTGGTCTTTTTTAGCTTTATTATATATATAACTTACTATATATATACTAACATTCAATTCTGTCAAGTATGGATTGTAAATTCGTGGCATTTACCTCTTATATATATATATATATATAACTATATATATATATATTTATTCTAACTTGTTTGGCCTGGATTACTAATTCGTGGCCTTTTCGACTTTAATATATATATATATATATATGTACAATAACTGTATATATTAACATTTCATTTAGTCGAGCCTATATTAGAAATTCGTGGCTCTTTACAACTTTTATATATACATATTTACATTTTCTCTGTCGGGCCTGGATTGGAAATTCGTGGCCCTTTACATCTTTTATATATATATATATATATTCTTTATTCAGTGTGATTATATATCTGGTTTAATTATTCATTTGATATGAATCTATTTTACTGTAAACTCCGTGGATTAGATTCGTCTAAATCTAGCCACTTCTAACTTTAAAACGGTTCAAAATTGGTCAAAACAAAATCGGGAAGCTAGAATGGCTAAGATTTCTTTAAATCTGGCTTTTTTTTCTAGTTTTATAAATATTAAAGCGACTACGCGACCCTAGATCCCTATCTAGTGGGAGCAGAAAGCTTTGGCTACGCGCATGCAAGGATTTAACTGATGAATCCTTTATTTTATGACGTTTAGAGTACAATTTGCATTATATGTCAATATCTTTGTTGTGAAGGTTTCTGGATCACTTTCTATGAGCCTAGGAATCATGGGATTAATGATTAAACACACGGATCTAAATCCAATTCCCATGATGGACAACTCCGTATTGTAAATACATCCTGCCAGTTTTTCTGTAAATGTAAATCATATGGACCTTAAAACGATTTTTCAGATTTAAGGTCTCAACATAGTACACTGTGGTTTGTCGTGCTAGGGTCACTTTGATGGCTGTCATGCCCATAAGAAGACCGACACTTGGATATAGATTTCTTGGTCGAGGATGCTTTGCATTCCGACAGTAAACATCCAAATTAATCCCAATGCGGAATAAAATGAAAGTATCAAAAGGCTTTAATTCCTATGCGAGCGAAAGGGTTTGAAAACCATCTTTCAAAATGTTATTTTCATATCTTTGTCTAAAAATGGACTTTTCAAACAAATCAAACCCTTCGTATATAGGTACAACGAAGCACGACACTACTTTCAAATCAAACACGTAGGCTCAATTACTTCTAGCACACACACACATAGCAAATAAAAAGGGAAAAATTAAAAATATGCGGTAACTGTGTTTCACGGAAGTTGGGAATCTCGGTTTCCAAGGCCAAGTTTTGACAGCGTCCGGTAATATGGCCTACTTGCAAAATCAAACAAAATTCAATTGAGTTGGTACAACCATTTCAAAATATACCAACTGGCGACTCTACAAACTTTTCAAATTGTCGACGTGATACATGTTGGACTTTTCCTAAAAGTTTCACCCTTCATAAAATAGATAAGACAAACAAGGGTAGAAAACCAAACAATTATGGAAAGGAAGATCTGTCCAAAGATTTTTTTTCGACGTCAGCAGGTGGCGACTCTACTAGGGACAGTAGAGGGCTTAAGCCGCACTTCAAATCTTTTCAAAATTTCCCTTTTTATCTGCGTATGTGTGGATGTTGTGTTTTACATTGAATGGAAATAAATGTTTTACTGCGCTTCATATTAGTGATTTGCACAATGTCATCATTTCATTCGGTGAGACACGATGTATGTGAATGTATGCTGTGTGATTCCTCCACCAGGAGGCAAACCCGTCGGAGATTGAAAGATCAGATTAATTTCCTCTCGAGTAAATTGCGATGATCTGGGGACCTTCATGATGAAAAACCGCGAGAGTAGCCTAAGATAGGTCAGCCTCTGATTAACCAAATCCGAAAGGACCCCTCTTCATACCTTCCCCTTTCAATGCAATTTCAATTCAATGTAAATTTCAAATAAATGTAAATATACATTTCATGGTAAATCTTGTCATACTATCCTGTCATCAAAATAACTGATCTTTGTTTTGCAAGAAAAGATTAAAAAACTTCAAAAATAAACACATTGCATAGCATGCATCCTGTTGATATATATATATATATATATATATATATATATATCATAATTAACACACCTACTTTAATTATAGGAAATAATTGGTCCCATCACCAGATCAAAATCTAAGAAAGCACAAAGCTCATCTCCAATCATGGCTTCAAGTGCTCAACCTAAATCCACCCCGGTCTCCGGGGAAGAGTTCGAAGGATTAAATAATCAGATAGCAGAATTGGCTATTTTCTCAAAGAGCAAAGCAAAAGTCTTCAGGGTAAACAAATACCCGGTCAAACAGAATCATTCACACCCGGTGGCAGTCAGGATACTAACAACAAAAATACTCAGACCCTTTGAGCCTCAGAACCAAGACCTGACCAACAAAACCCCTGAAATCATCAACCTCAACAAAGAGCAGGAAGCTGGTGATATAATGAAAAAGGTCCAACAAATGGAAGAAACAATCCGGTCCATCAAAGGGACTGGGGCATTCGGAAGCATAAATTATTCAGATTTATGTATATTCCAAGGGGCTCAATATCCAGACAAGTTTTAAGTCCCTGATTTTGAAAAATATGATGGATTAGGAGATCCTTACACCTATTTGAAGGTATTCATTGGAGAGCTCGGATCCTATGCAGAGGACGAGAAGCTCAGGATGCAATTATTCCAGAAGAGTCTGACTAGAGAGGCTAGAGCCTGATATGCCCTACTGGACAATTCAAAAATTCATAGCTGGGAAGAGTTAACACATGCCTTTTTGAATCAGTACAGCTTCCAGTCTCAGATGGCTCCAGACAGATATCAAATCACCAAAGTCAAGAAGTTAAACACTGAGTCATTCAAAGAATATGCCCAACGATGGAAACGGATGGTGGCACAAGTCACCCCGCCTATGATAGAGACTGAGATAGTTCTGACTTTCATAGACATTCAAGAAGCTCCATATTACGAGAGGGTCCTAGCAGGCATAGAAAAACCATTATAGGAGATGATCAAACATGGAGAGATGGACGAAATGGGTCTAAAGTCTGGGAAGATAAAAGACCTTACCACTTTGGAGGCAATGGCCGAGCATATTCAATCTGGAAGCTATGGGAGTAATCCTCAGAGAGTACACAAGAAGAAGGAAGATGAGGTGTCCTTGAAACTTCAGGGATAGAATCAATGAAGCAGTCCAAGCTTGCATATTCAAAGGAGAAATTATTCCCCTTTTGAAGCTTTCGCACAATCTTCTAATCCTTCATTTCAGAAAGCTGGAGAGGTCAAACGTCGAAGAACGTTCACACCCTTGGGGATTTACTAGAAAATGTGCTGAAACTGCTGACAACACAAAAGAAGATCGTTCAACTCCTTCCGCCAGCAAGTTCAAGTGGACGAAATTTTGACCTGAGTAAGAAGTGTGTGTACCATTCTGGAGCACCGGGCAATGACACACAAGATTGTTGGTCTCTTAAGCATAAAATACAAGACTTAATAGATAACGAGGAGATTGTGGTGACAAAACAAGAGCAGCCACATGTGCAAGATAATCCTCTTCCTAAACACAATGAGGAGAGTGTTAATATGATTATTACGAGAAACGGAGAAGGATCAAAATACCTCCGGTACGTTGGAGAGTCAACCCAAGCAAGCACTAATAGCCCAAACAATTGGGAGTTCTCAGAAAGGCAGTTCCTGATAGGTCAGGAAATCAAGTTTATCAATGACCAAATAGGGTAACTGGCAGAGCTGGTGGTTTATCAACATCAGATCATGAGATAGTTGATAAATCAGACCCACCAGCATGAAGCAAATCTTCCTACACCTGAATTTAGCCCCATTGCTATGAGGGATGATTTTCGATTTTATGAGCGTGAATCCCGGGCCAACAAGGTTGCCAAGGAGGAAAAGTTCCAAGCCAATAGGGAATTCGCTTTCAAGAGAAATTTCACTAATTTGAACCAGCCAATGAAAAAAATCTTCCAATTGCTGATCAATGAAGGGATGGTCACAGATTTGTTACCCTCGGTGGACCCTCAATCCAGGAAATTCAAATTGGATAGGATCTGTCAATATCATTCCAACACGCCTGGTCATGACACCGAGGATTATTGGGGACTACGTCATCTAATCCAAAATCTGATTGAAATTGGTGAGCTGATGAAGGCAAATCAAGATTATGGTTATCTTGATGAGGAAGCACCCTTTATTCCCATGGCTGGGAATCGAAAAGAAGTAGTGGCTATTATTTCCTATGAGAAGGATCTAGCCACAACACCCCTAATATTGTAAGGAAAAGGGGTCCAAGAAGGAAAGAATCCTGTGAAGGTGGTCGCGCCCGAGCCCCTAATATTGCCATTTAGGCTGCAATATCCTGTAATCATCTTGAAGAAATTCCCATGGAATTATGGGAAAGATAAAGGAGCAACATCAAACCACATTGCTATTGTGTCAAAAGAAAACCAACTATACCTGCCTCAACGGGTGATCAATTCAGTCATTAAAGCTAAAGGGAGAGTGGCTAAAGTGAAAATTGAAGAATTCCTCATCAAAATGAGGCATAATGAGATTAAAGTGGTGCAGAGCCTAAAGGAAGCACCCCAATAAATATCCATTCTGGATCTGGTCTTATCCTTGGAGGATCATCGCAAAATTCTGGTGAAAGTACTGGAGGAAGCACATATGCCAAAGACGGTAGATACTGAGAAATTCTGTCACGTGATAGAGCACATTTTCAATAGTAATGTGATATCCTTCACTGATGATGATATACCTGTCGAAGGGACGAGTCATTGCAAGTCACTGCATATAGCAGTGATGTCCTCAGGATATGTGATTGGGGGTGTGCTGATAGATGGGGGATCATCCCTGAACATCTGTCCCTACAACACCTTGGAGAGAATGAAGATCAATCCAAACCGAGTACGAACTAGTCATTTAGTCATCCGGGCTTTCGATAGATCTTGCCAAGAGGCCGTAGGGGAGATCGAGCTTCCACTAGAGATTGGGCCCCATACTTTCTACATATCCTTCCAGGTACTGAACATTACCATCGGATATTATTTATTATTGGGAAGACCATGGATCCACATGGCAGGAGTAGTTCCGCCCACCCTCCATCAACAACTCAAGTACATCATAGATGGAAATCTGATCACTATAAATGCCAAGCCAGAATATCATGTCTGCATACAGGGCGATATGGCTGTAATCAGCCTCGATGAAGGGATTGAGCCTGTCAGTTTTGAACTTTGGAGGTGAGCAATAGTCAATATCTACCTATTAGGGCACCAGCCTTTAAGCCTAAAGTTTCCCCCTAAGTAATGACGATCGATCAGGAAGTGGTATCCTTGGGTTTTCGGCCTAGAGAAGGGTTAGGGAAAATCAGGAAGGAATCAAAAGTCCAGTGCAAATCCCTAGCCAGTAAGGGAAAGTCAGATTAGGCTACTCATCCGGATCAAACCATCTGAACCCGCACAATCATCCAACGGTTCCGGTCTGCACTATGCTGCTGCCAAACCTCACTGATGTCGGGTTTGTGAAACCAATGAGGAAGATTCTTGCTGCTATTTCAGGTATGTTGTTTTCTCCGATCAAACCGATTAATAATAGAAGAGTCCCAAGGCCTGATGGGGAAAGGAAAAAGGGAAAAGAAAAGTTTATGCATGAAGGACGAGACCCATTTAAAATTATGTATTCTCTGGTGCACTATGAGGGAATGAATGATGATATCACTGATGATGATGATTTAGAAGATCAGATCCTAATACTTCAAATCAAAAGGGATAAGGGTAGCAGTTCAAAGAAGAATAATGGCCCTGATATGAAGAATGTCTTAGTCATTATTAAAGAGGAGACAGACGACATCAACTCCTTTATCCTCCCTATTCATGAGGACTTGACTCTAGACAATTGGAGCAGCACTTTATGCCTTCATCGAAAAGGGTAAAAGGGCAGAAAGTCCATCTGCTCAAGAGCATGGTTTTATTTACTGCTTATTTTTGTTGAACAACGATATCAGTTACTTTTGTCATGCTTCTGCTAAATGCTTTGTATGATTAAATAGTTTCATATATTAAAGTGAAAGCATTTTGTTTTCAGGACTCCAGAGTTGGATTTGTTTGTCCCTGCTGATGAGATGCAAAATTTTTACAGTGACTACAACTTTGATGTAGAACTGGACTTCGACTTGATGGAGATTAATCAAGAGGAGAATGATGACTATGAGGTACCAGAGGAGATCAAAGAATGGGTTGAAGACAAACCCAAAGCAAACCTCGATCAAACCCCCACTGTCAATATCGTAACATCAGAAAATCTTAAAGAAAACCAGATAGGAATGGACCTTACCCAAAACCAAAGAGCCAACCTGATTGAAGTCTTAACTCAGTTCTAGGATGTGTTTACATGGTCGCATTAAGACATGATTGGCTTGTCTACTGACATTGTCGTCCATCGACTGCCCATTAAAGTTGGATTCAAGCAAGTCAAGCAAAAGCTTAGGCGATTAAAACTTGAGTGGAGTCTGAAAGTCAAAGAAGAAATTGTCAAGTAATTCAAAGCCGGTATCATTATGGTATCAACATACACGGAGTGGCTATCCAACATAGTTCCCGTGCCTAAGCCCAGAGGGAAGGTACGAGTATGCGTGGATTATCGGGATTTGAACAAGGCTTGTCTCAAAGATAACTTCCCCGTACCTTTTATCCATATACTGATAGACAACACGACACACATTGGCATGTATTCTTTTGTTGACTGTTTTACCAGATACCATCAAATCATAGTTGATGAAGAGGACAGGGAGAAAACAGCCTTCATCACTCCTTGGGGAACATTTTGCTACAGACGTTTATCTTTCGGCCTTATCAATGCTGGTGCCACATATCAGTGAGCCATAATAGCCCTGTTTCAAGACATGATGCACAAAGAAATAAAGGTATATATGGATGATATCATCGTCAAATCCCGGGAGGAAGACGACCACATTAGCCATCTCAAAAAGCTTTTGAACAGGTTGCGCAAGTACAACCTAAAGCTGAATCCGACTAATGTGCTTTTGGTGTCAAATTAGGCAAGTTATTGGGATTTCTAATGAGCAATAGAGGCATTGAATTGGATTCCGCCAAGATTAAAGCCATCACCAAGATGTCCGTGCCCCGAACAAAAAAGGAAATACGGGGGTTTTTGGGGAGAATCAATTACATAAGCAGATTCATCTCTCAAGTCACGACAACTTGTGAACCCATCTTTAAGCTACTAAGGAAGAACTCCTCCATGAAATGGAATGAAGACTGTTAAAAACCTTCCTTTCTATCAAGAAGCAGTTGATCAAAGCACCTGTCTGGGTACCTCTAAGGGATGAGGTTCCCCTATTTATGTACATGTCAATCAACGCCAATGCAATGGGCTGTATGCTGGGACAAAAGGATGATAGAAGTAAGGAGAGAGCTATCTATTACCTCAATAAAAGATTCAGTAGTGGCGAGCAGAAGTACACTTTTATTCAAAAGACCTGCTGTGCGTTGGCATGGGCTGCCATGAGGTTATAACATTACCTGCATGGGCACACAACCTATCTCATATCCCACATTGATCCACTGAAGTATGTATTCAGCAAACCCATGTCAAATTGCAGATTGTCCAAATGGTAGTTGATTCTACAACAGTTTGACATTGTCTACATGACTCAGAAGTTCATCAAAGATCAGGGGATTGCAGATCAATTAGCCGAAGCACCGTCAGGGGATTTTGAACCATTGGAAACTTATTTCCTGGATGATGGGATCATGACAATTCAACAAATCCCTCAAGAAAACATAGTCCAACATTGGAGAACGTATTTTGATGGAGTAGTGAACATAAAAGGTGTCGGAGCTGGGGAAGTCCTTGTATCTATTATAGGAGAGCAATATGCTGTAGCCATCAAGTTGCATTTTGTCAACACCAACAACACAACTGAGTATGAAGGCTGCATAATGGTGTTGAAACTAGCCCAGTCCATGGGTATCAAATGTTTACTAGTCTTTGGGGATTCTGAGTTGGTTATCAAACAAACTACTTGAGCATATCACACCAAAGAATTGCATCTGCTACCATATCATCGACAGACTATCAGTATATCCATGGATTTTGAAGAGATAACCTTCATCCACATCCCTCGAGGTAGGAATGACTTTGTTAATGCATTGGCAATGTTGGCTTCCGTGATCCATATATCTAATAGGATGGGAATTCCCGACATCAAATTGACAAGCCAAAAGGCCCAGACATATGGGAATTACATTGGAGAAATATCAGATAAAATACCTCCTATCAAATAACCTTGGTATCAAGCTATAAAAGATTATCTGTGAGATGGATCTGCGCCCTCCGGGGTAAGTCAAGTTTAAAGAAAGTGGATTCATAAGATGGCTATGAAATTCTATCTAAGCAAAGACACACTCTATAAAAGGGATGCTGGAATAGGCCTTTTAAGATGCCTGAATAAGGATCAAGCACAAAGACTGATGGATGAAGTTCACGGTAGAGTCTGTGGTCCACACATGAGCGGTCCTTTACTTTCCAGGAAAATATTGAGAACAAGGCATTACTGGATCTCTCTCAAAGCTAACTGTGATGATCACGTCAGAAGATGCTACCAATGCCAAGTCCATGGGAAAGCCATCCACGCTCCTCCAAAAGAACTGCACAACATGAGTGCACCATGACCTTTTTCTATGTGGGGAATGGACGTAATTGGGCCAATCGAACCCAAAGCCAGCAATGGTCATCGATTCATCTTCACCATAATCGATTACTTCACCAAATGGGTTGAAGCTGCCTCTTTTTCCAAGGTCACCAAAGAGGTAATCATTGGTTTCATCAGAAATAATGTCGTCTGTCGATATAGACAATCGGAGGTGATCGTATCAGACAATGCTAAGAATCTAATAACCAGATGATGATAGAATTATGCAGCAAGTTTCATATCAAGTATCTCTATCGTCCCAAGAGGAATGGTGCTGTCGAATCGGACAACAAAAATATCAAGAAGATCATGCAGAAAATGTCTGTCAGTCACAAAGGATGGCCTAACCTATTGCCTCTGACGCTGCTAGCATACAGAACATCAATGCGTACTTCTACTAGGGCTACCCCCTACTCATTGGTCTGTGGCATGGAAGCAGTACTTCCCATAGAAGTAGAAATGGAGTCTCTAGGAGTGTTAATAGACGCTCAGATGGAGGAAGACCAGTGGTTACAAGAGCGGTACCACTAGTTATCCCTAATAGATGAAAGAAGGGCTACATCCATCTTTTACGGGCAATTATATCAGCAAAGGATTGCTCGGTCATAAAACAAGAAAGTTTGACTCCAGCAATTCAAAGAAAATAACTTGGTACTGAAGAAAGTCCTTGCCAATCAAGATGAAGCCAAAGGAAAGTTTACCTCGAATTGGGAAGGCCCTTTAATTGTTAAAGAAGTGTTGACAGGAGGAGCCATCAGATTGCAAGAAATGGATGGGAAAGAATTTCCCCAGCTCAACAATTCAGATACCGTGAAGAGGTACTATGTCTGAAGCACCTACAAGCCATCATCCTGGTCCTGTGAAAAATTGAATCAGTTCAGGTTTTCACTAAAAGCCCGAACTACGATTGACCAAATCTCCCTTAACCCGGGAGTACGTAGGCAGCCATTTACGGTGCGGTCAAACCAAAGAAAAAAAATTCAACCCATCAAAGCAAGCTTAAATATAAAATAAACACTTCTCAAACCATTTAGGCAATGCCTGAACTACAATTGACCTGATCTCCCTCAACTAGGGAGTACGTAGGCAGCCAATCCTAGTGCGGCCTAACCTTTAAAGAAAAAATAAAATAATAAAAAACTAGTCCCAAGACACCGAAACCTTATAAAACTCAAATACTATCAAGCCTCCCTGGTCAACCGGCCCTGCTGAGGTACTCTCCGACATCTCAACGTCAATCCATCAAGGAGTAGCTCATAATACATCAAAACAGCAAGTCATGAAAAAAGTAGTAATCACTCAGCAATGACAAAAAATATCTAACAGGGAAGTAAATCAAAATATATCTCTCTGCTATATATAATACTATTTGATATATACAATGTATCCTGTACATGACTATAAGCCTATGGATAAACGGGATAGCAATACCAACATGGAATCCCTCTCAGAAGATGGAGGAGCATCTATGAGCTCATGTCCCACGGTCTCCATACGAGCAAGAAGATCCACAACCATCTGTATAGTGCTGCTATGACCATCTTTGAAGGCACTCATATCTGCGATGATGATGTGCGTATATGACCTGAGTGCAGTGCTATCAGCAATATAAACATCCCAGGTAGCTAGGGCCTCATCCCTCTCAATATAAGCGACATCCCGGGCAACTAAAGCCTCCTCAATTTCAATAAAAGCTACATCCTGGGGAGCTCAAGCCTCGTCTCTATCAGCAAAAATTGCATCCCTGCCAGAAAGGGCTGTCAATATCAACGCTCTAGCCTGATCCTTCTCAAAGGTCATCCGAGCTAACGAATTGATAAGAGCTGGATCTGTCCCAGTAGGAATGGTCGGGGGTCACTGACCAAAGATGATGTCAAATCAGCAAATAAATAATCCTCGGTTGGAGAATCGGGATCCTCCATAGGTTCCTCCTTATCAGAATCAATACTCGACTATGAATGGATAGCCGTAGCCAGTGCAATATCTGCCTCCAACCATGCAGAATACTCTGGAGAACGATTCGAATGGCTAGTAGAAAAATTAGCCATCTCCCCACGAGTCCAACAATTATAAGTCCTAGTGAGATCAGCTGACGTCAAAGATGAAGCTGATATCCGCTGATCAATAGCCCCCTCAAAGTGGTGGATGCTCTGAAACTGATCAAACTGTCCCATGACAGCCAGCGGATGATATGTGGTCACCCCTCTCAAACCCGCCAAGGGTAAATAATCCATGCTGACTGCATGAGTAATAAAGCTGTAAGGGGAACTAATCCCTAAGCAAGGTGGGATCAAAAAGGGATGCTCGATCGACATCAAAAAGGCCAACCATGATGCTGCATCTGTACACTCTGCTGGTCTACAAGAGTAGGACATGGCTATCTCATGAGTAAAGCAATACCCATGATGTCTGAAGTAAAAGGGTATGCTTGGGTATAATGAGTTACGTATGGAGACAATGAATGATCAATAAAGAATCTACCACCTCTAGAAAAAGAGGAGATATGTCCTATGTGATTCGGTAAATGACAACCCAGGAATCCTTCGCCAAGGTGGAATGAAATTAGAAAGTAGTTTCTAATTTGCATTAAATGGAGTTGTGCATTTTCTAATCGAAATACATATAATTAAATAAAATAAGACTTGACAGTAATTTCATGTCTTATATTTAATTGGGACATTGTATGGTGGAAGAATTGAATTGTACGGTAACAATTTACTCACAGGTTCTTTTATGATTAATGTTAAAATCTATAATATCTGAAAAGTCGTTGATCGCTAGGAAGGCTTATACCTATTCTAGAATAAATATTATTTATTTAAATAGATTATTAGTTTAATTTATTTATTTAAATAATATTAGAATTGTTCTAATTGATTTATTCACAACCGATTTAATATAGAGAACCTAAAGGGTCACACAATAAAAGAAAGAATAATTATTTAAGAAGGTAATGACATAATCGTAATAATGCATTAAGTGTAATTAATTTAATCTATGGTGATAAAATAAATTAAATTGCTTAATGTTTATTATTTAATATTTTGAAAATATTAAATATAAATTAATAAGAGGAGTCTTATTAATATTATTACAATTATTATTATTTTAATTTCTAAAGTAGTTTAGTAATTAATTTAATATTAGTACTCTCATTTATTCCTAATAAGATTATGAGATAAATTAATTAAATAAATTTAATTAATTATTCCCAATGTGGTGGGAAGCCTAAATTAATTAAAGGAATTTAATTAATTAAATGAAATTCCATGTCTAATAGGATTAGAAGGGTTGACCAATATCTATATAAAAGGAGTCTTATAATAGATATTACTTGATGCAATTCCAATTGTTGGAGAGTACTCCTTTTCTATAAAGGATAGAAAACTAAGCCAACCACCGTCCTTCTTGATAATTCATCTTCCTTGGTGGATCACCTCTAGAGGCGAAACACTTGGGTGGCTAACGTTAGTCAAAGGAAGGAATCTAACCCAAAAATTCAAGGAGATCACGAAGAACAAGGAGTTGAACTTGTACATGTGAAAGCTTCGTTCTACAAGGGTATGATTCCATAACTTCTTATTTATCGTTTTAAATTAATAATTTGTATAAAGGATAATCCGGGTGATGGTTTTGTAGAAATTTTTTAAACTCTGATATACCATGCTTCCGCTAATTTTGCAATTTGATTACGTCACGATTTCGTACAAACCCAACAGTGGCATCAGAGCCAAACGTTTATGCAATTATTAATTGTTTTGATTTCATATACATATGGGTATGTATTTATAATAATTTATTGGGCATAATTTTAGTTGTATAAAATTATTTTTTTTTATGAAAAAAAAAACGGAAAGGGTCTTTTATTCCGAACTGAAAAAAAATTGCGAAAGTATTCTACGTTAATGTTGCATTCCAGGATACTAATTGATTCGTGGTTCATTCAAAAAGAATTGGATTCGTGGTTCATTAAAAAAGAAGGGAATTCATGGTTAATTGAACCTGCAGTAATGTTTTGGAAAAGGATGATATATTATATATAATATATATTGTTTTTTTAAAAAAAGAGGCTCGTGAAATGCTTTGTTCTAAAAAGGGATGTTGCAGATTTTCGAAAAGCATATATATATATATATATATATCTTTATTAGGCAATCCCATTCCTTCTCTTTTTTCTGGGAGAGTTAATAAAGGTTGATCTAATTTTTTATCAGGATTTTTAACCATAGAATGATCAAATTTTTCTTCAATTTTATCTAACTGTTTACCAATTGTAGCCAAATACTGATTAGTAAAATTATTTTGTTCAATAATCTTCTTCTCATCAATTTTTCCATCAGCAGCTTTTAATGGAAACCAACTAAAACATTCATGCTCTTAATAAAAGCCCAAAGGATCACACTATTTTCATTCAAAGCAGTACTAGTAACGCTAATATCCAAACTCCAAAGACTATTCTTTGGAAAGATATTACGCTACCTAGTCAGTGGATTTTATCTCAAGAAATTTCACAAAAACTAGTTATTAATAATTTATTAAACTTAGAAAATATTAAACAATTTTCTGATGGTACTGTCAGAGTTAGCTTTGAACGTACCAGAAGACCTTTGATAATAGAAGAATTTACTAATTCCTCAGTTCCTTCGATTATTTCCAGAAGAGATACGAAAGTCTTAAGTGATTTTTCTATTCCTGATATTGAAATGAAAGGAGTTTTGAACCAGTGTCAAACCAGTCATCCTTGTTATACTCCTACTAATCTAGTAGAAGAAGAACAAGATATTTCTCCTACTACTTCTGTAGGACCGACCCCTTCAGATTTTGAAGCCCCTATTAATCATCAGTTAAGAGTTATTACTAAAGCATTTAAATTAGATTGGGATATTCTGGTTGCAGATTTTAATTCCATATCTAATAAATAAAAAAGGCATGCTTTTCGTAATAAATACGATAAGCATGACAGAGATAAAATTGTTAATAAATGGAAAAATTTTATAAAAATTAATCAAGAGAACCTTACATTTTATGATTGGTATGAGAAATATCATTCACAATGCAATGTTCTTACTAAAAGTCAGTGGACTAAAGAGGATAAATCTAAAATTTTAGCAAGTCATCCTCCTTTGGAAACTGTTCTTTTACATGTTAAAAATACTTCTGTTATTTCCAGTCCATTCAAAGTTGCTGATGGAAAAACTGATGAGAAAAAAAATATTGAACAAAATAATTTTACTAATCAGTATTTGGCCACAATTGGTAAACAGTTAGATAAAATTGAAGAAAAATTTGATCATTCTATGGTTAAAAATCCTGATAAAAAATTAGATCACCCTTTATTAACTCTCCCAGAAAAAAGAGAAGGAATGTGATTGCCTAATAAAGATTTTGAACTAGTTAAAACTATTGATAAGTTACTTAAAAAAATTGGTTCAAGTACTGGTGAAACCAGTGGAACTGTTGCTATCATCGATCAAGTTGAAGAATCTGATGATGAAAGTAATAGCCAATCAGAAATTAATTCTGAAACTGCTTCTATCCCAAATCTTACTGAACAATTAAACAAGTTAACCTTTAATAACACTAGTATTACAAAAAATTGGTACTCTAGACCCACTCCTCCTGATATCCAGTATGAGGAAAAGAATCTAGACAATCAATTTTCTGTTTCTTCTAATAAAATTTACGAGTGGAATATTGATGGTTTTAGTGAACATCAAATTCTTACCAAATGAATCATTTGTCTATGGTAGCCAACAATTATATTACAGCTTTCAGCAGTTTAACTCAGCCTGAAATAGTTGAAATATTAACTAATGGTTTCATTTGTGTTCTTCGTTCTTGGTGGAAAAAACACCTTGATGAAGATGCAAGAAATTCTATAATTCATGCTCGCCGGTTAGATGACAATGGTCAGCCTATCTTCAGAGAAGATATTGGTTTTGGTATTCCTGATGGTATTAACACATTAATTTTCACTATAATAAAATATTTTATTGGAACCCCTAGTAATATCACTGAAAGAATTCATGATCAGTTCAGTAATCTGACTTGTCCCACTCTAAGTGATTTTAGGTGGTATAAAGATGTTTTTATTTCTCGAGTCGTGATGCGTAGTGATAGTAACAAACTTTTTTGGAAAGAGAAATTTGTTAATGGTCTTCCTAATTTGTTTGCTCACAAAGTTAGAGAAGAACTTAGCAAAACTCTTGGATATATTGATTATGATAACCTGACTTATGGTGACATAATTAGCTATATCCAAAAAATTGGGTTAAAAATGTGTATTGATTCTAAAATTGCTAAACAAGCTGCAAAAGACAAGAAAAAAGTTAAATATGAGCTTGGCACATTTTACGAACAATATGGTTTGCCTCCTATTGTTTCCTTCAGAAGGAAGCATAGGAAAAAACAAGTTGAAAAATGCAAAACGCGTAAGCATCATAAGAAGCGGTCTAGTCAGTCAAAAAATCAGGACAATTATTATGAAAAACCCAAGTCACGAAAGAAGTCTCATAGTAAAAAACCTACTTCTAAGTCTCAGGATAAGAGTAAGATTACTTGTTATAATTGTAGTAAAAAGAGACATTACAACAGTGAGTGTAAAATTAAACAAAAATTGAGTCAGTTGAATATTTCTGTCAAAGATACTGATAAAATTTTAGAGTTAATAAGGATTGAGAATGATGTTGATAGCAACAATTATTCTGATATTCCTTATTCCTCTAGTAATGAAGAAGATAATCAAACTCCTAGTGAAGAAAACGAAGTTACTCTTTGTACTGATAATTGCAGGTCTGATTGCTGTAAAACTATTAATGTTCTTAGCAAGGAAGACCAAGCGAGCTCTTTGTTAATTGAGTTAATTAGTAAACTTACTGACGAAGAGTTAAAATTGCAATACATGAAACAGTTAAAAGATTTGTTTTCTAAAAACAACTCTGGTAAAAGTAAGGTTATTAAGGGTAAAGATAAACTTGTTATCAGCATTAATAAAACCTTAGAAAGATTTAAAACCTCGGATAGAGAAATTACCCTTCTCGAATTAAACCAAGCAGTTAATAAACTTAAGAAAGAAATTTCTGGTCTTAAGACTGAGATTTCAGATTTACGTAAAGAAATGGCTACTTTGGCTACTAAAAGTTCAGAACTTCACATCACTGATTCGTCAGATACTGAAAAAGAAGCTGAATCTTCTAATGTCAAAGAAGATGAGTCAATTCTTATGATTCAAGGTAATTCATTAAAAAGATTAAAAGACATTACCATTCAAAAATGGTATATTATTGTTCGTCTAGTTATTGATGAAACTTTTGCAATTCAACTTCATGCTCTAGTTGATACTGGTGCGGATCTTAATTGCATTCAAGAAGGTTTGATACCTACTAAGTTCTATAAAAAAAACTAGTGAACGATTAAATTCTGCTAATGGTAGTATGATGGAAATAAAATATAAACTTCCTAAAGTCCATATTTGCCAAGATAATATGTGTTTTAAAACTTCTTTTGTTTTAATTCGCAACTTGACAGATAAGATTATTTTAGGGCTTCCGTTTATATATTTATTATATCCATTTACTACTAGTAATAATGGTTTAACGACTAAACATTTGGGTCAGAAAGTAGTGTTTGAATTCATTACTCAACCCAAAGAAAGGGATTTAAAATTTATTCAAGATGAATCGATTTCAAAATTGTTAAATTTGTTAAGATGTAAAACTTCACAGTTAAATTTCCTAAAACAAGAGATTAAATATAAACAGGTTGAGAATCTTCTCCTTCTTTAGAAAATTCAAGATGAGATTAAAGAACTTCGAGTGTTTATGACTAAAAACCTCTGTGTTGATTCTCCTAATGCCTTCTGGCATAGAAGAAAGCATGTGGTTAGGCTACCTTCTGCTAAGAAATTTAGAAAACACTTGATTCCTACTAAGGCTAGACCTATTCAGATGAGTCATCAGCAAATGAAACTTTGCAAACAAGAAATTAATGACTTGCTTGCAAAAGGTTTAATTAAACATAGTAAATCGCCTTGGTCTTGTCCAGCTTTTTATGTTAATAACGAAGTTGAGAAAGAAATAGGTGTTCCCAGACTAGTTATTAATTACAAGTCCCTTAATAAGGTCTTAGAATGGATTCGGTACCCCCTGCCTAATAAAGAAGACCTCCTTAGTCGGCTTAGTAATGCTATCATTTTTAGTAAATTCGACCTCAAGTCAGGATTTTGGCAATTAGTATTCATCCTAGCGATAGATATAAAACTGCCTTTACCACTCCCTTTGGTCATTATGAATGGGTCGTTCAGGCCTTTGGTCTTAAGAATGCCCCTAGTGAATTCCAAAATATCCTTAATGAAATTTTGAATCCTTTCAGTCATTTCATCATTGTCTACATTGATGATATTTTAGTTTTTTCCAAGTCAATCGAAGAACACTTCAAACATTTGAACTCGTTCTTCAAAGCTATCAAAGTTAATGGTTTGGTTCTGTCTCCTACAAAATGTAGTCTGTTCCAAACAAAAGTTAAATTTCTAGGTCATGATATTCATCGTGGTCTAGTCCATCCTATTCAACGAGTTATTCAATTCGCAGATAAATTCCCAGATAAAATCATTGACAAAACTCAACTTTAGCGATTTTTAGGATCTCTGAATTATGTTGGTAAATTCTATCAAAACCTTAGAAAAATCTTTAAACCTTTGTTTCTCCGTTTACAGAAAAATCCTCCTCCTTAGACTGATGAGCATACTTTCATCGTCCAACAAGTTAAAAAATATGTTAAGGTTTTGCCTTGCCTTGGCATTTCCAATGAATCTGCGTTTAAAATTATTGAAACTGATGCCTCTAAAATTGGTTTTGGTGGCATTCTGAAGCAAAAATTAACTCCTGCTTCCTCTGAACAAATTGTTCGATTTCATTCTGGTGCGTGGAATCAGGCTCAAGTTAATTATAGTACAATTAAAAAAGAAATTTTAGCTTTAGTTTTATGTATTAGTAAATTTCAAAACAATTTATTAAATCAAAGATTTTTGGTTCGAATTGATTGCAAGTCAGATAAATATATTTTAGAAAAAGATGTTAAAAACATTGCTGTTAAGCATATTTTTGCCCGATGGCAATCTCTTTTAAGCATTTTTGATTTTGATATTGAGTATATTAAAGGAAGTCAAAATTCTGTTCCTGATTTTCTTACGAGAGAATTTATTAATTCAGGTACCCATCATTAATGAGCGTGAAAGGTGGAAACAAGAATGTTTGGCATCCTCCTGGCCCTATTCCTAGTCAAAGGCCCTTCGAAGCCATAATCCCTCATCCAGTTACCCCAGCTACTCCTGTTGATGTAGCTAATAGATATACTGTTCTTGGTACTATCCCAAGGCCTTATAATACGGTTTTGGCCCAGTCACCAAGGCCCATTGATCATTTTGCTTCTTCTTCCTCTAGTAACCCTAACCCTGGTCAACATACACATTCCCAGTATGCCCCCATTTTTTTTGTCAATTTATTTCATATTGAATCCCTTATGAAATCCATTGACGATCCAGTTAAAAATTGGCTGCCCAGTTCTTCCCAACTGATTGGCATTTTCTTCCTCTTGCTCCTTATAAATCCCTTGTGTATTATAAGGACATCCTTCTTCAAACACAGTCAATTCTAGTCAAACCCATTTATGATAGAAATGATAGTTCTAAGGTCATCTATCATTCTTTATATATTAAACAGATTATTTCCATGTCTGATTGGGGTAATCATCCGTCTGATCTTTGTCAATTAAATGATCATGATAGCCAGTTCTGCTATTATGATTATATGGAAGCTTGTAATAGAGTCTTTTTGTTCCAAATTCCTTCTTTCAGTCATTCGTCAGTTTGACCACAAATTTAAAAGTCAGATTCCTCATTGGTTTACTCTATGGTGGGAAAGATTTGGTCTCATCCATAGAGTTTTGCCTATTGAACTCCAGTCTGTTCTTACTCATTTTTGCTGTCGTTTTCCCAATAATCCTAAAAATGAGTGTATTCTAATTATTCTCCTGTTTATTAGTAAATATAAAGTTCCATGGATCCTTAAGTGGAATTATGGTTTTTATTCTCCCACTGTTGAAATTAATCTTGAGTCAGCCAGAGATAAATCAGTTATCACTCATAATCATATTAGTCAATTGACTTATGTGACTCGTGAGTTTTCTATTAAATGGTGGGATAAATTTGATATTTATCGCATCATTGGTCAGGTCCAGAAAGAATTCCCAGTAAATCATACCCCTATTAAATCGGTTCCTCCCAAGGAATCTTCTTCTAGTAAATCCAAAAAATCTTCTCAGACAAAATTAGATTTTGAAGATATTGATCATTATTCAAATGCTGAGTTAAAACAGTTAGCTAGGCTCATTCAAAAACGAGTTGATAAGCTCAGTGAGGATAGTGTTCCCTCAATTTGCTCATCATCTTCGTCAAAATCCAGTCAAGAAGCTTCTAGTCCTATTGATCCATAAGGCAACATTAGCCTCCAGGATGCTCAGGATCATTTTGCCTAGGATGCCTACAGTCACATTTTGATGCAAGCGGCAGACAGAGACCGTTGCTTTCAAAAATAGACATCAGCGCGTGCTCCTTTTTTTAAAGTAGCCGAAAGTAAAAGGAAAGTCGGCTTGTATTTTAGCTGAGTCATGTTTTTTGTCGGCCATCTAGTCGTTTTAGTCAAAAGTTGTAATTATGCGTCTGTATTTTATTCAAAAGTTATTTTATTGCGTCTGTATTTAGTCAAAAGGTTCATTAATGCTTATGTCTTTTGTAAAAGCATTACCGTTCTTAAATAGTTAAAGATGTTTTGTAATTATTGAGTTGTAATCAGTATGCCTTTTCTTATTCTATATAAGAGAAGCGAAGTCATTTGTACAAGGCAGGATTAGAAATCCAATAGAGAGTTTTGAAAGACTCAGATTCCCATCTGACTAATCTTTAACCCTCTTGCCTTCTTCTTAGTTATACCATGTTAGGCTTTCTATAATCGAGTCTACTTGTAAGTTATCTTCAGTTATCTGTTTGTAAATATTTTGATTCAATAAAAGTTTATTTATTTATAAACTCTTATTAATTCATATGAACTGCTGTTATCATTTCTTATAGTTATACTATAGTTGTGATTCAGATTGTATGCGCCACTCTTATCTCTCATACTTCCGCCCTCTTGGTATCATATATATATATATATATATATATATATATATATTATATTCCTAATAATTTTATATTTAAAATAAAGAGTTTATTTTAATCTTAAAATTGAATTTCATGCAATTTAAAATTGTTCATTAAATGATACTCATATATATATGAAATATTTTAATTCATGAGATGGATATTTAATTATTGATATATATGGTGATATGTATGATAATAAATGAGGATTGATTATGGACTATTTGACTAATGTGATTGAATTTTATTTTAGTTGAATGCTTGAATGAATGGATTTTATTAAATGGGGTCGGTGTACCTCGTCTTCTCTGATTTTTTTTGACGTAAAATTCTATCTCTCTCCTATGTACTTCCCCTTGACTGCTGATCAAGGTTTCTATTTAATTTTAAATAGTTAATTTAATAGAGATAGTTAGAATTATCTTGAAGAAATTGAAGACCAATGAGCAAGGAGAGCTTGAAGACCCGTTTGTATGGAGCGTGGGTTTAGATATAATAGTTACGTTTAAATTTAAATTCTTGTACTCCTAGGTTTGACCTTTTGGTTCACTTGGTGGCTCTAGTGAACCAAACTAGAATAAAAGTCCATAATCAATCTGAGTAAAATATAGTATTCTATATGTGCATGCTAAATATTATATATATTATATTTTATGCAAACATGCTTCGCATGTTTAATAAAATGACTCGTATTTTATATATATATATGCATGCGCACTAAACAAGATGAGACAAATAATAACAAACCCCTCAAATAAATTATATTAAGTCCGGAGCGTTCAAATAATATTTGGAATATCGAACGTCGCCTTCTAGCATGATAAATTAATAGAGTATTAAATATTTAGTATGAGCTTGTTGTGCTATCCACAAGGCAAGTATTGCGTATTTAAGATGTTAATTAATCACATTTGATGCTTATCAAGAAAATTGAACAATATAGTCTTGTTGTGCTATCCACAAGGACGAACATTTTTCTTTTTTGAATTTATGGAAGTGCTAGGCTGGACTTAATTTAAATCATTTTAGTTCGGATGTGCACACACTTGATCATTATGATTTAAGAGGCAAAATAAAAGGAGTTACATGGTGATGTAATTGACAAGAGTTGTCTACCTATTTATTTGTATATCGCTTGTTGTGCTATCCACAAGGTTATATACATTTGATATGGGATCCTTAATCTCGCTAGCAAATCTTTAATTAGATGTTGTCGAACTATATAAGTGAGGGTAATATAGTTTGATAAAAATAGTGGGAGATACCAATTTAAAATAAAGACCTAAATTTATTTTGGTATGCAAAATTAATAAAATGAATGTTTGCTAAAAATATTGTCTTTTCACGTATAGAAATTTTAAAATTGTCAAAATCACTAATTTCACTGCGAAGCATACTTGATGCTAATAAGCTTACCGGGCCGAATTATACGGACTGGCTAAAGAATCTGAGAATAGTTCTCACTGCTGAAAAGATTTCTTATGTCCTAAATTCACCTATCCCTGGAACTATTCCAGAAACAACCTCTGAGGAAAAGATTGCCACCATTAGTGGCAAGATGATGCATCTGTGGCACAATGCATCATGCTCGCATCCATGAATAACGAGATTCAGCGTCAGCACGAAAATATAGATGCTTCTACTATGCTGCTTCACCTCAAGGAGTTGTATGGTGAACAGAGTAGGACTGCTAGATATGAGATATTTAAGGAGCTTTTCCGATCTCGGATGACCAAAGGTAAGGTGAACATAAAGGAACAAAAGAAACTTGATCCAGCGAGCAAAGGAATGTGCTTCCATTGCAACGAGCCGGGTCATTGGAAGAGGAACTGCAAGAAGTTTCTGGCAGAGAAGAAGCTTGGAGAAGCTTAGACTTCCAATCAAGGTTTGTTTATGATAGAAATTAATTTTTCTGAAAGTCAACATTCTACTTAGGTATTGGATACCGGTTGTGGTTCTCACATATGTAATACTATGAAGGGACTGTTCAGAAGTAGAAAGCTGAACAAGGATAGGTTGTCATACGAGTGGGAAATGAAGCAAAGGTTGCTGCATTAGCTGTAGGCAGTTATTGTTTAGCACTGCCTACAGGCAAGTCCATTTATTTAAATAATTGTTATTTTGTTCCGAATATCATTAGAAACATTATGTCAAATTCTGTATTAGATATGGATCGATTTGAAATTATAATTTAGAACAACAGTTGTTCAATTTATAAAAATAATGTTTTATATGGTATTGAAAATTTGCAAAATGGACATTATATACTTGAATTGAATGAAAATATACTTCAAATAGAACAAACTAAGAAAAGGAAAAGAGATGATGTTAATTATACTTATATATGGCACTGTAGACTCGGGCATATCAATGAAACAAGATTATCCAAGTTGCATAAGGATGGGCTCTTAGAGCTATCCGATTATGGATCATATCCAACTTGTGAATCTTGTCTCATGGATAAAATGACTAAATCTCTTTTTAGTGGAAAAGGAGAAAGAGTTACAGAATTGTTAACGTTGATTCACATAGACGTTTGTGGACCTATGGCAATAAATGCACGGGGTGGGTATTCTTATTTTATTACTTTCACTGATGATCACTCAAGATTTGGATTTGTGTATTTAATGAAATACAAATCAGAATCATTTGAAAAGTTCAAAGAGTTCGAAAGTGAAGTAGAGAAACAAACAGGCAAGAGTATTAAGATTCTTCGATCAGATCGAGGTGGAGAATACCTAAGCGGTGAATTTCTCAATTGTCTTAAAAAGGGTATAATTTCACAATGGACTCCACCAGGGACTCCACCAGGTACACCACAGTTGAATGAATTATCTGAAAAGGAGAAATCGAACACTGTTGGACATAGTTCGATCGATGATGAGTTTTATAGACCTTCCAATTTCCTTCTGGGGTTATGCCCTAAAAACGGCTGCATACCTACTTAACAAGGTACCTACCAAATCAGCCCCAAAGACTCCATATGAGATGTGGAAAGGGATGAAACCAAATCTTAAGCATGTTAAAACTTGGGGTTGTCCAACTTATGTCAAAAAGTTTGAACATGATAAGATACAGACTAAATCCGACAAGTGTAGATTTGTGGGATACCCTAAAGAAACTGTAGGGTATTATTTCTATCATCCAACTAATCAAAATGTGTTTGTTGCGAAACATGCTGCCTTCTTGAAAAAGGAGTTTATCCATAAAGGGGTCAGTGGGAGTATGATATATCTTGAAGAAGTTCAAGAACCACAAATTACTACAGATCAGAGTCAGGTAACTGACCAAGTGGAAGAACCTACTGTATCACACCCTATTCGTAAATCTGGAAGAGTACCGAAGATACTTGAGAGGTATGGATTCATCATAGAGGATGACGATGAGGTACACATCATGAATGATGATGGTCCATAGAATTACGAACAGACTATGAGTAAAAAAGACTCAGAGAAATGGTATATGACCATAAAATCTAAAATGGATTTTGAAGCTATGCTCAAGTCCATTTGGATTTTACTTGCGATTGCAGGTTATTATTACTTAATCTGGAAAAATGGACATGGAGACGCCCTTCCTCAAATATACATTATTAGAGGAGAATGTATGTATGATATAGCCAGATGGTTTTTTGTTTCAATGGTTGAAACAAATCATGTACATGAGCTACAACAATCCATTCATAGATTAAAGCAAGATTCTCATAGATGGAACATTCATTATTATGAGACAATCAAAGAGTTTAATTTTATCAAAAACGAGGATAAACTATGTGTGTACAAGAAGGTTAGTGGGAGCGCTGCTTCATTCCTTGTATTATATGTTGATGATATATTACTTATAGGGAATGAAATTCCTATGCTACAATAGATCAAAATAAAGTTGTCTAAACATTCTTCCATGAATGATTTGGGTAGAACATCCCACATTGGGGATATAAATCTACATTGAAAGACTTAAAAGGATGTTCGGCTTAATCCAAGGAAACGTATATTCATTAGATGCTAAAGGCGTTTAGCATAACAAACTCCAAAACGTGTCTCATGATGATGAGCCATGGAGTAAATATCTCTAAAATTGTCCTCAATAAAAGAGAGATCGCATGAGCTACTATCATGTATGCAATGAAATATACGAGACTTGATGTTGATCAGTCATTGTCTGGAGAAGATCATTGTACGACAGTGATAAACATCTTAAAGTACTTAACTGACACTAAGGATGTCATCATATAACATGATGAGTTTGAATTAAACTAGAGTGCTAAACAGACTCAAGTTTTCAGACTGACCAAGACGATAACAAATCCACTTTAGGGTAAGTCGTTATCTTGAAAGATGGTGCAGTGAATTGGAAAGGTTTCAAACAACAAAAGGTTGATGGTTTAGTGACAAAGACAAAGTATATAACTGTAAGTGAAGCTGCAAGTTGATGTTTCGGATGAAACGTTCATTACAGAACTAGGAATAGTTCATAAGTCTCATCTTGAATCTAAACATGTGTTGCGGCACTTTGATTAAAGAAATCAGTGAAAGAGGAGCATATAGACTATCAAGATAACATTGTAGATCCATTTACTAAAGCTTTAACATAATAGCAGTTTGATCGTCACTTAGAGAAGAAGGGTATGAGATACCATGGTGATTGGCTTTAGTGCAAGTGGGAGATTGAAAGTAGTATGCATACAAGCCAATCATGTATGATGATAAAGCATATACTTTGGAGACAATCTTATTTATTTATTAATAAAAATATTTATTTATTAAAGGTATTTAATTATATACATGGTGCTGTTTTTATAATATGTAAATAATCCATAGTTTTAAGTAATGCTTTTAGAATCATGATGATGATCACGAAAATGAGATCTAAATTCTTAGAAAGCTTTAAAACTAAAATAGTTCTCAATCGTGGGATTACTAAAAAGGGGATTAGTATATCCGGATAGATTGGTACATATGTTGCTTGCTCATTGGATGAGGATGATTGATCTCATGATCATTTGTGTGGAGACACTAAAGCAATTATGTAAGTGCTTATTAGAGAATAAGTTCACTGAACGTGACTCGTTACGGAATACCTAATGGAGTTTTACTCGCCTGTCAATAGGAATTCCTAATGTGATAGTAGTACAAGTGATCCTTGGACTTGAGATCATCATAGTATCTTGTATGTAATGAATTATACTTTGACTTATTCCTTAAAGCTTTTAGGGTATATAAAAGGGTATGCTTGGGTATAATGAGTTACATATGGAGATAATGAATAATCAATAAAGAATCTACCACCTCTAGTAAATGAGGAGATATGTCCTATGTGATTCGGTAAATGATAACCCAGGAATCCTTGGCCAAGGCGGAATAAAATTAGAAAGTAGTTTCTAATTTGCATTAAATGGAGTTGTGCATTTTCTAATCAAAATACATATAATTAAATAAAATAAAACTTGACAGTAATTCCATGTCTTATATTTAATTGGGACATTGTATAGTGGAAGGATTGAATTGTACGGTAACTATTTACTCACATGTTCTTTTATGATTAATGTTGAAATCTATATTATCTGGAAAGTCGTTGATCGCTAGGGAGGCTTATCCCTATTGTAGAATAAATATTATTTATTTAAATAGATTATTAGTTTAATTTATTTATTTAAATAAAATTAGAATTGTTCTAATTGATTTATTCACAACCGGTGTAATATGGAGAACCTAAAGGGTCACACCATAAAAGAAATAATAATTATTTAAGAAGGTAATGGCATAATCGTAATAATGCATTAAGTGTAATTAATTTAATCTATGGTGATAGAATAAATTAAATTGCTTAATGTTTATTATTTAATATTTTGGAAATATTAAATATAAATTAATAAGAGGAGTCTTATTAATATTATTAATATTATTATTATTTTAATTTCTAAAGTAGTTTAGTAATTAATTTAATATTAGTACTCTCATTTATTCCTAATAAGATTAGGAGACAAATTAATTAAATAAATTTAATTAATTGTTCCCAATGTGGTTGGAAGCCTAAATTAATTAAAGGAGTTTAATTAATTAAATGAAATCCCATGTCTAATAGGATTAGAAGGGTCGACCAATATCTATATAAGAGTAGTCTTATAATAGTTATTACTTGATGCAATTCCAATTGTTGGAGAATACTCATTTTTTATAGAGGATACAAAACTAAGCCAACCACCCTCCTTATTGATAATTCATCTTCCATTGTGGATCACCTCTAGAGGCCAAACACTTGGGTGGCTAACGTTGATCAAAGGAAGGAATCTAACCCAGAAATTCAAGGAGATCACGTAGAACAAAGAATTGAACTCGTACCTGTGGAAGCTTCGTTCTACAACGGTATGATTCCATAACTTCTTATTTATCGTTTTAAATTAATAATTTGCATAAAGGATGATTCGGGTGATGGTTTTGTAGAATTTTTTTAAACTCTGATATACCATGCTTCTGCTAATTTTGCAATTTGATTACGTCACGATTTCGTACAAACCCAACAAGAAGGTGCCGATGGGTCTCAAGTGTGTCATGAACCATACGTACAGCAAAAGAGCACTGCCCTTAAAAAAAAACCCCACTAGATGGGTACGAAAAAATGTGGCCGATCTCAAGGTCTCAACTAATATTATCGGCAAGATAGTGCAACCCTGTCTGAGAGCACGAACCACTACAATCAGGCCAATGTCCAAGTGGTCCATATAAAGTGGCATGTACAAATAAGCTGTGATGCACATCAATAGAACACCCACTCGTGAAAACTGCCACTCATCTGTAGGGATGATAAAGTATCCTGAATATCACTCGTAGCTGTCCAGTCGGCCAAAGCGATAGATTAAAAAGTTTGAGGACACCACATGCCTCGCATGAATCTCATCAGTGACGAATCTGCGCCTCAAACCCGTCATAGTCATGAACGGTCGTCTCATGTCACTTAGTGACATCCTAGCAGAAGGAAGATTTAATGCCAAATTCGCGAGGCTCTCATACTCCTCCAAAGTAGGAGTCAACACGTGGATGTCGAATCTGAAAACCTGGCGCTCAGGTTTCCAACGGGATAACATGCTGTCCACAAAGCCTAGTTGAACATGAAAAGCTAAAATGGCCAAAGAATGCCCTAGCATCTGATCAACTGTCCCCCTGTCTGTGGGAGGCAAACTGTCATACCAAGATCTCAATAAAGATGCTATCAAAGAATGTGGCAGGTGCTCGATACAGCTGACGGCAGATAAAAACATCTGTAGAACCGTATCATGAGACCATCCATGGGTCAAATTTAAACTCACATGTCTAAGTGCATATCCATGACATAATACATGTATAATGACAATAATAAATAACAACAGGATGCAATAGATAGGAAATATAATGCATTTCTAAAAAACACTATCTACCAAAAGCATCATCTTTGTCTGCTCATAAAATAAAAAATAAAACGTATAAGGAAATGGGGCACAACCGCCCAATGACTAACAGAGGCCTATCAAAAGATATAACGAGAAATGGGGCACAACCGCCCAATATCTAACAGAGGCCTATCGAAAGATATAGCGAGAAAGCTATCCAAAGAAATCTATAATATCTGCATCTAGGCGATAAACCTACTGCAGCTCCTCCTGAGTCACTAAATCTCGGCCAGTAGGAATGTCTAGTCGATACAAAGGTGGATCGACACCTGTATAGCTGCCAGAATATTGATCTGCTGAAGGGCCAGCTCCGGAGCTGTAAGGATCAAACGAATATTCCTCTGAAGGATCTCTGCCAAGGTGCCTGATGAAAAATTGAGTCCACTCTAACCGCTGGGTCAATCCTTAAATTTGCTCCAAATGAGTAGGCTCTCTGAGGCAAGCAATCTAGTCTGTCATCATCACAGACCCAGGCACTATGTCTGCCATAAACTGGGTAGCACAAGTCTGAGACCCAATAATGTGAGGATTCCACCAACTGTAAAATGCCTCCGGTTGTGAGGACCCTATGACAGGGTAAATCCATCTACGCCCATCAGGTGAATATCGGTAACTGGCTGAGCCAAGGGTCAATGATGCCAAGCAAGAGGAACAAAGAGAATGCGGATCTCTCCCATGACGCTCCGGATAACACGCTCTCCCAAATAGAGCTCTCAACCTCCCTCGATCAAAAGGGGAAACCGATGAGTGGATAATGTAAACTCCTTCCCGGTCAGAAAGCCACCCTCGAACCCGACTGTCAAATAGTCCAGGGTGTAAAGAACCCACGTGATAGAGTCGGCAGTCAACAGCTCTAGTTGTAAGTGAGAATGGGTAAATCCCTCTGCTACAATGACCTCCGTTAAAGTGGAATGATGCCAACGTCGTCCCCGTGAATATGTCTCCAAGCCCAAAGTAGTGGCTGGGCGTAGCCAATGGAGCTTCTCATATGCCCAAAACTGGCAATGTAAAGATCAAATGTCCTCAGTGGTAAAGATTGATAAACACAAATGAGGAAAATTAAAAGGTGAAAGAGAAGTACTCACCTGCAAGAAGGGTTAAAAACCTAGCCAAGCCTTCGTCACACCCTTAGAGTGTAGGCACATCCCACAAAGAAAATAGGCGAAGGTATAAGTGCCCCAGTCGAAATCCCTGATGCGCTCCATGTATCGAGTAGTGCTAACTAGAGCAAAAGAGGACCGTCGAGGAGTTGTTTGCATTGAAACAACCCCTGATGATCACTAAGAATAGTCACCGAAGAATGCGATCTCTAACCCTCTGATCATCAGGCAGAGGCTCAGTCAAAGCCTCGCTCTGGGTATCAACAATCAAGGGACTAGAATGGACAGTTCGACCCTTGATGGCCGTCGCAGGAACTTCAAAAAGGGATATAACGGCAGCAAGTGAAATGTCAGCCACCAACGACACTGGTTTCCCTGCAAACTCTATCCTGTGATGAACCACCAGTCCATTGGTGTTATCATCACCTCACAGTCCAACAGATGGAGAGACTAGGTATGGTCGAACAAGCGCTCAAATAATGCCATCAGATAACCCCAGGGGCAATGACGGGGAGGAATAGAAAAGAAGGCCTCGAAACCCCAAATGTTGACGATGGCCTGATACTCCGGATGTAGAGTATGATATAAAGAATGAATGCTGAATCAGTTCCCCCTGGGCTGCATAAAGTCAGGAACATACATCAAATAGCAAATCCAGATTAAACCTGTGCCCTGAAATGCCAAAAAAAAAGAAAAGTCCAGAATGAAAACTTCAGTCTCCTCATTATCATAAAGGTATATCGAGGGATGGCGTCTCAATTCACCCAAAAGCTCTGGAAGCAGTACAATGATGGCTGGAAGTTCCCTACGCGAAGCAAGAGCTAGAACAGGATCCATAAACGGGGCATCATCATCGTCCACATCATTCGGCCTCTCAGCCTGGATCGGATGAATCACAGACTCAGCCAAACGGCGAGGCGGCCGGGATGGATGAGGCTGAGGAACATCAAAAGCTCTCCCCCACCTCACACCTATAGAGACCCTACTGGAAATGCCTGGTCTATCTGGCTCCATAACCTGCACAAAGTCTCCAAATCACCTTAGAAAGGGTGAGGTAAGCCTTAAACCTACGACATATTCAAATTAAATCCTTGCTTCATGCATATTCTAAATCCTAAGGCATGCATTAGTTAACAAAAATCCCCAGTAGAGTTAAAATTTCATGTTCATTAAATGCTCAGGCTTTTGAAAAAAATTCGCCAGAGTCTCATTTGTATATTGGACTGTCCGCATGCACATAGGCATGGCTAGGTGGCCATTCAGTAGCACACCTACCCAAAAACATAAACAATTTATATACATATATATATATATATATATATATATATAAAAATCAAACTCCCAATGGCAGCTAAATTACCATGTGTATTTTTAGTTGAAAATCCAGGCTCATTTGCCCCTCAAATAGGATGAGTAAACTGGCCAAAAAGGGCGCCACATGATTGTTTCAGAAATCAAATTTTTTTTCACATCAAAACGTTAAACATAGTAAAACATGCATATTTACTAAGTCAAAATTTTTTATCAAGTCATATAAGCATGCATATTCGCTATATTGTGTCTAGAAGCATACTATATGAAATCTAACATTCTAAAGGTCAAAACTTGAAAAGAAAGGATGTAAACGTTACCAGAGATGTGCAGAACGATTATATGGTGACAGAATTTGGAAAAAGCAGCCAGAACATAGTAGATCTGATGAATAAATCTCGGATTTTCTTTTTATTTCAAACTTGAAAATGAATTATGAAAGCCACAGGGGCCTAAGTTATACTCGAAGGGAGTAGCAACTCCACCTGCGACAGCCACAAGTTAACTTGTGGCTACCTAAGGTGGGTTCTACCCTCTCCGATTCGTTCCAATTAAATTTGAAACGGAGTTTACAGAAGCTGAAAAGTCAAATCAGGGAAAAAAACTGCTACGCGATTGAGCGGAATGGCCTGAAACCCTGATTCTAAGCATCAAGTTCCTGAAAAAGGAAGAAACTCCTTGTAAGCCATTGGTAGAAGCCCTGATATGGTATTCAAAATACTGATGATGAAAAATGCCTCTGTTAGAGCATCAAGAAGGTTCGACGTTATGAACAGCTGGTTTTGAATGCGTCAAAGTGTCCAGATTGGTCCGAGGGTATGACCTATCAGAAAGATACACCCCCACGTTGAGATCGATTAGGTCTGACTTTGCAAACCATTGGCGAAAACTCCAACGAACCATCGGGAACGAGCCGGTGATAAAAGCCATTGATAACTGCTTCAACAGAGGTCAGAATATCTGACATGATAAACCGTTGGCGACAACTCCAGCGTAGCATTGGGAACGAGCTAGTGATGAAAGCCGTTGATAACTACTTCAACGAGGGTCAGAGGATATGACTTTGCAAACCGTTGGTTACAACTCCAACGTAGCATCGAAAGAGATCCAATGATGAGAACCGTGGAGAAATTTTTCCCCACAGAGGACAAATGATGGAATTTGTTATACAAATCTCAAGTTAGAACACCGAGAAAGTTCTGTGGTTAAACCGACTGTTGTAAACTACCATTCGAGTAGACACCGAGAAGGTTTGGTGATGGTCAAGACTTTACAAACTACCGTTCGAGTAGGCATCAAGAGAATTCAGTTAGAGCTATCAGGGACGACGTCATCCCCAACAGGAGTGGCAGCAATAGTCAGTGATAAAATATCGTGGTCACTAACACCACAAGAGTATATGGCATTCATGACATAGCATATCGTGCATTGCATTCCATTTGCATATGTCATGTTTCTAGTATCTAGCAGTCTTTATCTTATTCATTCCATTATATTGCATAAACAGGATAAAGATGGGCATCTGTAGACACTCAAAATTTTGCATTCCTGATACTAATCCTGCAGAAGGGAAAAATAATTTTTTACATTCTAGAGACAACCCTGGAAGGTCAAATCGAAGTGAGACCCTGGCGACAACATCGTGATGTCAAGGCAAGCCCCGACGATAACCCCGGGAGGTACAGAGACCCCGGAGACAACACTGGAAGATCAAACTCAACCTCAACAACAACACTGGAATGTCAAGGCAAGCCCTAGTGACAACCCCGGGAGGTACAGAGACCATGACGGCAACACTGGGAGATCAAACTTAACCCCGGTGAAAATACTGGGATGTCAAGGCAAGCCCAGGCGACAACCCCAGGAGGTACAGAGACCCCGATGACAACATCGAGAGATCAAACTCAACCCCTGTGACAACACCGAGATGTCAAGGCAAGCCCCAGTGATAACATCGGGAGGTACAAAGACCCCGACGACAACACCAGGAGATACAATAACCCCGACGACGACCCTGGGAGACCAAATTAACTTCGGAGACAGCCTCAAAGCATCAAATCATCCCCAGAGACAACCCTGGGTGACCAAATCAACCTCGGAGATAACCCTAAGGAAGAATAGAGTCAGCTGGGATCAAACCTCGGAGACAACCCCGAGAAAAAAGTCAAAAACGTTGTCAATCTTGGAGACAACCCCTAGAAGGGCAAAATGGTTAATTTACCAACTTGATGTCAAATCAAGCCAAATCGATGCAATGAGGGTCAGAAAGAGCCATAACATTAATCCTGGGTGAAAACAACACAATACAGCTCAACGGACGGATTGTGAAAATTAGAAGATCTGGTCATTGACCCATCTTCCAAGATTTAAAAAAGGTCAAATTCCATGTCGTTGTGTAGCTCTCAGAAAGGGCCTTTCAAAAAGGTATAACACGCCTTAAACGAACTCCCGGATTGAAAGTTATAAAGGTTCGAAGTGGAGATCGCGTTGCTCGAAGTGCACGTACTTCGAGACGACGAGATCAATGGGAGAGGGGCCCACTCGGGGAGCCGAACCTCTACTCACGGCTGTCTCGAGTAGACCCGCTACCATTTTGGTATATAAATAAGATCCCCACCCTTGCACAAAAAAGAAGAAAGAAGTAGAAAAAAGCAGAGAAACGCAGCCCATTTCGACCTTTAGCCATACTTCTAGTACTCCAAACTTTAATTTTATTCTTCCAATACGTTTGCATACGTATATTGTACAAGAAATCAAGTTTTAACCCGTGGAAACAGAGATTTGAAGCCCTCCGAGTGGAAAAAGCGCGTAGAGCTGTTCATTGTAAGTTTTTTATGATCAGAAACTATTTACTGCTTTATTACACATATGTGAACGTACGTATGAAGTTTTAGCTTCTGGTTTTGCCCGGATCTCAAATCTGTGGCCTTTCTAGCTTACTTTTTAGTATATATAAGTATGTCTATATATATATATATATATATAATTTTTTCTTTGTTTACACATCCTGGATTGCTAATCCGTGGTTTTTTACTACTTTCATATATATATATATATATATATATATTTACGCAATTTCATTTGGCCTGGATTGCTAATTCGTTGCCATTTTTAGCTTTATTATATCTATAACTGACTATATATATACTAACATTCAATTCCGTCAAGCCTGGATTGTAAATCTGTGGCATTTATCGCTTATATATATATATATATATTCTAACTTGTTTGGCTTGGATTGCTAATTCTTGGTCTTTTTAGCTTATATATATATATATATATATATATATATAGTAACTGTAGATATTAACATTTCATTAAGTCGAGCCTGGATTAAAAATTCGTGGCTCTTTACAGCTTGTATATATATATATATTTACAATTCTAAATCGAGCCTGGATTAGAAATTCATGGCTCTTTACAGCTTTTATATATATATTAACATTTTATCAGTCGAGCCTGGATTAGAAATTCATGGCCCTTTACAGCTTTTATACATATATATATATATATATTTACATTTCTCAGTCGAGCCAGGATTATAAATTTATGGCTCTTTATAGCTTTTGTATATATATATATATATATATATATATATTCATTATTCAATGTGATTAAATATCTGGTTTAATTATTCATTTGATATGAATATGTTTTAATGGAAATTCCGTAGATTAGATTCATCTAAATCTTGCCACTTCTAACTTTCAAACAATTCAAAGTCGGTAAAACCAAAATCGGGAAGCTAGAATGGCTAAGATTTATTTAAATCTAGCTTTCTTTCTAGATTTGTAAATATTAAAGCGACTACGCGACCCTAGATCCCTATCTAGTGGGAGCGGGAAGCTTCGGCTACGCGCATGCAAGGATTTAACTGATGAATCCTTTGTTTTGCGATGTCTATAGTACAATTTGCATTATATGTCAATATCTTTGTTGTGCAGGTTTCTTGATCACTTTATGTGAGCCTAGGAATCATGGGATTAATGATTAACCATACGGATCTAAATTCGATTCCCATGGTGGACAACTCCGTATTGTAAATACATCCTGCTAGTTTTTTTGTAAATGTAAATTATATGGACCTTAAAACAGTTATCCGGATTTAAGGTCTCAACATAGTACACAGTAGTTTGTCGTGCTAGGGTCACTTTGATGGCTGTCATGCCAATAAGAAGACCGACACTTGTATATACATTTCTTGGTCGAGGATGCTTCACATTCCGACAATAAACATCTAAATCAAGCTCAATGCGAAATAAAATGGAAGTATAAAAATGCTTCAATTCCTATGCAAGCGAAAGGGTTTGAAAACCATCTTTCAAAATGTCATTTTATATCTTTATCTAAAAATGGACTTTTCAAACAAATCAAACCCTTCGTATATAGGTCTAATGAAGCATGACACTACTTTCAAATCAAACACGTAGGCTCAATTACTTCTAGCACACACACACACACATTGCAAATAAAAAGGGAAAAATTGAAAAGATGTGATAACCATGTTTCACGGAAGTCGGGGGGTGCCTAACACCTTCCCCCTCTTAACCAAGCCCCCGAACTTTAAGAATCTCGGTTTCCAAGGCCAAGTTTTGACGGCGTCTAGTAATTGGGCCTACTTGCAAAATCAAATAAAATTCGGTTGAGTTGGTACAACCATTTCATAATATACTAGCTGGCGACTCTATAAACCTTTAAAATAGTCGACATGATACATGTTGGCCTTTTCCTAAAAATTTAACCCTTCATAAAATAGATAAGACATACAAAGGTAGAAAACCAAACAATTAGAGAAAGGAAGATATGTCCAAAGATTTTTTTTCGACGTCGACAATGAGGCAATTGATAAATCAAACCAATCAGCAAGAAAAAAATCTTCCTACTCCTGAAATTAGTCCCATTGCCAGGAGGGATCATTACCGGTTTCACGAGCATGAACCCTAGGCAAATAAGGTTGCTAAAGAAGAGAAGTTCCAAGCTAACAGGGAGTTCGCCTTCAAAAGAAATTTCACTCATTTAAATCAGCCTATGAAAGAAATTCTCCAAATGTTGATCAACGAGGGGAAAGTCACAGAATTATTACCCCCAGTGGACCCTCGATCCAGGAAGTTCAAACCTGATAGAATCTGTCAATATCATTCCAACACGCCTGGACATAACACAGAGGATTGTTGGGGACTTCGTCACTTGATTCAAAATCTAATTAAAAGCGCTGAGCTACTGAAGGCAAACCAAGATTATGGTTATCATGGTGAGGAAGCAATCTTTCTTCCTATGGCATGGAATCTGAAAGAAGTAGTGGCTGTCATTTCCTGTTAAAAGGATCTAGCCATAATGCCCTTGATATTTCAGGGAAAAGGGGCCCAAGAAGGAAAGAATTTTTTGAAAGTGGCTGCAACTGAACCTTTAATATTGTCATTTAGCCCGCAATATCCTGTAGTCAGCCTGAAGAGAGTCCCATGGAACTATGGGAAGGATGAAGGATCAACATCCAACCACATTGCTATTATATCAAAGGAAAACCAGCTATACTTGCCTCAGCTAGTAATCAACTCAGTCATTAATGCCCAGGGAAAAGTGTCTGAGGAGAAAATTAAAGAATTCCTCAGTAAGATTGGGCATGATGAAGTTAAAGTGGTGTAAAGATTAAAAGAGGCACCCTAACTGGTATCCATTCTAGTGAAAGTACTGGAAGAAGCACATCTGTCGAAGACGGTAGATACTGAGAAGTTTCAAAATGTGATAGAGCACATTTTTAACAGTAATGTGATATCTTTCATTGATGATGACATACTAGTGGAAGGGATTGGTCATTGCAAGTCATTGCACATAGCAGTGATGCCCTCATGATATGTGATCGGAGGTGTGATGATAGATGGAGGATCATCCTTGAATATTTGTCCCTATGACACACTGGATATAATGAAGATTAATTCAAACCGAATTCGGACTAGTCATGTAGTCATCAGTGCTTTTGATGGATCTCGCCGAGAGGCTATGGGAGAAATCGATCTTCCTTTGGAGATTGGTCCCCATACTTGCTACAATTCCTTCCAAGTACTGAACATTACCACATGATATAATTTTCTGTTGGGAAGACCGTGGATACATATGGAAGGAGCAGTTCCATCCACCTTTCATCAACAAATCAAGTACTTCATTAATGGCAATCTGATAACTGTAAATGCCGAGTCAGAATATCCTATCTATATACAAAGCGGTACACTGGTAATAAGTCTCAATGACGGGGTCGAGCCTGTCAGTTTTCAAGTTCTGGAGGTGAGCAACACTCAATACCTACCTATTGGGGGCACCAGTCTTAAAGCTAAAAGTTTCCACCGAAGTGATGACGGTCGGTCAGGAAATGATATCCTTGGGTTTCTGCCTTGGAAAATGGTTAGGGAAAGGTCAGCAAGGAATCAGAAGTCCATTTCAAATCCCTAGCCAAGCAGGGAAGGTTGTATTAGGCTATTCCTCTGGATCAAATCACCGGAATCCGCACAAGCATCCACCGATTCCTGCCTCTACCATCCTGTTACCAAACCTCATTGATGCAGGGTTTGTAAAACCGATGAGGAAGATTCATGCTGCTATGTCAGGTATGCTGATTCCTCAGGTCAAGCCGGATAGTGGAAAAGAAATCCCTAAGCTTGATAAGGAAAGCAAAAAAAGGGAAGGAAAAGTTCCTGCAAGGAGGACGAGACCCGTTTGCAAAAATTTATTTTCTGGTGCACACTGAGGGTATGAGCGATAATATCCCAGATGATGATTATTAAGAAGATCAAGTCATAATCCCTCGCATCAACAGGGATAAGAAGAGAAGTTCAAAGAAAAGCACTAGCCCTAATATGAATGATGTCTTAGTCATCATCAAAGAGGAGACAGACAACAACAACTCCTTTATCCTCCCTGTTCATGAGGACTTGTCTCTAGACAATTGGAGTAGCACTCCATGCCTTAGTTGAAAATGGTAAAGGGCAGAAAGTCCATCTGCCCTGAAGTGTGGTTTTATTTCCTGCTTATTTTGTTGCACATCAATAGCAGTTACTTTTGTCATACTTTTTGATAAATGCTTTGCATGATCAAATAGTTTCATATATTAAAGTGAAAGCATTTTGTTTACAGGACTCCAGAGTTGGATTTGTTTGGCCCTGCTGATGAGATGCCAAAGTTTCACAGTGACTACAACTTTGATGTAAAAATGGACTTCGACTTGATGGAGATTGATCAAGAGGAGATGGATGACTATGAGGTGCCCGAGGAAATCAAAGAATGGGTCAAAGACAAACACAAACTAAACCTCAACCAAACCATCACTGTCAATATCAAAACCTCAAAAAACCCTAACAAAATCTAGATAGGCATGTACCTTACTCAAAACCAAAGAGCAGACCTGATTGAACTCTTAACTCAGTTCTAGGATGTGTTTGCATGGTCACATGAAGGATATGATTGGTTTGTCTACTAACATTGTCATTTATCGACTGCCCATTAAAGATGGATTCAAGCCAGTCAAGCAGAAGCTCAAGCAATTAAAGCCTGAGTGGAATCTGAAAGTCAAAGAAGAAATTATCAAGCAATTCAAAGCCGACATTATCATGGTATCAACTTACCCTGAGTGGCTATCCAACATAGTTCCCGTGCCTAAGCCCGGAGGGAAGGTACTAGTACGTGTGGATTAATGGGATTTGAACAAGGCCTATCTCAAAGACAACTTCCTAGTACCTTTTATCCACATACTAATAGACAACACGGCACAATATGGCATATATTCTTTTGTGGACTATTTTGTCGGGTACCATTAAATCATGGTTGTCAAAGAGGATAGGGAGAAAATAACCTTCATCATTCCCTGGGGAACCTTTTGTTTTAGACGATTGTCTTTCGGCCTTATCAACGCCGTTGCCACATATCAGCGAGCCATGACATGATGCACAAAGAAATAGAGGTCTATGTGGATGATATCATCGTCAAATCCCGGGAGGAGGACGACCACATCAGCCGTCTCAAAAAGCTTTTCAACAGGTTGCGCAAGTACAACCTAAAGCTGAATCCGGCCATATATACTTTTAGTGTCAAATCAGGCAAGTTATTGGGATTTCTAGTGAGCAATAGAGACATTGAACTGGATCCCACCAAAATTAAAGCAATCACCGAGATGCCCGTGCCCCGAATAGAAAAAGAAATACGGGGATTCTTGGGGTGAATCAATTTCATAAGAAGATTCATCTCTCAACTTATGACAACTTGTGAACCCATTTTTAAGCTGCTAAGGAAGTATTCCTCCATGAAATGGAATGAAGATTGTCAAAAAGCCTTCCTTTCCATCAAGAAGCAGTTGATCGAAGCACCTGTCTTGGTACGCCCAAAGGATGAGATTCCCCTGTTTATGTACCTGTCAGTCAATGCCAATGCAATAGGTTGTATGCTGGGGCAAAAGGATGATAGAAGCAAGGAGAGAGCTATCTATTACCGCAACAAAAGATTCAGTAGTGGCGAGTAGAAGTACACTTTGATTAAAAATACATGATGTGCTTTAGCATGGGTCGCCATGTGGTTACAACATTATCTACACGGGCACACGACCTATCTCATATCCCGCATAGATCCACTAAAGTACGTATTCAGCAAACAATATTGAATTGCCAATTGTCCAAATGGCAGTTGATCTTACAATAGTTTGACATTATCTACATGACTCATAAGTCTGTCAAAGGTCAGGGAATTGCGGATCAATTGGCCGAAGCACCGTCAGGGGATTTTGAACCCTTGGAAACTTATTTCATGGATGATGGGATAATGATAATTCAACAAATCCCTCAAGAAAGTACAGTCTAATATTGGAAAATATAATTTGATGGAGCCGTGAACATGGACGGTGTCCGAGCTGGGGCAATTCTTGTCCTTTTTATAGTAGAACAGTATACTGTGGCCATCAAGTTGTAGTTTGTCAACACCAACAACACAGCTGAGTATGAAGGCTGTATAATGGGGTTGAAACTGGCCCAATCCATGGGTATCAAACGTTTACTAGTCTTTGGAGATTCTGAGTTGGTTATCAAACAAACCACCGGGGCATATCATACCAAAGAATTGCATTTGTTTCCATATCATCTGCAAGTTATAAAGATACCCATGGAGTTTGAAGAAATAACCTTTGTCCACATCCCTCAAGGTAGGAATGACTTTGCTGATGCACTGGCAAAGTTGGCTTTCTTGATCCACATATCTGATACGATGGGAATTCCTGCCATCAAATTTGCAAGACAAAAGGCCCCATCATATGGGAATTACACTAGAGAAATATCAGATGAACTACCTCATATCAAACAGCCTTGGTACCAAGATATAAAAGAATATCTGTGAGATGGATCTATGCCTATCGAGGCAAATCAAGCTGAAAGAAAGCAGATTCATAAGATGGCGATGAAATTTTATCTCAGCAGAGATGCACTCTATAAAAAGGATGCCGGAATAGGCCTTTTAATATGTCTAAATAAGGATCAAGCCCAAAGATTGATGGATGAAGTCCATGGTGGAGTCTGTGGTCCACACATGAGCGGTCCTTTACTTGCCATAAAAATATTGAGAACAGGGCATTATTGGATCTCTCTATAAGCTGACTGTGATGATCATGTCAGAAGATGCTACCAATGCCAAGTCCATGGAAATGTCATCCATGCTCCTCCAAACGAACTACACAACATGAATTTTCCATGGCCCTTTTCCATGTGGGGAATGGACGTGATTGGGCCAATAGAACCCAAAGCCAGCAATGGTCATTGATTCATCTTCACCATGATCGATTACTTCACCAAATGGGTTGAGGCTACCACCTTTCCCAAAGTCACCAAAGAAGTAATTATTAGTTTCATCCAAAATAATGTAATCTGTCGATATGGACAACCAGAGGTGATCGTATCAAACAATGCCAAGAATTTAAACAACCAGATGATGAGAGAATTATGCAGCAAGTTTCAAATCAAGCATCTCAATTACGTCATCTATCGCCCCAAGATGAATGGTGTTATCGAAGCGGCCAACAAAAATATCATGCAAAAAATGTCTGACAATCACAAAGGATGGCCTGACCTATTGCCTCTGACTCTGCTAACATATAGAACGTCAATACGTACTTCTACTAAGGCTACCCCCTACTCATTAGTCTATGGCATAGAAGCAGTAGAAGTAGAAATGGAGTCATTGAGGGTGTTAATAGATGCTCAGATGGAAGAAGACCAGTGGTTGCAAGAGGGATACCACCAGTTATCCCTAATAGATGAAAGAAGAGCTACAGCTATATATTTTACGGGCAATTATATCAGCAAAGGATTGCTTGGTCATACTTCTACTCCGGCAATTCAAAGAAAATGATTTGGTACTAAAGAAAGTCCTTGCCAATAAAGATGAAGCCAAAGGAAAGTTTGCCCTAAATTGGGAAGGCCCTTTCATTGTCAAAGAAGTGTTGACAAGTGGAGCCATCAGATAGCAAGAAATGGATGGGAAAGAATTTCCCCAGCTCATCAATACAGACACCGTGAAGAGGTACTATGTTTGAAGCACCTGCAAGCCATCATCCTGGTCCTATAAAAAAAGATCAAATCAATTCATGTTTTCACTAGAAGCCTGAACTACGAATGACCTGATCTCCCTCAACCCGGGAGTACGTTGGAAGCCATTTACGGCGTGTTCAAACAAAATAAAAAAATCCACAAACCCCTTAAACCAAGCTCAAACCCAAATAAACACTTCTCAAACCTTTTAGGCCAAGCCTGAACTACGAATGACCTGATCTCCCTTAACCTCGGGAGTACGTAGGCAACCATTTATGGTGCGGTCTAACCTTCAAGAAAAAAACACAAACTTTATTGAAAACCTGTCCCAAAACCTCATATAAAACCCAAATACTATCAAGCCTCCCTGATCAACAGGCCCTTCTGAGGTACTCTTTAACATCTCAATGTCAATCCATTAAGGAAAAGCTCATGACACATCAAGACAGCAAGTCATGAAAAAAGTGGTAATCACTCAGTAATGACAATATATATCCAAAAGGGAAGTGAATTAAAATATATTTCTTTGCCATATAATACTGTTTAATATATACAATGTATCCTGTACATGACAAAAATGGCTGACCTAGTCTAGGCAGGAAAATGAAAGCTAGTCTATAAACCCGCTAATAAACGGGATAGCAAGTCCAAAATAGCATCCCTCTCAGAAGATGGAGGTGCATCTGTAAGCTCCTGCCCTAAGGTCTCCATGCGAGCTAGAAGATTCATAACCATCTGCATTGTGTTACTATGATCATCTATGAAGGCACTCATGTCTACAATAATGCTATGTGTATAGGACCTTAAAGCAGTAATATCAGCGATGTAAACATCCTGGGTAGCTAGAGCCTCATCCCGCTCAATAAAAGCAGCATCCCGGGAAGCTAGAGCCTTCTCTATCTCAACAAAAGCAGCGTCCCGAGTAGCTCGAGCATCGTCTCTATCGATAAAAGCTGCATCCCTACCAGAAAGGGCTGTCAACATCAGTGCTCTAGCCTGATCCCTCTCGAAAGTCATCCGAGCTAACGAATCTATAAGAAATCGATCCGTCGCAGTAGGAGTGCTCGGGGTGTCCCTGACCAAAGCTGCTATCAAAGCAGCAAATAACTCGTCTTCGATAGAAGAATTAGGTTTTCTATAGGCTCCTCCTCATCAAAATCAATACGCGGCTCTGAGTGAACAACCACGATCGATGCAATATTTGCCTCTAGCCATGCCGAGTACTCTAGAGAACGACCTGGATAACTAGTTAAAAAATAAGCCCTCTCACAATGAGTCCAACAATTAAAAATCCTTGTCAAGTCAGCTGATGACAAAGACGAAGCTGATAGTCGCTGATCCAAAGCCCCCTCAAAGTGGTGAATATCCTGAAACTGATCAAACTGTCCCATAACAGCCAGCGGATGATATGTGGTCACCCCTCTCAAACCCGCCAGGGGTAGATAATCTGTGCCAACTGCATAAGTAATGAAGCTATAAGGAGAGATGAGCCCTGAACAGGGCAAGATCGCAAATGGATGCTCGATCACCGTCAGAAAGGCCAACCACGATGCCGCATCTATACACTCAGCCGGCTGAAAGGAGTAGGACATGGCTATCTCATGAGGAAAACAGTACCCATGATGTCTGAAAGTGCCAATGGGTCTGAAGTGTGTCATAAACCACACGTACAACAAAATGGCACTACCTGTGAAAAACCCCACAGGATGGGTACGGCATAATGTAGCCAACCTCAAGGTCTCTGCTAGTATCATGGGCAGCATGGTACAACCCTGTCTAAGAGCGCGAATCACTGTGATCAGGACGATATCCAAGTGATCCATATACAGCGGCATATACAGGTAAGCTGTGAGGCACATCAACAAAATATCTACGCGTGCAGTCTGCTAATCCCTCGCAGGGATAGTAAAATCTCTTGAATATCGTGCATAACTATCCAGTAGGCCAAATCGATCAATCAGGAAGTCCAGGGACACCACATGCCCCGAAGTAATCTCTTCTATGATGACTTTGCGCTTCAAACCAATCATGGTCATGAACTGTCGTCTCATATCATTGAGGGCCATCCTAGCATAAGGCATATCCAATGACAAACTAGTGATGCGCTCATACTCCTCCAACGTGGGAGTCAACTCATGGATGCCAAATCTGAAAGCCTGTCGCTCAGGTATCCGGCAAGATAACATGTTGTCCACAACGCCTAGTGGGACCTGGTAAGCCAAGATGGCCATAGAATGCCCTAACAACGTATCAATTGTCGCTCTGTCTGTGGGAGGAAAATTGTCATACCAGGATCTCAAAGAAGATGCTATCAATGAAGGTGATAGGTGCTCAATACGACTAACGGTAGATGAAGACATTTGTAAAACCATATCATGAGACCATCCAGGGGTCAATGCTAAACTCACATATCTGAATGCATATCCATGACATAATGCATGCCTCATGATAGATAATAATGATAAATGACAATAGGATGCAATAGATAGGAAATATCATGCATTTCTAAATACACTGTCTACTAAAAGCATCATCTATGCCTGTCATTAAAATACAAAATAAAAAGTACATGGAAATGGGTCACAACATCCCAATGATTTACAGAGGCCTACCAAAAGAGATAACGAGAAATGGGGCACAACCGCCCAATATCTAACAAAGGCCTATCAAAAGATATAATGAGAAATCTATTAAAAGAAGTCTGTGATATCTGCATCTAGACGATCTACCTGCTGCAACTTATCCTGAATCACTAAATCTCTGCTAAAAGGAATGTTTGGTCGATAGAGGAGGATCTGCACCAGTATAACTGCCATAATATAGACCTCCTGAGGGGCTAGCTCCAGAGCAAGAAGGATAAAAAGAATCTGCCTCTGAAGGATCCCTGCCAATGTGCCTGATAAAAAACTGTGCCCGCTCCAACCGCTGGGTCAAACTAGAAATTTGCTGCAAATGAGTAGGTTCTCGAAGGCAAGCTATCCAGTCTATCATCATAACAGACCCAGGCACCATGTCTGTCATGAACTGAGTGGCACGAGTCTGAGCCCCAATAGTGCGAGGACTCCACCAGTGATAAAAGGCCTTCTAACTGTGAAGACCCTCTGATAGGGTAAAGACATCCAAGCCCACCAAGGGAATGTCTATAACTGGCTGAGATAAGGGCAAATGATGCCTAATATGATGAGGGAATGGAATGCGGATCTCTCCTGTGACGCTCCTGATAGCTCGATCTCCCAAATAGAGCTCTCAGCCTCCATCGGTCAAAAAGGGAATCCGACGAGTGGACAATATAAACTCTAATTCAGTAGAGAATCCATCCTCGAATCTGACTGTTAGATAATCTGGGGTGTAAGGAACCCACGTGATGATGTCAGCGGTCAATTACACTAAGTGGAAACGGGAATGGGTGAACCCCTGTGCTACAGGGACTGCTGTAAAGGTGGAATAATGCCATCGCCATCCTCAAGGATAGGTCTCTAGACCTAGAGTAGTAGCCGGGCGCAGGCAAGGGAGCCTCTCATATGCCCAAAACTGGCAGTGAAAAGAATTAAATGTTCGCAGTGATAAAGATTGATAAACACAAATGAGGGAGATTGAAACGTGAAGGAGAAATTACTCACCAGTAGAAAAGGATAAAAACCCAACATAGCCTCCATTACGCCCTCAAAGCGTAAGCGTAACCCACGAAGAAAATAGGCGAAGGTGAAGGTGCCCTAGTCAAAATCCCTAATGCACTCCACATCTCGAGTAGCGCTAACCAGAGCAAAAGAGACCGTCGAGGAATTGTCTGGTATGAAATAACCCTTAATGATCACCAAGAATAGTCGCCAAAGAATGCAATCTCTAACCCTCTAATCATCACGCATAGGCTCAGTCAAAGCCCCACTCTAGGCATCAACACTCAAGGGCCCTGAACGAACTGTCCGACCCTTGATGGTCATCGCAGGAACTCCCAGAATGGATCGAACTGCAGCAGGTGAAATGTCAGCCACCAAAGGCACTGGCTCCTCTGTAAACTCACGCCGTCTGATGAACCGCCAATCCATAGGTGTCATTATAATCTCGCAGTCTAACAAATGGATAGACTGGGTCTGGTGGAACCAGCGCTCTGATAAAGCCCGCAGATAACCCCAAAGGCAACAACGGGGAAGAATAGAGAAGGAGGCCTCGAAACCCCAAGTTTTGTCGATGGCCTTATACTCCGGATGCAGAGTATGATACAAGGAATGAACGCTAAACCAGTTCCCCCTAGACTGAGTAAAGCCAGGAACCTGCATCAAATTACAAATCCAAATTAAAATCTTTTTCCTTAAATGGCAAAAGGAAGAAGAGTCCAGAAGAAAAGCTTCAGTCACCTCATTGGCATTGAAATAAATCGAAGGATGGCGTCTTAAATCATCTCAAAGCTGAATCGTCGTAACGATGGCCAGAAGCTCCCGATGCTAGGTAGTCGGAGCTGAAGCAGGATCCACAAAGGGGGCATCCTCCTTGTCGTACACACTATCCAGCCTCTCAGCCTAGATCAGACGAATCACTAACTCAGCTAACCGGTGAGGCTGTCGGACTGGACGAGGTTGAGGGACATCAGAAGCTCTCCTCCTCACACTTGTAGAGACCCTGCTTGAACTTCTTGGTCTATCTAAATCCATAACCTGAATAAAATCTCCAAATCACCTCAGAAAAGGTGAGGTAAGCCTTAAACTTACTGCTTGTTAAAATTAAATCATTAATTTATACATATTCTAAGTCCTAAAGTATGCATTAGTTAACAAACATCTCTAGTAGAGTTAAAATTGCATTTTCATTAAATGCTCAGGCTTTTGATTTTTTTTTTCCATAGTCTCCTTTGTAAAATGGACTATCCGCATGCACGTAGACATGACTACGTGGCCATTCAGTAGCACACCTACCCAAAATTATGAGCATTTTCATATATATGAAAAACATCAAAATCAAACTCCCCATGGCAGCTAAATTACCATGTGTATTTTTAGTTAAAAATTCAAGCTCGTTTGTCCTCAAATAGGATGAGTAAACTGACCAAAAAGATCGACAAATGACTATCTCAAAAATTAGCTTTTTTCATATCAAAACGTTCAGCATAGTAAAACATACACATTTACTATGTCTAAAAATTTTTATCAAGTCATATACGCATGCATATTCACTGTATTGTTTTTATAAGCATTCTATATGAAATCTAACGTTCTAACAATCAAAACTTGAAAAGAAAGAATGTAAACGTTACAAGAGTTGAGCAGAACGATTGTACGGTGACGAATTTTGAAAAAGGTAGCCCAAACTCAGCAGATATAAGGAGGAATTTTTGGATTTTCTATATAGTTCAACTTAAAAATGACTTGTGAAAGTCACGGGGGGACCAAATTATACCCATAGGGAGCCGCACCTCTACTTGCGGCAACCGTAGGTAGACCTGCGGCAGCTGCAGGTAGAGATGAGGCACACTAGGGTGGGTCCCGCCCACTCCAGTTCAGTCCAAATGAGGTTAAATTAGAGTTCCTAGAAGCTAAAAAGTCAAATCAGGGAAAAAAGTGCTACGCGATTGAGCAGAGCAGGCCCGAAACCCTAAATTCGAGTGTCAAACTCTTGATGAAAGAAAATCTTCATGTAAGCCATTGGTATGAACCCTGATGTGGTATTTGGAATGCCAATGATGAAAATTGCTGTAAACTACCTCTATCAAAGCATCGGGAGAAGTCTGAAAATGAAAGCCGTTGAGAACTACTTCAATAAGGCTCAGATTATCTGACATTGCAAACCGTTGGCGACAACTCTAGTATAGCATCGGGAAAGATCCGGTGATGAAAGTCATTAAGAACTTCTTTAACGAGGGTCAGATTATCTGACATTGCAAATCATTGGCGATAACTTCAGCATAGCATTAGGAAAGATCCAATGATGAAAGCCGTTGAGAACTAGTTCAACGAGGATCAGAGTATCTAATATTGTGAAACCGTTGGCAACAACTCTAGCCTAGCATCGGGAAAGATCCAATAATGGAAATCATGGAAAACTATCCTTCCCGAGGAGAACCAATTATGGAATCTGTTATACAAATCCCCAGTCGAGGCTTCAAGTCAGTTAAACCGACCGTTGTAATCTACCGTTCGAGTAGGCACCGAGGATGTTTGGTGATGGTCAAACTTTAAAAACTACCGTTCGAGCAGGAATCAAATTAGTTTAACTGACCGTTGTAAACTACCGTTAGAGTAGGCACCGAGGAGGTTCGGTGATGGTCAAACTCTATAAACTACCGTTCGAGTAGGAATTAAATTAGTTCAACCGACCGTTGTAAACTACCATTTGAGTAGTCACCAAGGAGGTTCAGTGATGGTCAAACATTGTAAACTACTGCTCGAGTAGGCATGAAATAAGTTCAATCGACCGTTGTAAACTACCACTCGGGTAGGCATTGACGATGTTCGATGATGGTCAAACCGTTGTCAACTATTATTCGAGTAGATAGTGAGACTTCTATCCCCGACAGAAACTTCGGCATCAACTAGACATCAATTCAAACCATTGGCGACAGCCCCAATGTAGCATCGGGAAAAGTCGATGATGTAAACCAGTGTAAGCTATCATCAGGATAGGTATCAGGAATCCCCAATGAGGTCACTCGTTATAAGAGGAATATCCTCAGCAGAGATAAAGGTAAAAAGCATATCTAAAGACAAGGAACGTTGGAGACAAGGAACGTTGGTGACAACCCCGACGTTGAATTCAGAAAGGTTTAAGGATATCAACCATAGAAGTCTTCCCCACAAAGATCTTGAAGACATATCTACAACAATGCGTATAATCAGTCTCTATAGCACTAATGGATATCTTAAAACCGTTAGCTTCAATCCAATGTAGAATCGAGAAATATCTGGTGATGAAAGCTTTGCAAATTATCGTTCAAGTACGCGTCAAAAGAGTTCAGTGAAAGCCATCATTGACAACTCCATCCCCAGCAAAAATGGCAGTTGTAGCCACTGATAGAATACCCGTGGCAACTAACCCCACAAGAGCATATAGCATGCATGACAAAGCATATCATGTATTGTATTACATTTGCATAAATCATATGTCTAGTGTCTAGCAGTCTTTATCGTGTTCATTCCATTGCATTGTATAAACATGATAAAGAGGGGCATCTGTAGACACTTAAAATTTTGCATTCCTATAACTAACCCTGCAAAAGGGCAAAATCATCTTTTACCTTCCAGAGACAACCCTGGAAGTCCAAATAATCAAATCAAACCCCGACGACAACCCCGGGAGATATAGTCAACCCAGACGATAAGATTGGGAGATCAAATCCATCCCCGACGACAACCCCAAGAGATACAGTAAACCCCAACAATAACATCGGGAGATCTAATAAATCCCCGGCGACAACCCTGAAAGATACAGTCAACCCCGGCGATAGCACCGAGAGATTAAATCCATCCCCAGCTACAACCCCAGAAGATACAGCCAACCCCGATGACAACACTGGAAGATGAAATCAAACCTCGACGACAACATCGGGAGATCAAATCAAACACCGGCGATAACTCTGAAAGATCAAATTAAACCCCGACGATAACACTAGGAGATCAAATCAAACCCCAGTGACAACACTGAGAGATCAAATCAATCCCCGATGATAACCCTGGGAGATACAGTCAACCTAGGCGATAACCCCTGAAGATACAGTCAACCTTGAAGACAACCCCGGGAGATCAAGCCAAACCTCAGCGACAACCCTGGGAGATCAAATTAACTTTCGGAGACAGCCCCAAAAAATCAAATCATCCCCATAGACAACCCTGGGATATAAATTCAATCTCGGAGTTAACCCTGAGAAATAACAAAGTCCTCTGGGATCAAACCTCGGAAACAACCCCGAGAAACAGTCGAAAACACTGTCAATCCTGGAGACAACCCCCGAAAGGGTAAAATGGTTATTTTACAGACTTGACATTAAATCAAGTCAAAATCAAGCCAAATCAATGCCATGAAGGTCATGTAGAACCATAATATCAATCCCGAGTGATAATAGCACAAGACAGCTCAATGGACGGACTGCGAATACTCGAAGATTTGGTCATGGACCAATCTTACTAGATTTAAAAAAGCTCAAATCCCATATCATTGTGTAGCTCTCGGAAAGGGCTTTTCGAAAAGGTATAGCACGTCTTAATCGGACTCCCGGATTCAAAGTTATGAAGGTTCGAAGCAGACAACGTGTTGGTTAGAGTGCACGTACTTTGAGACAACGGGACCCACGGGACCGGGGCTCACCCGGGGGCCGCAGGTAGACACGCGGCTGTCACGGGTAGACCCGCAGCTATTTTGGTCTATAAATAAAGAACCCCACCAGCCAAAAAAAAAATAAAAAAAGAAGAAAATAAAGGAAATTCCACCCATTTCAGCTCTTAACCCTACCTACAGTGCTCCAAACTTCAGTTTTTCTCTTCCAATACGTTTGTATACGTATATATACTAACATATCAAATATTAACCGGTGGAAATAGAGTTTTCAAGTTCTCTAAGTGGTTTAAAGCCTTTAGCGCAACACACTAAAAGATTTCTTGTGATCTGAAGCTTTTTACTACTTTATTATATATATATATGAGCGTATATATATATATATATATATATATATATATATATATATATATATATTTATAGCTTCGAGTTTCACCTGGATTTCAAATCTGTGGCCTTTCTGACTTACATTTATGTATATATAAGTATATATATATATATATATACATTTTTAAGTGCTTTTACTGCCAGGATTTCAAATATGTGGCTTTTATCGCTTTAATATATAAATATATATAAGCATATATATATAAGTCTTATTTAGCTTGGATTGTTAATCTGTGGCATTTTCGGCTTTAATAATTATAAAACTATATATATTTACATTTAATTCAGTCATGCTTGGATTATAAATCTGTGGCTTTTTCCTGCTTTAATATATATATATATATATATATATATATATATATATATATATATATATATAACTATATAACTATATATATATATATATATATATATACTAACTCCGTTAGCCTGGATTTTTAATCTGTGGCTTTTCGTCACTTTAATATATATATATATATATATACATATATATTTATACTAACTCGTTTGGCCTGGATTGCTAATCCGCGGCCTTTTCAACTTTAGTATGTGTATATTATTTATTCAATGTGATTAAATATCTGTTTTAATTGTTCATTTAATGTAAATCTGTTCTAATGTAAAGTTTGTGGACTAGATTCATCTAAATCTAGCCATCTCTAACTTTCAACCAGTTCAAAAGTTGTCAAACTGGAACCGTTGAGCTAGAATGGCTAAGATTTATTTAAATCTAGCTTTCTTTCTAGTTTTATAAATATTAAAGCGACTACGCGACCCTAGATCCGTATCTAGAGGGAACATGAAGCTTTGGCTACACGCATGCAATGATTTAACTGATAAATCCTTTGTCTTGTGACGTCTATATTTTAATTTGCAATTTATTTCAATATCTCCGTTGTACAGACTTTTTGATAATATTCTGTGAGCCTAAAAATCACGGGATCTACGATTAACCACATGGATCTAGATCTGATTCCCACGATGGACAACTTTGCCCTGTAAATATCGTTTGCCTGTCTTTTTGTAAATGTAAATTAGAGGGACCTTAAAATGATTATCTGGATTTAAGGTCTCAACATAGTAAAATGTGATTTGGGGTGTTTGGGTCACTTCGATAACTTTCATTCCTATAAGGAGCCCGACACTTGTATATATATATTATTTGGTCGAGGATGCTTCACATCCCGATAATAAAATCAAAATCAGGTGAATGCGGAATAAAATGGAAGTATCAAAAGGCTTCAATTCCTATGCGGGTGAAAGGGTTTGAAAACTATATTCCAAAACATCACTTTCCTATCTTGTCTAAAAATGGCTTTTCATTAAATCAAACACTTGGTATATAGGTCCAACGAAGCACGACACTACTTCCAAAAAAAGCACTTAGACCCAATTACTGCAAGCACACACACTTCAAATAAAATAAAATAATTAAAAAGATGTGGTAACCGTGTTTCACAGAAGTCGGGGGGTGCCTAACACCTTCCCCCCGCTTAATCAAGCCCTCGAAATCTATGAATCTCGGTTTCCAATGTCAAGTTAAATAGAGTCCAGTAATTGGGCCTACTTGCAGAACTTTTCCTCAGTTGAGTTGGTGCAACCATTTCAAACATACCAACTGGCGACTTTGTAAAATCAAACTTTTCAAATCGTAGACATTATATGTCGGCCTTTTCATAAAAATTCACCCTTCAAATCAAATAAATGGAAAACAAACAATAGTAGATAGACATAGGGAAAGGGGAATTGCCAAAGATTTTTTCCCGACGTCAACACTTCCATATGGGGTTACCCGAAAGAAAAGTATACTATGGAACAGAGCTTGGCCTCAATCATGGTGCAAGTGGATCAATTAGCGGAGCTAGTTGTATACCAACATCAGTGGACTCGTCAGTTGATCAATCAAGTCCTACGAGGGCAGATCAGCGTTCCACCTCCTAAAATTGTTCCATTTCCTAAGAGAGATCAGAGTTATCTATAGAAGCAGAGCAGATGGACAGAAAAGATCGTAAGGGAAGCTATATTTCACTCTCGTCCAGAATTTGCAGCTAAGCGAAAGTTTACCCCATTGGGGAAATCTGAGGAATAAATTCTGCGAATGTTAATCATCGAGGGAAAGGTCACGGAGTTCTTACCACCCCTGGACTATATCATCTGGGTATGTGATAGGAGGCGTACTTATTGATGGGGGCTCATCCTTGAATATTTTCCCTTAGGATACCCTAGAGAGGATGAATATCAATCTAAATTGGATCTAAGATAGCCATGTGGTAATCCTAGATTTCGATGGATCACGGAGGGATACAGTGGGGGAAATTAAATTTCCTATGGAGATCGATCCATTCACTTTCAACGTATCTTTCCAAGTACTGAATATCACAACTGGGTATAACCTGTTGCTATGGCGACCATGGATTCATATGGCTGGAGCCATTCCGTCCACTCTTCACTAATAATTGAAATATATTGTCAACGATAACTTGGTCACTGCCAGTGCTGAACACGAACATCTGATTTATGCTCTGGAAAAGATGCCCACGATAGGTCTAAAAGAAGGTATTGAGCCTGCGAGTTTTAAAGCCTTCGAAGTAAGCATACCCCAATACCAATCCTTGGGTTCACCAGCATTGAAACCTCGAATATCTCCAGAAGTGATGTTAGTTGGCCAATAGATGCTTTCTAGAGGACACCGACTAGGCCAAGGGCTATGGCGAAAGGGCCAGGGGATTAAGAATCCTATACATATACTAACGCAGCTTGACAGGGCTGGATTGGGCTATCTTGGTGGTTCCAAACACCGTAATCCTCACAAGCATATGCCTATCCACATGATGATTCCCCTCAAGTTTAACCTCACTAAAGTAGGATTCAAGGAACTATTGAGGAAAGTCCCTACTAATATCTCAAACCTCCTGCTACCGAAGGTAAATCAGAGCAGAAATGAGCAAACCCATGAGGAAGAACCCCTCGAGGAGGAGGCTAAAGAAGCCAGAAATAAGAAGTTTAAAGAGGAGATCCAATTGCAATTTCTATGCAATTTTAACCTCGCTGAAGGCATCCCTAAGGATTCATCTAGAAAGGGTCCAATAGACGATCATCCCGACGTCCCGGTCATTAACTGGAAAAGTGTTAACATCCCAAGGGAGGATTTTGGGTCCAGTTCCGAACCAATCATGGTTATCCTCAGAGACAACAATGACCATGGAGATACCTCCATCTCAGCTATCCCTGAAGACCTGACCACCAGTAATTGGACTATCACTCCTCAGATCGTCCGGAAAGGGTAAAAATAGAAAGTGGTCTGTTAGCGGGGAGACTAGCCTGTATATTTCAGTCTATTTTATTATATCTGCAACTTGTTATTGCCTTTTGTCATATTATCTGTTGAAATATTTTGTAGCTTGACAACAATTTATATATATTAAGCAATCAAGTTTTCTTCTCAGGTTCTCAAATTTGAGTATTTCTAGCCTTGTCCTTGGCTTGTTAAATTAGAGGATTGACTACGATTTTGATATAGAGTTGGACTTTGAAGTGATGGGGATTGAGCAAGAAGCGGAAGATGATGATGAGGTGCTTGAGGAAATTAAAGGATGGGTCGAAGACAGACCCAAACCCAACCTTGAGCAAACTACCACTATAAACATCAAAAACCCTGACCACCCTAAAGAGCTACATATTGGAATCAACCTTCCCTCTAGCCAAGAAAAAGAATTATTTAACCTCTTGACCCAATTCGAGGATATTTTTGCCTGGTCTTATGAAGACATGATAGGTTTATCTACAGACATAGTTTTCCATCGGTTGCCAGTTAAAGAAGGGTTCAAACTAGTTAAGCAAAAGCTAAGACGGTTGAAACCAAAATAGAACCTTATGTTGGGTTTGTATGTTACGCATACATGCAATTAAATTACACAATTAAGGATGGAAGCGGGATAAATTAGGTTTTAAAATTTTATACAAACCCTCACTATGATCATGCTTTGTGCTCAATTATCAATTATAGAGAAGTAAGGATAAATCAGAATCATACTCTTGTAGAAACTAGCTTCCATAGGTACGAGCTCAACTCCTTGCTCTTTGTGATCTACTTGAATCTCCTGTATTGGCTCCTTCCTTTGATCAACGTTAGCCACCCAATTGTTTGGCCTCTAGAGGTAATCTACCAAGGAAGAGGAATTGCTCAAGAAGATGGGTGGTTGACTAAACCCTGTTTTCTATTCTCTGTAGAAAAAGAAGTACTCTCCAACTCTTAGAATTACGTATGTCTCATATCTGATATAAGACTCCTCTTATATAGATATTGTTTAACCATACTAATCTAATTAGAATTGGGTTTTATTTATTTAATTAATTAAACTCTTTTAATTATTAGGCTTCCCAACATATTAAGATTAAATAATTAAACTCTTTTAATTAATTTGCCTCCTAATCTCATTAGGAATAAGTGAGAGTACTAATACTAAATTAATTCATAAACTCCTTTAGAATTAAAATAATAATAATTGTAATAATATTATAAGACTCCTCTTATTAATTTATATTTAACATTTCTAAAATATTAAATAATAAACATTAAGCTATTTAATTTATTATATCACCGTAGATTAAATTAATTACACTTAATGTATTATTACGATTATGCCATTACCTTCTTAAATAATTAATCTTCCTTTTATGGTTTGACCCTTTAGGTTCTCTATAGTAAACCAGTTATGAATAAATCAATTAGAACAATTCTAATCTTATTTAAATAAATAAATTAAACAAATAATTCATTTAAATAAATAATATTTATTCTACAATAGGGATAAGCCTCCCTAGCGATCAACGATTTTTTAGATAATATAGATTTCAACATTAATCATAAAAGAACTTGTGAGTTAATAGTTATCGAATGTCCAGAAGGGCCATCAGCCGGGTGCACAAATTTCCATCAAGCCAACAAGATGACGAAAGCCACCGACTTCCGGACATTTCGACGAAAAAGTGGTTTCAACGAGGTGCAAAGCACCGCCTACTAGGACCTACGTGTCGGCAACCATCTTGCAGCGTGTCAACAAAATGTCCAGAAGGGCCATCAGCCGGGTGTGCAAATTTCCATCAAGCCAACAAGATGACGAAAGCCACCGACTTCCGGACCTTTCGACGGTACAATGTCCCAATTAAATATAAGAAATGAAATTACTGTCAAGTCTTATTTTATTTAATTATATGTATTTCGATTAGAAAATACACAACTCCAAATAATGCAAATTAAAAACTCCTTTCTAATTTTATCATGCCTTGGCCAAGGACTACTAAGTTGTCATTTAACAAATCACATAGGATATATCTCTTCTTTTACTAGAAGTGGTATATTCTTTATTGATTATTCATTATCTCCATATGTAACTCATTATACCCAAGCATACCCTTTGATATACCCTTAGGGTCTTAAGAAATAAGTCAAAGTATAATTCATTACACACAAGATTCTATAATGATCTCAAATCTAAGAATCACTTGTACTACTATCACATTAGGAATTCCTATTGACATGCGAGTAAAACTCCATTAGGTATTCCATAGTGAGTCACATTCAGTGAACTTATTCTCCAATAAGCACCTACATAATTGCATTAGTGTCTCCACATAAATGATCATGAGATCAATCATCCTCATCCAATGAGCAAGCAACATATGTACCAATCTATCCGGATTTACTAATCCCTTTTTTAGTAATCCCACGATTGGGAACTATTTTAGTTTTTAAGCTTTCTAAGAATTTAGATCTCATTAGCATGATCAACATCATGATTCTAAAAGCATTGCTTAAAACTATGAGTTATTTACATATTATAAAAACAGCATTATGTAGATAATTAAATGCCTTTAATAAATGAATACTTTTATTAATAAATAAATAATATCGTTTACATAGTATATGCTTTATCATCATATATGATTGGTTTGTATGCATACTACTTTCAATCTCCCACTTGCACTAAAGTCAATCGCCATGGTATCTCATACCTATCTTCTCTAAGTGACGATCAAATTGTTGTTGTGTTAGAGCTTTAGTAAATGGATCTGCAATGTTATCTTGAGAGTCTACACGCTCTAAGGCGACGTCTCCTCTTTCAATGATATCCTTGATCAAGTGAAATCGCCGCAACACTTATTTGGATTTTTGATGAGACCTGGGTTCCTTAGCCTGTGCAACCACTCCGGTGTTGTCATAGTATAAAGGGACTACTCCTCCAATGCTAGGAACCACACCAAGTTCTGTTATGAATTTCTTCATCCAAACAGCTTCCTTTGCAGCTTCACTTGTAGCTATATACTCTGCCTCTATCACTAAATCAGCAACTGTTTCCTGCTTGGAACTCTTCCAACTCACTGCGCTTTTGTTCAAGGTAAATACATTCCCCGAAATAGATTTACTTTCATCTTGGTCCATTTCAAAACTTGAGTTCGTGAAGCCCTCGAGTTTTAATTCAGACCCACCATAGACGAGAAATACATCCTTAGTCCTTCGTAAGCACTTTAGGATATTTTTCACTGCCTTCCAGTGCTCTTCTCCTGGATTCGACTGATTTTCGCTTGTTACACTAAGTGCATGAGCAACATCTGTTCTAGTACATATCATACCGTACATGATAGATCCTATTGCTGTAGCATAAGGGATCTTACTCGTACGGTCTCTCTCGTCAGGTGTCTTTGGGGCCTGTTTCTTGGAGAGATTTATTCCATGGCTCATCCGCATAAGACCTCTTTTGGAATCTTCCATGCTAAACCTCTTTAGCATGGTATCAATGTACGTTCCTTGGGATAAGCTAAGCATCCTTTTATAGCTATCTCTATAGATCTTTATCCCCACAATATAGGATGTTTCTCCCAAGTCCTTCATGGAGAAGTGTTTAGATAACCAGATTTTAATTGACTGTAGCATAGGAATGTCATTCCCTATCAATAATATATCATCAACATATAATACAAGGAATGAGACAGCGCTTCCACTAACCTTCTTATACACACATGGTTCATCCTCGTTTTTGATAAAATCAAACTCTTTGATTGTCTCATCATATCGAATGTTACATCTAGGAGAAGCTTGCTTCAATCCATAAATGGATCGTTGTAACTTACAGACTTGATTTGTTCCAACCTTTGAAACAAATCCCTCTAGCTGTGTCCACATGCCAGATCTCATAGTCGTAATAAGCTGCAATCGCAAGCAAAATCCGAATAGACTTGAGCATAGCTACTGGTGAGAGGGTTTCATCATAGTCAAATCCTTGTCTTTGTTTGAAACCTTTTGCAACCAGTCAAGCCTTATAGGTCTCTACCTTGCCGTTTGCTCCAGTCTTTCATTTAAAGACCCATTTACACCCAATAAGCTTAATGCCTTCAGGTGGTGAAACCAAAGTCCATACTTGGTTTTCATCCATGAAGCGGATTTCATGGCTTCAAGCCATTTCCCTGAGTCTTTATTACTCATAGCATGTTCGTAATTCAATGGATCATCATCATTCATGACGTGTACCTCATCATCATCCTCTATAACGAATCCATACCTATCAGGTTGTTGGGTTTGCTAGAAACATAAGCATGCAATCAAATTACATAAACGCAGTGGAAGGGATGAAAAATCAGATTTTAAAATTTTCTTACAAACCCTTAACCATGATCTTTCTTGTGCATCGATTATCAGTCAATACATAGAAGGAGAGTATGGAATTATACCTTTGAAGATCCAAGCTTCCTCAGGTACAAGTTCTACTCTTTTGATTCATTTGATTCCTCTGTAGTGGCTCCTTCCCGTGATCAATGTCAGCCACCCAAATGTTTGGCCTCTAACGGTGATCCACTAAGGAAGATGAAGAACTCAGGAAGATAGGTTATTGGCTTAACCCTTGTTTCTATCTCTATAGAATATGTATACTCCCGACCTTTGGAAAAATTCACGTACCTTATTTCTGATATAAGACTCTCTTATATAGATATTAGAATAGGTTTTTTTAATTTAATTAATTAATTAAACACTTTTAATTAATTTATATCCTAATCATATTAGGATTGAGAAAGAGTACTGATATTATATTAATTCCTAAACTCCTTTAGAATTAAAATAATAATACTAATAATAATATTAATAAGACTCCTCTTATTAATTTATATTTAATATTTTTAAAATATTAAATAATAAACATTAAGCTATTTAATTTATTCTATCATCATAGATTAAATTAATTACACTTAATGCATTATTACTATCATGTCATTTTCTTCTTAAATAATTCTTCTTCCTTTTATGGTGTGACCCTTTAGGTTCTCCATATTAAACCGGTTGTGAATAAATCAATTAGAATAATTCTAATCTTATTTAAATAAATAAATTAAACTAATAATCTATTTAAATAAATAACATTTATTCTACAATAGGGATAAGCCTCTCTAGCGATCAACGACTTTTCAAATAATATAGATTTCAACATTAATCATAAAATAATCTGTGAGTTAATAGTTACCGTACAATTCAATCATTCCACCATACAATGTCCCAATTAAATATAAGACATAGATTTACTGTCAAGTCTTAATTTATTTAATCATATGTATTTCAATTAGAAAATGCACAACTCCAAATAATGTAAATTAGAAACCTCTTTCTAATTTCGTTCTACCTTGGCCAAGGATTCCTAGGTTGTCATTTAACGAATCACATAGGACATATCTCCTCTTTTACTAGAGGTGGTAGATTCTTTATTGATCATACATTATCTTCATATGCAACTCATTATACCCAAGCATACCCTATATATGGCTTAAAAGGCCTTAAGGAATAAGTCAAAGTATAATTTGTTACATACAAGATACTATGATGATCTCAAGTCCAAGGATCACTTGTACTACTATCACATTAGGAATTCCTATTGACAAGCGAGTAAAACTCCATTAGGTATTCCATAGCGAGTAACGTTCAGTGAACTTATTCTCCAATAAGCACCTAAATACTTGATTTAGTGTCTCCACACAAATGACCATGAGATCAGTCATCCTCATCTAATGAGCATGCAACATATGTACCAATCTATCCGGATTTACTAATCCCCATTTTAGTAATCCCACAATTGGAAACTATTTTTGTTTTTAAGCTTTCTAAGAATTTAGATCTCATTAGCATGATCTCATCATGATTCTAAAAGCATTGCTTAAAACTATGGATTATTTACATATTATTAAAAACAGCACCATGTCGATAATTAAACGCCTTAAATGAATATCTTATTAATAAATAAATAAGATTGTTTACAAAGTATGTGCTTTATCATCATACATGATTGGCTTGTATGCGCACTACTATCAATCTCCCACTTGCACTAAAGCCAATCGCCATGATATCTCATACCCATCTTCTCTAAGTGACGATCAAACTGCTGTTGTGTTATAGCTTTAGTAAATGGATCTGCAATGTTATCTTGAGAGTCTATATGCTCTTCTTTCAATGATTTTTTTAATCAAAGTGCTGCAACACATGTTTTAGATTCAAGATGAGACTTAGGAACTATTCCTAGTTCTGTAATGAACTTTTCATCCGAAACATCAACTTGCAGCTTCACTTACAGTTATATACTTTGTCTTTGTCACTAAATCAGCAACCTTCTGCTATTTCCAATTTACTGCACCACCTTTTACTGTCGTCTTGGTCTGTCTGAAAACATGAGTCTGTTTAGCACTCTTGATTCATTCAGACCCATCATGTGTCATGATGACATTCTTAGTATCAGTTAAGTACTTTGGGATGTTTATCACTGTCTCACAGTGATGTTCTCCAGAATCTGACTGATCAACATCAAGTCTCGTATATTTTATTGCATACATGATAGTAACTCATGCGATCTCTTTGTTACTGAGGACAATATTAGAGAGATACACTCCATGGCTCATCATCATGAGGCACTCTTTTGGAGTTTGCCATGCTAAACGCCTTTAGCATCTAATGAATATACGTTTCCTTAGGTTAAGCCGAACATCCTTTTAAATCTATCAATACAGATTTATATCCCCAATGCGGGATGTTCTACCCAAATCATTCATGGAGGAATGTTTAGACAACTATATTTTGATTGATTTTAGCATGGGAATTTCATTCCCTATCAGTAATATATCATCAACATATAATACATGGAATGAAACAGCGCTCCCACTAACCTTCTTGTACACACATGGTTCATCCTCGTTTTTGATAAAATTAAACTCTTTGATTGTCTCATCAAAACGAAAGTTCCATCTATGAGAATCTTGCTTCAATCCACGAATGGATTGTTGTAGCTCATATATATGATTTGCTTCAACCATTGAAACAAAAACCATCTGGCTGTATCATACATACATTCTCCTCTAATAATGTATATTTGAGGAAGGGCGTCTCCACGTCCATTTTGCAAGATTAAGTAAAAATAAGCTGCAATCGCAAGAAAAATCCAAATGGACTTGAGCATAGCTTCCAAATCCATTTTAGATTTTATGGTCATCTACCATTTCTCTGAGTCTTTATTAGTCATAGCATGTTCGTAATTCAATGGATCATCATCATTCATGATGTGTAACTCATCGTCATCCTCTATAACGAATCCATATCTCTCAGGTATCTTCGGTACTCTTCCAGATTTACGAACAGGGTGTGGTACAGTAGGTTCTTCTACTTAGTTAGGTACCTGACTTTGATCCATGGTAATTTGTGGTTCTTGAACTTCTTCAAGATATATCTTACTCCCATTGACCCCTTCATGGATAAACTTTTTCTCCAAGAAGGCAGCATGTTTCGCAACAAACACCTTTTGATCAGTTGGATGATAGAAATAATACCTAAGGTTTCTTTAGGGTATCCCACAAATCTACACTTATCAGATTTAGTCTGTAGCTTATCATTTTCAAACTTTTTGACATAAGCTGGACAACCCCAAGTCTTAACATGCTTAAGATTTGGTTTCCTCCCTTTCCACATCTCATATAGAGTCTTTGGGGCAGAGGATTTTGTAGGTACCTTGTTAAGTAGGTATGCAGCCATTTCTAGGGCGTAACCCCAGAAGGAAATTGGAAGGTCGGTAAAACTCATCATGGATCGAACCATGTCCAACAATGTTTGATTTCTCCTTTCAGATACTCCATTTAACTGTGGTGTACCTGGAGGAGTCCATTGTGAGATTATACCATTTTCTTTGAGACACTTGAGAAACTCACCGCTTAAGTATTCTCCACCTCGATCTGATCAAAGTATCTTAATACTCTTGCCCGTTTGTTTCTCTACTTCACTTCTGAACTCTTTGAACTTTTCAAATGATTCTAATTTGTATTTCATTAAATACACATATCCAAATCTTGAGTGATCATCAGTGAAGGTAATAAAATAAGAATACCCACCCCGTGCACTTGTTGTCATAGGTCCACAAACGTCTGTGTGAATCAATGCCAACAACTCTGTAACTCTTTCTCCTTTTCCACTAAAAGGAGATTTAGTCATTTTACCCATGAGACAAGATTCACAAGTTAGATATGATTCATAATCGGATAGCTCTCGGAGCCCATCCTTATGCAACTTGGATAATCTTGTTTCATTGATATGACCGAGTCTACAGTGCCAGATGTAGGTATAATTAATATCATCTCCTTTCCTTTTCTTAGTTTGTTCAATTTGAAATATATTTTCTTGCAAGTCAAGTATATAAAGCCCATTTCGTAAATTTCCAATACCATATAAAATGTCGTCTTTATAAATAGAACAACCATTGTTCTTTATAATAACGTCAAAACCTTCCATATCCAATACAGAAATTGAAATAATATTTTTAATAATATTCGGAACATAATAACAGTTATTAAGATAAATGGACTTGCCCGAAGGCTAAACAATAAGTTTCTACAGCTAATGCAGCAACCTTTGCTCCATTCCCCACTCGTAGGATCACCTCTTCATTGTTTAGCTTTCTACTTCTGAACAGTCCCTGCACAGTGTTACAAATGTGAGACCCACAGCCGGTATCCAATACCCAAGTAGAATTATGACTTTCAGAAAAATTAATTTCAAGCATAAACAAACCTTGACTGGAAGTCGAAGCTTCTCCAAGCTTCTTCTCTGCTAGAAACTTCTTGCAGTTCCTCTTCCAATGTCCCGGCTCGTTGCAATGAAAGCATATTCCTTTAGCTGGTTCAGGTTTCTTTTGTTCATTTTCTTTCCCCTTTCCCTTAGCCTTCTTGGATTTCTTCTTTTCAGAAGACACCTTGGGCCTCTTCCTTTTATTGGAAGAATCCACTATCAAGACATAGTTCTTCTTGGATGAGAAGTGACCTTCTGCAGTTTTCAGCATGTTAAGCAGCTCAGGCAAGCTGACATCTAGCTTATTCATGTGAAAATTAACCACAAACTGCGAGAAGGTCTCAGGGAGTGACTGCAAGACCAAGTCTTGACTCAACTCCCCATCCATGACGAACCCTAGTTGTCCAAGGCGTTCAAACAAATTGATTACCTTCAGAACATGAGTCTCGACGGCAGTGCCCTCGGTCATCCGAGATCGAAAGAGCTCCTTAGATATCTCATATCTAACAGTCCTACTCTGTTCACCATACAACTCCTTGAGGTGAAGCAGCATAGCAGGAGAATCCATATTTACGTGCTTACGCTGAAGCTCGTTATTCATGGATGCGAGCATGATGCATTGAGCCACAGATGCATCATCTTGCCATTTATTGAAAGGGGCAATCTCTTCCTCAGAGGCTGTTTCCGAAACAGATTCAGGGATAGTTGAATTTAGGACATAAAATTTTTTTCTAGCAGTGAGAACAATTCTCAGATTTCTTAGTCAGTCCTCATAATTCGGCCCGATAAGCTTATTTGCATCAAGTATGCTTCGTAGTGAGATTAGTGATTTTGACATTTTTAAAATTTTGCATGTGAAAAGACAACATTTTTAGCAAACATTCATTTTATTAACTTTGCATACCAAAATAAATTTAGGTTTTTATTTTAAATTGGTATCTCCCACTATTTTCATCAAACTATATTAACCTCACTTATATAGTTCGGCAACATCTAATTAAAGATTTACTAGTGAGATTAAGGATCCCATTTCAAATATATATAACCTTGTGGATAGCACAACAAGCGATATACAAATAAATAGGTAGATAACTCTTGTCAATTACATCACCATGTAACTACTTTTATTTTGCCTCTTAAATCATAATGGTCATGTGTGTGCACATCCGAACTAAAATGATTTAAGTTAAGTCTAGCCTAGCACTTCCATAAATTCAAAAAAGAAAAATGTTCGTCCTTGTGGATAGCACAACAAGACTAGATTTTTTAATTTTCTTGATAAGCATCAAATGTGATTAATTAACATCTTAAATACTCAATACTCGCCTTGTGGATAGCACAACAAACTCATATTAAATATTTAATACTCTATTAATTAATTATGCTAGAAGGCGATGTTCGATATTCCAAATATTATTTGAAAGGCTTCAGACTTAATATTATTTCTTTGAGGGGTTTGTTATTATTTGTCTCATCTTGTTTAGCGCGCATGCACATATATATATAAAATACGCGTCATTTTATTAAACATGCGAAGCATGTTTGCATAAAATATAATATATATATATATATATATATAATATTTAACATGCAATATAGAATACTATATTCTACCCGAATTGATTATGGACTTTTATTCTAGTTTGGTTCATTAGAGCCACCAAGTGAACCAAAAAGGTCAAACCTAGGAGTGCAAGAATTTAAATTTAAACGTAACGATTACATTTAAACCCGGGCTCCATACAAATGAGTCTTCAAGCGCTCCTTGCTCCTTGATCTCCAGTTCTTCAAAAATTCTAACTAATCCTACTACATAAACTATTTTATTTAAATAGAAACCTTGATCAACAGTCAAGGGGAAGTACATAGGAGAGAGATATAATTTATAATAAGAAGAAAACCAGAAAAGACGAGGTACGCAGACCCCATTTTATAAAACCCATACATTCAAGCATTCATCCAAAATAAAATCCAATCACATTGGTTATAGTCCATAATCAATCCCTTTTATTAACATACATATCATTATACGTATCAATAAAACTTATTCATCTCATGAGAGTAAATTCATTCCATATATGTATTAATGTCAGTGAATAGGCAAAAGTTTGCTAAACTTTGTTTTTGGAAAAATAAACTCCTTTATTTCATTCAAAAATAATTCCAAATTAAACTCTTTAATTTTAGCAAGTCTGAAATTATATTTCATATAAAATAAACATCTTTATTTTAAACCTTTATTAATTAAATAAACCATTTATTTAATTAATCAAAACAAAAGAAAAATTTTCCGGTTCCTGTCTAGTGGCGCAGCTGCGCCAGGAATGTAAAGGGAACCGGCGCAGCTGCGCAGCATGAAAACTAGGAACAGACACCGGCGCAGCTGCACAGCAAGAATGCCTTGCACCTGCATAGCTGCGCAGCTTCGCAGAATCTGAAAAAATTTTGTTCCCCAAGAACTCGATCCAATCGCATATCATACATGTATGGAATAACATAAACTGATAATTAGCACAAGATTGGCTCTGATACCACTGTTGGGTTTGCTAGAAACATAAGCATGCAATCAAATTACATAAACGCAGCGGAAGGGATGAAAAATCAGATTTTAAAATTTTCTTACAAACCCTTAACCATGACCTTTCTTGTGCATTAATTATCAGTCAATACATAGAAGGAGAGGATGAAATTATACCTTTGAAGATCCAAGCTTCCTCAGGTACAAGTTCTACTCCTTTGATTTCTTTGATTCCTCTGTAGTGGCTCCTTCCCTTAATCAATGTCAGCCACCCAAATGTTTGGCCTCTAACGGTGATCCACCAAGGAAGATGAAGAACTCAGGAAGATTGGTTATTGGCTTAACCCTTGTTTCTATCTCCATAGAATATGTGTACTTCCAACCTTTGAAAAAATTCACGTACCTTATTTCTGATATAAGACTCTCTTATATAGATATTAGGTTAACCCTCCTAATCCAATTAGAATAGGTTTTTTTATTTAATTAATTAATTAAACACTTTTAATTAATTTATATCCTAATCTTATTAGGATTGAGAGAGAGTACTGATATTATATTAATTCCTAAACTCCTTTAGAATTATAATAATAATAATAATAATAAAAATAATAATAATAATAATAATAATAATAAGACTCCTCTTATTAATTTATATTTAATATTTCTAAAATATTATATAATAAATATTAAGATATTTAATTTATTCTATCACCATAGATTAAATTAATTACACTTAATGCATTATTACTATCATACCATTTTCTTTTTAAATAATTCTTCTTCCTTTTATGGTGTGACCCTTTAGGTTCTCCATATTAAACCGGTTGTGAATAAATCAATTAGAACAATTCTAATCTTAGTTAAATAAATAAATTAAACTAATAATCTATTTAAATAAATAACATTTATTCTACAATAGGGATAAGCCTCCCTAGCGATCAACGACTTTCCAGATAATATAGATTTCAACATTAATCATAAAAGAACCTGTGAGTTAATAGTTACCGTACAATTCAATCCGTCCACCATACAATGTCCTAATTAAATATAAGGCATGGATTTACTGTCAAGTTTTAATTTATTTAATCATATGTATTTCGATTAGAAAACGCACAACTCCAATTAATGCAAATTAGAAACCTCTTTCTAATTTCATTCTACCTTGGCCAAGGATTCATGGGTTATCATTTAACGAATCACATAGGACATATCTCATCTTTTGCTAGAGGTGGTAGATTCTTTATTGATCATACATTATCTCCGTATGCAACTCATTATACCTAAGCATACCCTATATATGGCTTAAAAGGCCTTAAGGAATAAGTCAAAGTATAATTTGTTACATACAAGATACTATGATGATCTCAAGTCCAAGGATCACTTGCACTACTATCACATTAGGAATTTCTATTGACAGGTGAGTAAAACTCCATTAGGTATTCCATAGCGAGTAACGTTCAGTGAACTTATTCTCCAATAAGCACCTACATACTTGCTTTAGTGTCTCCACACAAATGACCATGAGATCAGTCATCCTCATCCAATGAGCAAGCAACATATGTACCAATCTATCCGGATTTACTAATCCCCATTTTAGTAATCCCGCAATTGGTAACTATTTTAGTTTTTAAGCTTTCTAAGAATTTAGATCTCATTAGCATGATCTCATCATGATTTTAAAAGCATTGCTTAAAACTATGGGTTATTTACATATTATTAAAAACAGCACCATGTAGATAATTTAATGCTTTAAATGAATATCTTATTAATAAATAAATAATATTGTTTACAAAGTATGTACTTTATCATCATACATGATTGGCCTGTATGCACACTACTATCACAGGTATCTTCGGTACTCTTCCAGATTTACAAATAGAGTGTTGTACAGAAGGTGTCTCTACTTGGACAAGTTCATCCACTTAATCTATAGTGGTTTATGGTTCTTGAATTTCTTCAAGATCTATTTTCCTCCCACTAGCCCCTTCAAGAATAAATTCATTTTCCAAGTAGGCAGTGTGTTTTGCAACAAACACCTTTTGTTCAGTAAGATTGTAGAACTAGTATCTCAAACTTTCTTTAGGATATCCCACAAACGTGCACTTATCAAATCTTGTCCCAAACTTATCATTTTAAAACTTTTTCACATAAGTTAGACATCCCCAAATCTTAACATACTTAAGACCAGGGTTCCTCCCTATCCACATCTCATATGGAGTCTTAGGGATGGATTTTGATGATACCTTATTTAGTAGATATGCAGCCGCTTCTAGGTCATAACCTCAGAATGATACTGGAAGATCGGTAACACTCATCATGGATCGAAACATGTCCAACAATGTTTGATTTCTCCTTTCAGATACTCTATTTAATTGTGGTGTACCTGGTGGAGTCCATTGTGAGATTATACTATTTTCTTTGAGACAATCGAGAAACTCACCGCTTAAGTATTCACCACCTTGATCTGATCGAAGAATCTTAATACTTTTGTCCGTTTGTATCTCTACTTAACTTCTGAACTCTTTGAACTTTTCAAACAATTCAGATTTGTATTTCATTAAATACACATATCCATATCTTGAGTGATCATCAGTGAAAGTAATAAAATAAGAATACTCTCCCCGTGCATTCATTGTCATAGGTCCACCAATGTCTGTGTGAACAAACGCTAACAATTCTGTAACTCTTTCTCCTTTTCCACTAAAACGAGATTAAGTCATTTTACCCATGAGACAAGATTCACAAGTTGGATATGATTCAAAAGTGGATAGCTCCAAGAGCTCATCCTTATGCAACTTGGATAATCGTGTTTCATTGGTATAACCGAGCCTATAGTGCCATATATAGGTATAATTAACATCATCTCTTTTCCTTTTCTTAGTTTGTTCTATTTGAAGTATATTTTCATCCAAGTCAAGTATATAAAATCCATTTCGCAGATTACCAACACCATATAAAACATTGTCTTTATAAATAAAACAACTGTTGTTCTTTATTATAATGTCATATCCTTCCATATCTAATACAGAAATAGAAATAATATTTCTAATGATATTCGGAATAAAATAACAATTATTTAAATAAATGAACTTACCCATAGGCAGTGCTAAACAATAAGTACCTACAGCTAATGCAACAACCTTTGCTCCATTTCCCAATAGTAGGACGACCTCATCCTTGTTCAGCTTTCTACTTCTAATCAGTCCCTGCATAGTATTACATATGTGAGAACCACAGCTGGTATCCAATACCCAAGTAAAATTTTGACTTTCTGAAAAATTAATTTCAATCATGAACAAACCTTGATTGGAAGTCGAAGCTTCTCCAAGCTTCTTCTCTTCCAGAAACTTCTTGCAGTTCGTCTTCCAGTGATCTGGCTTGTTGCAATGGAAGCACATTCCTTTTCTAGCTGGATCAAGTTTCTTTTGTTCCTTTATTTTCACCTTGCCCTTAGCTTTCTTAGATTTCTTCTTTTCAGAAGATACCTTAGGCCTCTTCTTTTTCTTGGAAGAATCCACCATTAAGACATGGTTCTTCTTGGATGGGAAGTCACCTTTTGCAATTTTCAACATGTTAAGTAATTTAGGCAAGCTGACATCTAACTTATTCATGTGGAAATTAACAATGAACTGCGAGAATGTCTCAGGGAGTGACTGCAAGACTAAGTCTTGACTCAACTCCCCATCCATGACGAACCCAAGCTGTCTGTGGCGTTCAATCAAATTGATCACCCTAAAAGACATGAGTCTCGAAGGAAGTGCCCTCGGCCATCCGAGATCAAAAGAGCTCTTTAGATATCTCATATCATGCAGTCCTACTTTATTCACCATACAACTCCTTTAAGTGAGGTAATATAGTAGAAAAATCCATGTTTTCATGCTGACACTGAAGCTCGTTATTCATAGATGCGAGCATGATGCATTGAGCCACAGATGCATCATCTTGCCACTTTACAATAGTGGCAACCTCTTCCTTAGAGGCTATTTCTGGAACAGTTCTAGGGACAGGTGAATTTAGGACATAAGAAATTTTTTCAGCAGTGAGAACTATTCTCAGATTCCTTAACCAGTCCGTGTAATTCGGTCCAGTCAGTTTGTTAGCATCAAGTATGCTACGCAATGAAATTAGTGATTTTGACATTTTTAAATTTCTGCATGTGAAAAGAGAACATTTTATCAAATATTCATTTAATTAATTTTACATACCAAAATAAATTTAGGTCTTATTTTAGATTTGTATCTCCCACTATTTTCTTCAAACTATATTACCCTTACTTATATAGTTCGGCAACATCCAATTAAAGATTTGCTAGTAGATTAAGTATCCCATTTCAAATGTATATAGCCTTGTGTGTGCACAACAAACGATATATAAATAAATAGGTAGACAACTCTTGTCAATCACATCAACATGTGACTTCTTGTATTTTGCCTCTTAGATCATAATGGTTAAGTGTGTGCACATCCGAACTAAAATGATTTAAGTTAAGTACAACCTAGCACTCCATATATTCAAAAAAAAAATATTGTCCTTGTGTGTGCACAACAAAATAATATTATTCAATTTCCTTATAAGCATCAAATATGGTTAAATTAATATCTTAAATATGCAATACTCGCCTTGTGTGTGCACAACAAACTTGTATTAAATATTTAATACTCTATTAATTTATCATGCTAAAAGGAGACATTAGATATTTTAAATATCTTTGAACGCTTTAGACTTAATATAATTTCTTTGAGGGATTTGTTATTATTTGTCTCATCTTGTTTAGTGCGCACGCACATACATATATATAAAATACGCGTCATTTTATTAAACATGCAAAGCATGTTTGCATAAAATATAATATATATAATACTTAGCATGCACATATAGAATACTATATTCTACCCAGATTGATTATGGACTTTTATTCTTGTTTGGTTCACTAGAACCACCAAGTGAACCAAAAGGTCAAACCTAAGAGTGCAAGAATTTAAATTTAAACATAACTATTACATTTAAACCCGGCCTCAATACAAACGGGTCTTCACGTGCTCCTTGCTCCTTGGTCTCCAATTTCTTCAAGAAAATTCTAACTATTTCTATTACATAAACTATTTCAATAAATAGAAACCTTGATCAGCAGTCAAGGGGAAGTACATAGGAGGGAGATGGAATTTTACATCAAGAAAAAATCAGAGAAGACGAGGTACGCAGACCCCATTTAATAAAATTCAAGCATTCAACTAAAATAAAATTCAATCACATTGCTCAATAGTCCATAACCAACCCCATTTATTTTCATACACATCAACATATGCATCAATAAATAATCATTCTTCTCATGAATAATAAAACCATTCCTTATATAGATCGATGTCATTTAATAGACAAACGTTTTGCTAAATTTTAGTTTTGAAACAAAATAAACTCTTTTCTTTTAATCAAAATCCAAATCCAAATTAAACTCCTTTAATTTTTAGCAATCTGAAATCATATTTCAGATAAAATAAAAACCTTTATTTAAAACTTTTATCAATTGAATAAACCATTTACTTAATTGAGGAAAAAAAATTCAGAATCTGCAGGGTGGCGTGCCTGCGTCCAAAATGAACTAGGACGCGGCGCGGCCGCGCTGTGCACTGGTCCTATTATGGAGACGGCGCGCCCACGCCCAGAATGAATTGGGACGCTGTTCATCGCAGAATATGCAAAATTCAATTTTTGTCCAGAAAATTCGATCCAAACTTACATCAATTCATACATGGAATCATAAAATTGATAATTAGCACAAAGTTAGGCTCTGATACCACTGTTGGTTTTGTATGTTACATATACATGCAATCAAATTACACAAGTAAGAGCGAAAGCACGATAAATTAGGTTTTAAAATTTTATACAAACCCTTACCATGATCATGCTTTGTGCTCAATTATCAATAACATAAGAGTAAGGATAAATCAGAATCATACCCTTGTAAAAACTAGCTTCCACAAGTACGAGTTCAACTCCTTGCTCTTCGTGATCTCCTTGAATCTCCTGTGTTGGCTCCTTCTTTTGATCAACGTTAGCCACCCAAGTGTTTGGCCTCTAGAGGTGATCCACCAAGGAAGAGGAATTGCTCAAGAAGATGGGTGGTTGGCTAAACCCTATTTTCTATTCTCTGTAGAAAAAGTACTCTCCCACTCTTAGAATTACGTATGTCTCATATCTGATATAAGACTTCTTTTATATAGATATTGCTTAACCCTACTAATCTAATTAGAATTGGGTTTCATTTAATTAATTAATTAAACTCTTTTAATTAATTAAGTTTTCCAACATATTGAGATTAATATATTAATTAAACTCTTTTAATTAATTTGCCTCCTAATCTCATTAGGAATAAGTGAGAGTATTAATACTAAATTAATTCCTAAACTCCTTTAGAATTAAAATAATAGTAATTGTATTAATATTAATAATACTCCTCTTATTAATTTATATTTAATATTTTTAAAATTTTAAATAATAAACATTAAGCTATTTAATTTATTCTATTACCATATATTAAATTAATTACACTTAATGCATTATTACGATTATGTCATTACCTTCTTAAATAATTATTATTCTTTTTATGGTGTGACCATTTAGATTCTCTATATTAAACCAGTGGTGAATAAATTAATTAAAATAATTCTAATCTTATTTAAATAAATAAATTAAATTAATAATTTATTTAAATAAATAATATTTATTCTACAATAGGGATAAGCCTCCTTAGCGATCAACGACTTTTCAGATAATATAGATTTCAACATTAATCATAAAAGAACCTGTGAGTTAATAGTTACTGTACAATTCAATCCTTCCACCATATAATGTCCCAATTAAATATAAGACATGGAATTACTGTCAAGTCTTATTTTATTTAATTATATGTATTTCGATTAGAAAATGCACAACTCCAAATAATATAAATTAGAAACTTTTTTCTAATTTCATTCTGCCTTGCCCAAGGACTACTGGGTTGTCATTTAACGAATCACATAGGACATAACTCTTCTTTTAGTAGAAGTGATAGATTCATTATTGATCATTCATTATCTCCATATGTAACTCATTATACCCAAGCATACCCTTTGATATACCCTATGGGTCTTAAGGAATAAGTCAAAGTATAATTCATTACACACAAGATACTATGATGATCTCAAGTCCAAGGATCACTTGTACTACTATCACATTAGGAATTCCTATTGACAGGCGAATAAAAGTCCATTAGGTATTCCATAGCGAGTCACGTTCAGTGAACTTATTCTCCAATAAGCACCTACATAATTACATTAATGTCTCCACATAAATGATCATGAGATCAATCATCCTCATCCATTGAGCAAGCAACATATGTACCAATCTATCCGGATTTACTAATCTCCTTTTTAGTAATCCCACGATTAGGAAATATTTTAGTTTTTAAGAATTTAGATCTTATGAGCATGATCAACATCATGATTTTAAAAGCATTTCTTAAAACTATGGGTTATTTACATATTATAAAAACGACATCATGTAGATAATTAAATGCCTTTAATAAATGAATACTTTTATTAATAAATAAATAAGATCGTTTACAAAGTATATACTTTATCATCTTACATGATTGGCTTGTATGCATACTACTTTCACCTTAAGGTTAAAGAAGAAATTATTATACAATTCAAAGCTGGTATCATTATAGTATCAACCTACCCGGAATGGTTATCCCACATGGTCTCAGTGCGAAGCCTGGTGGAATGGTGCGAGTATGTGTTGATTATCGAAATCTCAACAAGGCCAGCCTTAAAGATAGCTTCCCAGTACCGTTCATCCATGTTTTAATAGACAACACGGCTCAGTACGAGATGTATTCCTTTACCGATTGCTTTGCCGGATACCACCAGATTATGGTCGCTAAAGAGGATAGGGAAAAGACCGCCTTCATCACCCTTGGGGCACTTTCTGCTATAAAAGATTGGCATTCGGCCTCACGAACGCTGGCACTAGTTATTAGAGAGTTATAATGGTGTTATTCCATGATATGATGCACAAAGAGATATAAGTATATGTGGATGATATCATCATAAAGTCCAAGGAGGCAGATGACCATTGTGCCCATCTTCGGAAATTGTTCAATCGCCTTCGCAAGTATAACTTGAAGCTGAACCCAGCAAAGTGTGCCTTTGGCGTAAAATCCAATAAACTCCTAGGATTCCTTGTAAGCAATCGAGGTATCGAATTAGACCCAGCCAATATAAAAGCCATCACTGAGATGCCTGAGCTTAGAACCGAGAAGGAAATTCGAGGTTTCCTTGGGAGGATAAATTTTATCATTCGATTCATCTCGAAGTTGACAGCCACCTGTGAACCTATTTTCAAGTTGTTGAGAAAGAACTCCTATGGGAAATGGAACGAAGACTGTCGAAAAGCCTTCCATACTATCCAGAAGCAGTTGATTGAAGTGCCCATACTGGTACCTCCAAGGGAAGGAGTCCTGTTATTCATATACATATAAGTTAACTCTAATGCCATGGGATGCCTATTGGGACAGAAGAACGCTATGGGCAAGGAGAGGGCCATTTATTATCTCAGCAAGTGATTCAATAGTGGAGAGCAGAAGTATACACTGATAGAAAGGACATGATGCGCTTTGGTCTGGGCCGCTATGAGGCTACAACATTACCTGCACGGCCATATAACTTATCTCACACCCGCATAGATCCTTTGAGGTATATTTTTAGCAAACTGATATTAAACAATCAATTATCCAAGTGACAGCTAATCCTTTAGCAGCTCGACATCGTCTATGTGACCCAAAAGTCCATTAAGGGACAGGGAATCATGGACTATCTATTGGCAGCACCAACAGGAGGTTATGAAATCAAAACATACTTCCCTGATGATCAGGTAATGGTGATTCTGCAAGTCAATAGAGAAGATGTGGGTCAATTCTGGAAATTGTACTTTGACGGCGCTGCAAATGCAAAAGGAGCCAGAGCAGGGGTAGTTCTTGAAAGTAGTATGCATACATGCCAATCATATATGATGATAAAGTATATACTTTGAGACAATCTTATTTATTTATTAATAAAAAATATTCATTTATTAAAGGCATTTAATTATCTACACGGTGCTGTTTTTATAATATGTAAATAACCCATAGTTTTAAGCAATGCTTTTAGAATCATGATGATGATCATGCAAATGAGATCTAAATTCTTAGAAAGTTTTAAAAATAAAATAGTTCCCAATCAGTGGGATTACTAAAAAGGGGATTAGTAAATTCGGATAGATTGGTACATATGTTGCTTACTCATTGGATGAGGATGATTGATCTCATGATCATTTGTGTGGAGACACTAAAGCAAGTATGTAGGTGCTTATTGGAGAATAAGTTCACTGAATGTGACTCGCTATGGAATACCTAATGGAGTTTTACTCGCCTGTCAATAGGAATTCCTAATGTGATAGTAGTACAAGTGATCCTTGGACTTGAGATCATCATAGTATCTTGTATGTAATTAATTATAATTTGACTTATTCCTTAAATCCCTTTAGGGTATATAAAAGAGTATGCTTGGGTATAATGAGTTACATATGGAGATAATGAATGATCAATAAATAATCTACCACATCTAGTAAAAGAGGAGATATGTCTTATGTGATTCGGTAAATGACAACCCAGGAATCTTGGCCAAGGTGGAATGAAATTAGAAAGGAGTTTTTAATTTGCATTATTTGGAGTTGTGCATTTTCTAATCGAAATACATATAATTAAATAAAATAAGACTTGACAGTAATTTCATGTCTTATATTTAATTGGGTCATTGTATGGTGGAAGGATTGAATTGTACGGTAACTATTAATTCAAGGGTTCTTTTATTATTAATGTTGAAATCTATATTATCTGGAAAGTCGTTGATCGCTAGGGAGGCTTATCCCTATTGTAGAATAAATATTATTTATTTAAATAGATTATTAGTTTAATTTATTTATTTAAATAAGATTAGAATTGTTCTAATTGATTTATTCACAACCGGTTTAATATGGAGAACCTAAAGGGTCACATCATAAAAGGAAGAATAATTATTTAAGAATGTAATGTCATATTCGTAATAATGCATTAAGTGTAATTAATTTAATCTATGATGATAGAATAAATTAAATAGCTTAATGTTTATTATTTAATATTTTAGAAATATTAAATATAAATTAATAAGAGATGTCTTATTAATATTATTATAATTATAATTATTTTAATTTCTAAAGGAGTTTAGTAATTAATTTAATATTAGTACTCTCATTTATTCCTAATAAGATTATGAGACAAATTAATTAAATGAATTTAATTAATTATTCTCAATGTGGTGGGAAACCCAAATTAATTAAAGGAGTTTAAATTAATTAAATGAAATCCCATATCTAATAGGATTAGAAGGGTTGACCAATATCTATATAAGAACAGTCTTATAATAGATATTAGTTGATGCAATTCCAATTGTTGGAGAGTACTCCTTTTCTATAGAGGATATAAAACTAAGCCAACCACACTCCTTCTTCATAATTCATCTTCCTTGGTGGATCACCTCTAGAGGCCAAACACTTGGGTGGCTAACGTTGATCAAAGGAAAGAATCTAACCCGAAAATTCAAGGAGATCACGAAGAACAAGGAGTTGAACTCGTACCAGTGGAAACTTCGTTCTACAAGGGTATGATTCCATAACTTCTTATTTATCGTTTTAAATTAATAATTTGCATAAAAGATAATCCGGGTAATGGTTTTGTAGAAAATTTTAAACTCTGATATACCATGCTTCTGCTAATTTTTGCAATTTGATTGCGTCACGATTTCGTACAAACCCAACAGTGCCATCAGAGCCAAACCTTTATGCAATAATTAATTATTTTGATTTCACATATATATGGGTATGTATTTAGAATATTTTATTGGGCATAATTTAGTTGGATAAAAAAAAATTACGAAAAAATAATATATCGCGAAACAAATTTTTTTTCTTCCGTGCTGCTGGGATCCGTGCAGTATTCACAAGGGTGAGTTACGCTTTTCGCTTTATTGTTGCTTTCAAAAGGTGACTCTAATTGATTTACAGATCACTTTGATTTATAAAGGAAATATGCGGTTATATATATATATATATATATATATATATATAATATAGGTTATATTATATTATATTATTTATATATATAGTGATTGAATCAGATTTATTTTTTTTACAATGATGCAGAATCCTTAGATTTCCAAAAAGCAGGTTATATATATATATATATATATATTATATTCTTAATAATTTTATAATTAAAATAAAGAGTTTATTTTAATCTTGAAATTGGATTTCATGCAATTTAATATTGCCCATTAAATGATACTTATATATATATGGAATGTTTTAATTCATGAGATGGATATTTATTTATTGATATATATGGTGATATGTATGATAATAAATAGGGATTGATTATGGACTATTTGACCAATGCGATTGGATTTTATTTTAGTTGAATGTTTGAATGAATGGATTTTATTAAATGGGGTCTGCATACCTTGTCTTCTCTGGGTTTTTCTTGATGTAAAATTCTATATCTCTCTTATGTACTTCCCCTTGACTGCTGATCAAGGTTTCTATTTAAATTAAATAGTTTAATGTAATAAAAATAGTTAGAATTATCTTGAAGAAATTGGAGACCAAGGAGAAAGGAGCGCGTGAAGACCCATTTGTATGGAGCCCGGGTTTAAATGTAATAGTTACGTTTAAATTTAAATTCTTGCACTCCTAGGTTTGACCTTTTGGTTCACTTGGTGGCTCTAGTGAACCAAACTAGAATAAAAGTCCATAATCAATCCGGGTAGAATATAGTATTCTATATGTGCATGCTTAGTATTATATATATTATATTTTATGCAAACATGCTTCGCATGTTTAATAAAATGACGCGTATTTTTTATATATATATGCATGCACGCTAAACAAGATGAGACAAATAATAACAAACCCCTCAAATAAATTATATTAAGTCTGAAGCGTTCAATGATATTTGGAATATCGAACGTTGCCTTCTAACATGATAAATTAATAGAGTATTAAATATTTAATATGAGTTTGTTGTGCTATCCACAAGGCGAGTATTGCGTATTTAAGATATTAATTAATCACATTTGATGCTTATCAAGAAAATTGAACAATATAGTCTTGTTGTACTATCCACAAGGACGAACATTTTTTTTTTGAATTTATGGAAGTGCTAGGCTAGACTTAACTTAAATCATTTTAGTTCGGATGTGCACACACTTGACCATTATGATTTAAGAGGCAAAATAAAAGGAGTTACATGTTGATGTAATTGATAAGAGTTGTCTACCTATTTATTTATATATCATTTGTTGTGCTATCCTCAAGGCTACATACATTTGAAATGGGATCCTTAATCTCACTAGAAAATCTTTAATTAGATGTTGCCGAACTATATAAATGAGGGTAATATAGTTTGATAAAAATAGTGGGAGATATCAATTTAAAATAAAGACCTAAATTTATTTTGGTGTGCAAAATTAATTAAATGAATGTTTGCTAAAATATTGTCTTTTCACATACAAAAATTTAAAAAATGTCAAAATTACTACTTTCACTGTGTAGCATACTTGATGCTAGTAAACTAACCGGACCAAATTATACGAACTGCTTAAGGAATCTGAGAATAGTTCTCATTGCTAAAAAGATTTCTTATATTCTAAATTCATATATCTCTCGAACTGTTCCATAATCAGCATCTGAGAAAGAAATTGCCACCATTGTAAAGTGGCAAAATGACACATATGTGGCTCAATGCATCATGCTCGCATCCATGAATAACGAGCTTCAGCGTCAGCATGAAAACATGGATGCTCCTACTATGTTGCTTCACCTCAAGGAGTTGTATGGTGAACAAAGTAGGACTGCTAGATATGAGATATCTAAGGAGCTCTTCCAATCTCGGATGAACAAGGGTAAGGTGAACATAAAGGAACAAAAGAAACCTGATCCAACTAGGAAAGGAATGTGCTTCCATTGCAACGTGCCGGGTCATTAGAAGAGGAATTGCAAGAAGTTTCTGGCAGAGAAGAAGCTTAGAGAATCTTTGACTTCCAATCATGGTTTGTTCATGATTGAGATTAATTTTTCAGAAAGTCAAAATTCTACTTGGGTATTGGATACCGGCTGTGGTTCTCACATATGTAATAATGTGAAGGGACTGGTCAGAAGTAGAAATCTGAACAAGGATAAGGTTGTCCTACGAGTGGGAAATGGAGCAAAGGTTGCTGCATTAGCTGTAGGCACTTATTGTTTAGCACAGCATACGGGCAAGTCCATTTATTTAAATAATTGTTATTTTGTTCTGAATATCATTAGAAACATTATTTCTATTTCCGTATTAGATATGGATGGATTTGACATTATAATAAAGAACAACAGTTGATCTATTTATAAAAGCAATGTTTTATATGGTGTTGGTAATTTGCAAAATAGACTTTATATACTTGACTTGCATGAAAATATACTTCAAATAGAACAAACTAAGAAAAGGAAAAGAGATGATATTAATTATACCTATATGTGGAACTGTAGACTCGGTCATATTAATGAAACAAAATTATCCAAGTTGTATAAGGATGGGCTCTTAGAGCTATCCGATTATGAATCATATCCAACTTGTGAATCTTGTCTCATGGGTAAAATGACTAAATCTCCTTTTAGTGAAAGAGGAGAAAAAGTTACAGAGTTGTTAGCGTTGGTTCACACAGACGTTTGTGGACCTATGACAACGAATGCACAGGGTGTGTATTCTTATTTTATTACTTTCACTGATAATCACTCAAGATTTGGATATGTGTATTTAATGAAATACAAATCAGAATCATTTGAAAAGTTCAAAGAGTTCAGAAGTGAAGTAGAGAAACAAACGGGCAAGGGTATTAAGATTCTTCGATCAGATCGAGGTGGTGAATACTTAAGTGGTGAATACTTAAGTGGTGAGTTTCTCGATTGTCTCAAACAAAATGGTATAATCTCACAATGAACTCCACCAGGTACACCACAGTTAAATGGAGTATCTAAAAGGAAAAATCGAACATTATTGGACATGGTTCGTTCCATGATGAGTTTTATCGATCTTTCAATTTTATTCTGGGGTCATGCCCTAGAAACGGCTACATATCTACTAAATAAGGTCTCCACCAAATTCGTCCCCAAGACTCCATATGAGATGTGGACAGGGAGGAAACCTAGTCTTAAGCATGTTAAGATTTGGGGATGCCCAGCTTATGTGAAAAGGTTTCAAAATGATAAGCTTGAGACAAGATCTGATAAGTGCACGTTTATGGATATCCTAAAGAATGTTTGGGATACTATTTCTACAATCCTACTGAACAAAAGGTGTTTGTTGCGAAACACGTTGCCTTCTGGGAAAATGAGTTTATCCTTGAAGGGGCTAGTGGGAAAAAAATAGATCTTGAAGAAATTCAAGAACCACAAACCACTACAGATCAAGTGGATGAACCTGTCCAAGTAGAGACACCTACTTTACAACACCGTATTCGTAAATCTGGAAAGGTACCGAAGAAACCTGAAAGGTATGGATTCGTCATAGAGGATGACGATGAGGTACACATCATGGATGATGATGATCCATTGAATTATAAACAGACTATGAGTAATAAAGACCCAGAGAAATGGTAGATGACCATAAAATTTAAAATGGATTTTGAAGCTATTATCAAGTCCATTTGGATTTTACTTGCGATTGCAGCTTATTATTGCTTAATCTGGTAAAATGCACGTGGAGACGTCTTTCCTCAAATATACATTATTAGAGGATAATGTATGTATGATACAACCAGATAGTTTTTTGTTTCAATGGTTGAAATAAATCATGTATATGAGCTACAACAATCCATTCATGGATTGAAGCAAGATTCTCGTAGATGGAACATTCGTTTTGATGAGACAATCAAAGAGTTTGATTTTTTCAAAAACGAGGATGAACCATGTGTGTACAAGAAGATTAGTGGGAGCGCTATTTCATTCCTTGTATTATATGTTGATGATATATTACTAATAGGGAATGAAATTCCTATGCTAAAATTGATCAAAACAAAGTTGTCTAAACATTCCACCATGAATGATTTGGGTATAACATCCCACATTAGGGATATAAATCTTTATTGATATATTTAAAAGGATGTTCGGCTAAACCCAAGGAAATGTATATTCATTAGATGCTAAAGGCGTTTAGCATGGCAAACTCCAAAAGGTGTCTCATGATGATGAGCCATGGAGTGAATCTCTCTAAAATTATCCTCAATAAAAGAGAGATCGCATGAGCTACTATCATGTATGCAATAAAATATACGAGACTTGATGTTGATCAGTCATATTATGGAGAAGATCACTGTGAGACAGTGATAAACATCTTAAAGTACTTAATTGACACTAAGGATGTCATCATATCACATGATGAGTCTGAATTAAACTAGAGTGCTAAACAGACTCAAGTTTTCAGACTGACCAAGACGATATCAAATCCATTTTAGGGTAAGTCGTTACCTTAAAAGATGGTGTAGTGAATTGAAAAGGTTCCAAATAACAAAAGTTGCTACTTTAGTGACAAAGACAAAGTATATAACTGTAAGTGAAGCTGTAAGTTGATGTTTCGGATGAAAAGTTCATTACAGAACTAGAAATAGTTCCTAAGTCTCATATTGAATCTAAACATGTGTTGCGGCACTTTGATTAAAGAAATTATTGAAAGAGAAGCATATAGACTTTCAAGATAACATTGCAGATACATTTACTAAAGCTTTAACACAACAGCAGTTTGATCGTCACTTAGAGAAGAAGGGTATGAGATACCATGGCGATTGACTTTAGTGCAAGTGGGAGATTGAAAGTAGTATGCATACAAGCCAACCGTGTATGATGATAAAGCATATACTTTGGAGACAATCTTATTTATTTATTAGTAAAAAATATTCAATTATTAAAGGCATTTAATTATCTACATGGTGCTGTTTTTATAATATATAAATAACCCATAGTTTTAAGAAATGCTTTTAGAATCATGATGATAATCATGCAAATGAGATCTAAATTCTTAGAAAGCTTTAAAACTAAAATAGTTTCCAATCATGGGATTACTAAAAAGGGGATTAGTAAATCCGGATAGATTGGTACATATGTTGCTTGCTCATTGGATGAGGATGATTGATCTCATGATCATTTGTGTGGAGACACTAAAGCAAGTATGTAGGAGCTTATTGGAGAATAAGTTCACTAAACATGACTCACTATAGAATACCTAATGGGTTTTACTCGCCTGTCAATAGAATTCTTAATGTGATAGTAGTACAAGTGATCCTTGGACTTGAGATCATCATAGTATCTTGTATGTAATGAATTATACTTTGACTTATTCCTTAAAGCCCTTTAGGGTATATAAAAGGGTATGCTTGGGTATAATGAGTTACATATGGAGATAATGAATGATCAATAAAGAATCTACCACCTCTAGTAAAAGAAGAGATATGTCCTATATGATTAGGTAAATGATAACCCAGAAATCCTTGGCCAAGGTGGAATGAAATTAGAAAGGAGTTTCTAATTTGTATTATTTGAAGTTGTGCATTTTCTAATCGAAATACATATAATTAAATAAAATAAGACTTGACAGTAATTCCATGTCTTATATTTAATTGGGACATTGTATGGTGGAAGGATTGAATTGTATGGTAATTATTAACTCACAGGTTCTTTTATGATTAATGTTGAAATCTATATTACCTAGAAAGTCGTTGATCGCTAAGGAGGCTTATCCCTATTGTAGAATAAATATTATTTATTTAAATAGATTATTAGTTTAATTTATTTATTTAAATAAGATTAGAATTGTTCTAATTGATTTATTCACAACCGGTTTAATATAGAGAACTTAAAGGGTCACACTATAAAAGAAAGAATAATTATTTAAGAAGGTAATGGCATAATCCTAATATTGCATTAAGTGTAATTAATTTAATCTATGGTGATAGAATAAATTAAATAGCTTAATGTTTATTATTTAATATTTTAGAAATATTAAATATAAATTAATAATAGATGTCTTATTAATATTATTACAATTATTATTATTTTAATTTCTAAAGGAGTTTAGTAATTAATTTAATATTAGTACTCTCATTTATTCCTAATAAGATTAGGAGACAAATTAATTAAATAAATTTAATTAATTATTCTCAATGTGGTGGGAAGCCCAAATTAATTAAAGGACTTTAAATTAATTAAATGAAATCCCATGTCTAATAGGATTAGAAGGGTTGACCAATATCTATATAAGAACAGTCTTATAATAGATATCAGTTGATACAATTCTAATTGTTAGAGAGTACTCATTTTCTATAGAGGATAGAAAACTAAGCCAACCACCCTCCTTCTTGATAAATCATCTTCTTTGGTGGATCACCTCTAGAGGCCAAACACTTGGGTGGCTAACGTTGATCAAAGGAAGGAATCTAACCCGAAAATTCAAGAAGATCACGAAAAACAAGGAGTTGAACTTGTACCTGTGGAAGCTTCGTTCTACAAGGGTATGATTCCATAACTTCTTATTTATCGTTTTAAATTAATAATTTGCATAAAGGATGATCCGGGTAATGGTTTTATAGAAATTTTTAAACTCTGATATACCATGCTTCCTCTAATTTTTGCAATTTAATTGCGTCACGATTTCGTACAAACCCAACAGTTCTTGTATCCATCAATGGGGGAAAATACCCCGTTCCAACCAAGATACAATTTTGCAACTCCAATAATACGGCGGAATATGAAGAACCAAGATACAATTTTGTAACTCCAATAATACGGCGGAATATGAAGGACGCCTCATGGGGTTAAAATTAGCTCAATCCATGGGTGTCAAAAGGTTGGCAGTATTCGGAGACTCAGAGCTAGTCATCAGACAATCCACTAAGGCATACAATACCAAAGAATTATATCTATTGCCATACCACCACCACGTTATCAAGATAGCGGGAGAGTTTGAAGACATTGCCTTTATGCATATCCCTCGGAATAAGAATGATTTCGCCGATGCTTTGGCTACACTAGCTTCATTAGTGAACCTATTAGCACAGAGGGGTATGCCCGTTATCACCTTCACGGCACAAAATGCACCATCTTACAGAAATAACGTGGGGGAAATATCAGATGAGATAGCTTCGATTGATCAACCTTGGTATCAAAACATCAAAGAATATTTGCGAGATAGATCCCTCCCCGAAGGAATAAGCTAAGCTGCAAAATGGCGGATACAGAAGATGGCCATGAATTTCTATTTAAGTGGGAATGCTCTCTACAAAAGAGATCCGGGTGTAGGTCTTCTGAGATGTCTAGACAAGGATCAGGCTAAAAGACTTACAAATGAATTCCATGGTGGAGTGTGCGGAGCACATATGAGCTCCTTGCTAAGAAGATATTAAGGACGTGACATTATTAGATATCCCTTAAAGCTGATTGTGATGATCACGTCAGGTGCTGTTATCAATGTCAAATCCATGCTAACGTTTTTCATGCAATGCCTAACCAGGTGCATTGCATGACATCACCATGATCGTTTTTCATGTGGGGAATGGACATGATTGGACCCGTTGAGCCTAAAGCCAGTAAGGGTTACCGATTCATCTTCACTATGATTGAATACTTTACCAAGTGGGTAGAAGCAGCTTCTTTCCCCAAAGTTACCAAGGAGGTCATTGTTTCATCTGTCAATACGGACTATTAGGTTTGTACGAAATCGTGGGCGCAATCAAATTGCAAAATTAGCGGAAGCATGATATATCAGAGTTTAAAAAATTTCTACAAAACTATTACCCGGATCATCCTTTATGCATATTATTAATTTAAAACGATAAATAAGAAGTTATGGAATTCATACCCTTGTAGAACGAAGGTTCCACAAGTATAAGTTCAACTCTTTGTTCTTCGCGATCTCCTTGAATATCCAGGATTGATTCCTTCTTTTGATCAACATTAGCCACCCAAGTGTTTAGCCTCTAAAGGTGATCCACCAAGGAAAAAGAATTATTCAAGAAGGAGGGTGGTTGGCTAAACCTAAGTTTCTATCCTCTATAGAAAAGGAGTACTCTCCAACAATTGAAATTGCATCAACTGATATCTAACATAAGACTCCTCTTATATAGATATTGGTTAATCATTTTAATCCTATTAGAAATAGGTTTTCACTTAATTAATTAAACTCCTTTAATTAAATAGGCTTCCTAATCATATTGGGATTATATAATTATACTCCTTTAATTAATTTGCCTCTTAATATTATTAGGAATATATGAGAGTACTAATATTAAATTAATTCCTAAACTCCTTTAGAAATTAAAATTAAAATAATTGTAATAATATTAATAAGATTCCTCTTATTAATTTATATTTCATATTTCCAAAATATTAAATAATAAAAAGTAAACTATTTAATTTATTCTATCACCATAGATTAAATTAATTACACTTAATGCATTATTATGATTGTGCCATTACCTTCTTAAATAATTACTCTTCCTTTTATGGTGTGACCCTTTAGGTTCTCCATATTAAACCGGTTGTGAATAAATCAATTAGAATAATTCTAATCTTATTTAAATAAATAAATTAAACTAATAATCAATTTAACTAAATAATATTTATTCTACAATAGGGATAGATCTCCCTAGCGATCAACGATTTTGCAGATAATATATATTTCAACATTAATCATAAAAGAACCTGTGAGTTAATAGTTACCGTACAATTCAATCCTTCCACCATACAATGTCCCAATTAAATATAAGACATGAAATTACTGTCAAGTCTTATTTTATTTAATTATATGTATTTCGATTAAAAAATGCACAACTCCAAATAATATAAATTAAAAACTCCTTTCTAATTTCATTCTGCCTTGGCCAATGACTACTGGGTTGTCATTTAACGAATCACATAGGACATATCTCTTCTTTTACTAAAAATGATAGATTCTTTATTGACCATTCATTATCTCCATATGTAACTTATTACTCCCAAGCATACCCTTTGATATACCCTAAGGGTCTTAAGGAATAAGTCAAAGTATAATTTGTTACATATAAGATACTATGATGATTTCAAGTCCAAGGATCACTTGTACTACTATCATATTAGGAATTCCTATTGACATGCAAGTAAAACTACATTAGGTATTCCATAGGGAGTCACGTTCAGTGAACTTATTCTCCAATAAGCACCTACATAATTGCTTTAGTGTCCCCACGCAAATGATCATGAGATCAATCATCCTCATCTAATGAGCAAGCAACATATGTACCAATATATCCGGATTTACTAATCCCCTTTTTAGTAATCCACGATTGGGAAGTATTTTAGTTTTAAGCTTTCTAAGAATTTAGATCTCATTAGCATGATCAACATCATGATTCTAAAAGCATTGCTTAAAACTATGGGTTATTTATATATTATAAAAACAGCATCATGTAATAATTAAATGCCTTTAATAAATGAATATTTTTATTAATAAATAAATAAGACCGTCTCCAAAGTATATGCTTTATCATTATACATGATTGGCTTGTATGCATACTACTTTCACGAACAACATGAGGTTATCGTGTCAGATAATGCCTAGAATCTGAATAACGAGATTATGAGGAATTGTGCAGTAAGTTCAATATCAAGCACCTCGATTATGTAATTATCCGCCCAAAGATGAATGGCGTTGTGGAAGACGCCAACAAGAACATCAAGAAGATAATGATGAAGATGTCGGCAAATCATCGAGGATGGCCTGATTTGTTGCCTTTAAACTTGCTAGCCTACCGCACGTCGACTCGAACCTCGACTGGGGCATCACCCTATTCATTAGTCTATGGAATGGAAGTCGTACTCCCCATAGAGGTGGAGATGGAATCGTTAAGAGTGATATTGGATGCCCAGATAGAAGAAGGCCAGTGGATACAAGATCAATACGATCAATTGACCCATATAGTGAAAAGAGAGCCGTCGCTATATTTCATGGTCATCTATATAACCTGTAAAATACCAAAATCCTAAAAAGACTCAGTTATGTAAATTCTTTATTTATCAATAAAATCTCTCCGTTTTGATTGTGTATTGTGTCATTATATACACTATTGAAGACGTCGGTAAAAATTATTTTTCTCCGAAAAACGTCGTGCTTGACACGTCGTGCTTAAAAAGTTTATTTCCTATTTGGACTTTTCGGTATATTATTTTATCAAGCAACTTTGTCGTGCTTACATTGACAAAACGCTTTGTCGTGCTTCGTCTAGATTATGTGACAAACCCTAAATTAGGAAATTATAATGCTAAATTAGTAAATCCTAAACCTAATTTCAAAACCCTAACCCTAAATTCAATCTTTAACCCTAATTAAGAAGTATTAACCCTAATTAGGTTATCCTAAACCCTAATTATGTTAACTAAACTTAAAAATTAGGTGTTAATAACTTCATTAAGTTATCCCAAACACAAAAATCAAAACACTAATTATAATTAAAGGTGAATTACGGGAAGATTAGCTTACTAAACAAAGTGAAGTTGCTCACAAGCATGTGCCACCACCACACCAAGCAATCCTATCTCATCTGGCCACTAAACAGCTGGTCATACCAGCACAAGTTCACAAGCAAAGATATTTTTGTAGGCAAAGATGGAAAAATGACCTAAAAACCCTAACTTAATAAATCTATAAATAGCATCCTTATATCTAGCCAAACCCACGAATTCTCTCAACCTAAACACTCATACTACCTGCCATAAGAAGCCCTAGCAATAGCAAGATCAGAATCAAAGCTTAGATATCAAATTTTGCTCAAGAAATGTATAAACCCTAATTCTACTTTAGATCTTTGATGCTTTGTTAGATTTGTTGTTTAATTATGTGTAGTAACATGTTAGTAAGTGTTTTGGGATGATAGAGATACATCAAAAAGGTGTTTTAAGCAATCTAAAATTTTTATCAAAACAGGCCTGACAGCCTAATGTCAGAGCCCGTAGACAATGTTTAGGTATGTTAATTGTATGCTAGTTGCAGTATTACATGAGCTTAGTAAGATAGAACAAGAATCAGGTTCATTAGATTAACAAAATGAAAGATATAAGTGGTCAAATGTCGTTGACCGATCACGAAGTTCTGATTTCTGGGTTACCCAGAAATCTCAAGAACAGTTGAGCAATGCAGTTTGACCAGCTTGTATTTTTCCCTCTATATGTTGTTAAGCTAGCTAAGTGTTATGTTATTATACCCTTACATGTATACTACAAGTATGATACACTTTAACACATGATAAATACATAGGATGATTATAATTAATGGTCAAAACTCGTTGACCGTTCACTGTTTCACTTTTTGGGAAACCCAAAAAATGAAGAACACTAAGAACAACCTCTGACAAGACTTTGACCGGCTTAGATCCTTACTTTAGGAAGTTACTCGGTCCAAGCCAGTGCTATCTCATTGTACTATGACATATAGACTACACACTGCAATAATTAAAACACACATCTAAAACACATATTGAAAGATATTAGAATCACAAAGTCATTGACCGACGTTGACCACTGTTCTGGGTTACCCAGAAATCCAAGAACAACTCTAACAGTTTCTTTGAGCCTTAATAACTTTCAAATATATTATGATTAGAGTCCAAACTTAGTATCATGTTATAGTATTATATAAACACTACACCATTGAAACACTTAGAAACCCAGAATCATAACAAGCTTAAAGATCCAGCTTGGTCAAACTGACCACTCGACCTTGCCAAGCTATTCTTCAGGCTGAAGAACAGCTATAGCGACGCTTCCTGTCGCTAAAAACCTATAGCAACGGACAGAAGTAAAATTAATTAAATAAATAGAAATAATTATTAAATAATTATAAATTAAGTTTTAAAAATCATTTTAAGTTATAAAAATTAACTTTTAATATTTTGACATAAATTCCATAATTATTTTTATAATTAATAAATTAATTAAATAAATCATTTATAAATAATAATTAGTTATTTAAAAATGATTTAAATGTTCTAAAAATTATATTAAATGATTATAAATTATTTAAAAATAATACAAAGGTTTTAACAATTATACTAAGTAACTAATAATTATCTAAGTATAAAATTAATGACAAAAAATTATTCTAGTGGATAATTAAATACTTAAAAATTATTATAAGCTTCCAAAAATTATTATAAATGAGAAATAAATTATCTAAAAGTATAATGAAGCTTATAAGTAAAGTTTAACCGAGATATTAACTTAATAAATATCCGGTAAGGTTTTAGGACACCGAAATCATATTAAACAAAGACCAGACTTATATATTTTGATTAGTTAAGTATTGTTATCAATATTAATGATCTATATAATATGTTTAATGTTTTTGGGTATCTTAAACCCTTCGAGTAATGATAAATAGACGTTCTTCACACAGGCAAGTAGCCGAACTTTATTTTTTTCATTACGCAAGTTCTTGAACCCTACTTGATTGCTTTTCGATATATATTATACCGAACCAAGTTGTTACCCATTTATTGTGAAGTTATTGCTATTTGTTTCAGCATAACTTAAGAAATGAATTACTTATTCATATGATATTGAACTATTATTTATCAAGCATAAACTGTTAAGTTGAACCAAATTGCTTTGGTAAGACATCGTATACTGAGTTGAATTTACCCTAAATTGGGTCTTAAATTGTGTCTATAAATTGGCACTAGAGGTAGGATGATATGCATACTCCTAGGATATTGAATAGGTTGATTCCCTATCTCATATCCGAATACGCAGATTTCTAAGTCTTTATGACTGACAAAAATAGTTGATATAAAAATTCCAAAAATGGTCATCAACACTCAGTAAGTAAAATTGTTGAACTATCGTTTATTCAAATCAAATATTGTGTTTATAAATATAAACTTGCTGAGCATGTCATAGCTCATTCTTGCAAATCATTTCCTTTGCAGTTTTAGATGGTAACCCCAACACTTCTAGAACACGTAGTGGAAAAAGGTCATGCTTAGATTAGCTTTATATTATTGTCTTTCATAAAAGTAAGTCTTATAAGACTTTTGTTGTAATAAGAACTCAATGCTGAGAACCATATAACCGAACTTATTATATGAAATATGTATTATCAACTTTTGTTTCTGCATTCGTGTACTTTTACATTCTTAGATGATTTAGTGATAATATTGAACTAATATCCTTAGGGAATATACATCTGAGTGAGGGTATTGGCAATATGGACTGATCATGTTATTGCTGATACTCTGGATTTCGGATGGATATGAACCACTAATATGAAAGGGATATTCATAAGATACAGTCTATACATCCAAGTGAGGGTATCCAAACACAACAATAGTTTTGACAAGAATTATTATCTGTTATGGGATACTGTGAACCTTGGATAGATAGGAATTATATCTTGTCGAATATTTATAGTTAAATTAGTTAGAAGTGACCTCCAAATCAGATACCATAGGTATATAGATTCGGAGGTGTCACCTTAATTGAATAGTCGTGAACACCAGATCGGATACCACGGGAGTATAGATTTAGGGGCATCACATCAACAACGAATGTCTCAATCCTATAACAAAAAAATGCAACCCCAAGAATTCAAAAGACATGATTTAGTACTAAAGAAGATTATTCCGGGCCAAGATGCAGCTAAAGGAAAATTTTCCCCAAACTGGGAAGGACCATTTGTTGTCAAAGCAACCTTAGCGGGTGGAGCCCTAAGGTTGAAAGAGATGGACGGTAAAGAATTTTCGTAACTGATCAATTTCGACTCTGTGAAACGGTATTATGACTGAGACCCCTTTTCACTCAAACTGGAATCTTTGTCTTGATAAAAAAAATCAAGTCCTGTTTTCAGGCCAAGCCTGAACTACGAAAGACCTGATCTCCCCTCATTAGCAGGAGTACGTAGGCAGCCATTTATAGTGCTGTCTAACCCTCGAAAAATAAAAATCAAACCCGTTTACCACATAAACTTAAACCTTAAACCTGTCAAAAAACCAAAAATAGCCAGATAAGACCCTTAAAGTCAACTGCCTATACTGAAAGAATCTTCTAGTATCTCGACATCGCTCTACCCAATTTTGCACAAGGATGATAAGAGCCAATCTATATCAAAATATTAAACCATGAAGCAGAAACGACAATCCATATACAAGTCTAGGTGTGCTCAAATGAGGTAAGTGAGCTAAATCTGTTACTTTTTATATATACAACGATTTTAAATATAAAATTTGTTCCAATATTTGACAAAAGATAATAACATATTCTGTGCAGGAAAGTAAAACCTGACTACAAATCTGCGGTCAGGCAAGACAACATCTCTAGGTACCCAGCTATATCTGCAGTCACAGAACCAACCCTAATCTTCTTCTCCAATGTATCAACCCATCTTAGCAGCTCTACCGCTGACCTAAAGATACCCTACTAACTCTAGATGACCTCTCGACCATAACCAATGAGCCCATCCGCAAAAGATCAGATTGCGTCTTTATCTGTTATAGCCTCATACCGAGCATTAATGGCAGCATCTCTATCAACATTAATGGCTGCATCCCTACCTGCCACGGCTGTCAATATCAAGGCCCGAGCCCGATCTCGCTCAAAAGACAAAAAAACACCTGAAGATCCAACGCATCTCGAGAAACCGACAAAGAATTCAGGACGGTGCCAACGAAAGTCGCTATTAAATTGATAAACAGATCCTCCTCAGTAGGAGATATGGGGTACTCCATCGGCTCCTCATCATCATATCAATCACCTATCTCGGCCTGATATACTGTATCCTGAGCCAAATCTGACTCTAACGATGCTAAATACTCTGCTGATCGGCTAGAATGGCTATCTCTAAACTCTGTAGTCCGCTGATGGGACCAAAGCCCGTAGACTCTAATCAACTCTGCCTCAGTAGCTAAGAAAATTGGAAAGCGATAATCCTCAGCACCCTCGAACGTATAAACATCTTGATGCTGATCAAACTGACCCATCAGCGCCAGAGGATGATATGTGGCCACACGCCTCAAACCGACCAAAGGAACAAAGTCCAGGTCAGCCGTATGAGTGACAAAGCTCAGGAAAGAGCAATAGCCTAGAGTACATGATGATCTCAAATGCCTCCTCCATAGCCTTCAGAAATTCAATCTAAGACGTCACATCCTACACATGAAGATGGACGAAGAGAATAGGTCAATGACATACCATGGCCAAAGCAGAATCCATAATGCCGGAGCTTGCCAATAGGTCTCAAATGAGTTATGAACCAGATATATAGAAAAACGGGGTTGCCACGAAACTCATAATCCCCAACATTTTGGCAGAAGGATGTCGATATGATAGTCTCCACTAGGATAAGGGGAAGGATGGTAAAGTCATCTCTGAGTGCCCTGATGATCATCGACATCCGTACGTCCAAATGATCAGCGTAGAAAGGCATATACAAGTAAGACAAAATGCACATGATCATGGCATCTACCCATGCAGTCTGCCATCACTCCTTAAAAATAGCAAAATCTCTCCGATGAACAATGAAGCGGTCAGCAGAGGCAAAGTGATCTATTATAAAGTCGATCGAGATTATGTGGCTACCACCAACCTCAGCTAAGATAATCGCCCTTCTCAAACCAGTGACAGACATGAACTGGCGGCACATATGCCCCACTACTACTCTAGTGCAAGGCCCCTCTATCGACAAACCTGAAATGCAACCATACTCCTCTAAAGTGAGAGTCAACTCGTCAGAGCCAAACCTGAAGGTATGGCTCTCTAGGATCCAATGAGTGAGCATCCCGTCGATAAATCCCCCTAGAACCTAGAAAGATAAGAAAGATAGGGAATGACCCAACATGCGGCCGACTACAATGAGATCAGAATCAGACAGACTGTCGTGCCAAGACCTCAAAATAGTGGCTATCCAGCTAGGCGGAATGTGATCTAAGTGAACAACGGACGAGAAGGCTATATATAAAAACTGTGTCAAAAAGACCAGGTTAATCTCTATCCAAGCATTTCTATATATATAAAGCATGCATCGTAATGAGCGATAATACATCATATAAAATGAACAAGTAGAAAAGATAGCATCATATATATCAAAATAAAATACATCAATTTTTTATTTACATCAATGTCATACTTATGATACATGTAAAAACTAAAAAAAAAAAAAAGAGTACAGGATAATGGGGCACATACACCCAATGTCTAGCAAAGGGCCTATGGAAGGATCACAATATCATCCACAAAGGTCATATCCTGTATATTTGGGCGATAGGGCACATCTTGTGTATCCGATCGATAAAGCACCTTCTGCATGCCTAGACGATAATCAAAGGGACCCTCTCCATCCATAAAGCCACTAGTGCCTGATGGTTTGGCCTCATATCCCTGGAAATCAAAATTATCAGCTAATAATGGATCCCCGCCCAAATGATGACAATACATCGACAGCCTCTTCACCTGATAAGTCAAATCTGCGATCTGGGACTGATGAGAAGGCTCCTGAAAGCAAGCAATCCACTCTGTCATCATAATAGACCCTGGAACCATGTCTACCAAGAACTGGGTAGCCCTGGTCTGAGCTCCAATAGAGCGAAGGCACCACCAGGGAGAGAAGTCATCTAAGGTAATGGGGTCGTCTGATAGGTGAAATCCCTCATACCCTGCTATGGGAATCTCTACAACCAGAAGGGTCAAAGGCCAAAACTACTGAGGAGAAGGTAGGAAGGGAAGACAAACCTCCCTAGTAATGCATTTGAAGGCACGCTCTCCAAGGTAGAGCTTTCAGCCTCCATCGAACAGGAAAGAAATCCGGCTAGTAGATAGATATTACTCTGGCACTGTCGGTAAACCATCCTCAAAATTCCCGGCCAAGTGCTCGGCAGTATAGGGAACCTACACTACATCAGATACGGACAACAACTCTAGCTGGAGGCGAGTATGGGTAAAATCCACTAAAACCGGGACCTTTGATAATGTGGACTTATGCCATCTACTGAAAGTAGTATGCATACAAGCCAATCATGTATGATGATAAAACATATACTTTGTAAACGATCTTATTTATTTATTAATAAAATATTCATTTATTAAAGGCATTTAATTATCTACATGATGCTGTTTTTATAATATGTAAATAACCCATAGTTTAAAGTAATGCTTTTAGAATCATGATGTTGATCATGCTAATGAGATCTAAATTCTTAGAAAGCTTAAAACTAAAATAGTTCCCAATCGTTGGATTACTAAAAAGAGGATTACTAAATCCGGATAGATTGGTACATATGTTGCTTGCTCATTGGATGAGGATGATTGACCTCATGATCATTTGTGTGTAGACACTAAAACAAGTATGTAGGTGCTTATTGGAGAATAAGTTCACTGAACGTGACTCGCTATGGAATACCTAATGGAGTTTTACTTGCCTGTCAATAGGAATTCCTATTGTGATAGTAGTGCAAGTGATCCTAAGACTTGAGATCATCATAGTATGTTGTATGTAATGAATTAACTTTGACTTATTCCTTAAGACCCTTAGGGTATCAAAAAGCATGCTTGGGTGTAATAAGTAACTTATGGCAATAATCAATGGTCAATAAAGAATCTACCACTTCTAATAAATGAAGAGATATGTCCTATGTGATTCGTTAAATGACAACCTAGTAGTCCTTGGCCAATGCAGAATGAAATTAGAAAGGAGTTTCTAATTTGCATTATTTTGAGTTGTGCATTTTCTAATCGAAATACATATAATTAAATAAAATAAGACTTGACAGTAATTTCATGTATTATATTTAATTGGGACATTGTATGGTGGAAGGATTGAATTGTACGGTAACTATTAACTCAGAGGTTCTTTTATGATTAATGTTGAAATCTATATTATCTAGAAAGTCGTTGATCGCTACGGAGGCTTATCCCTATTGTAAAACAAATATTATTTATTTAAATAGATTATTAGTTTAATTTATTTATTTAAATAAGATTAGAATTGTTCTAATTGATTTATTCAGAACCGGTTTATTATGGAGAACCTAAAGAGTCACACCATAAAAGGAAGAATAATTATTTAAGAAGGTAATGGCATAATCGTAATAATGCATTAAGTATAATTAATTTAATCTATGGTGATAGAATAAAATAAATAGTTTAATATTTATTATTTAATATTTTAGAAATATTAAATAAAAATTAAAAAGAGGAGTCTTATTAATATTATTACAATTATTATTATTTTAATTTCTAAAGGAGTGTAGGAATTAGTTTAATATTAGTACTCTCATTTATTCCTAATAAGATTAGGAGGCAAATTAATTAAAGGAGTTTAATTAATTAATCCCAATATGATTGGGAAGCCTAATTAATTAAAGAATTTTAATTAATTAAATGAAAACCTATTTCTAATAGGATTAGTAGGGTTGACTAATATATATATAAGATGAGTCTTATGTTAGATATCGGTTGATGCAATTCCAATTGTTTGATAGTGCTCCTTTTCTATAGTGGATAAAAACCTAGGGTTTAGCCAACCCCCCTCATTCTTGAATAATTCCTATTCCTAGGTGGATCACCTCTAGAGGTCAAACACTTGGTTGGCTAACGTTGTTCAAAGGAAGGAATCTAACCCGGATAATTCAAGGAGATCGCGAAGAACAAGGAGTTGAACTTGTATATATGGAAGCTTCGTTCTACAAGGGTATGAATTCCATAACTTCTTATTTATCGTTTTAAATTAATTATTTTCATAAAAGATGATCCGGGTAATGGTTTTGTAGAAATTTTAAACTCTATCATACCATGCTTCAGCAAATTTTGCAATTAGATTGTGCCCATAATTTCGTAAAAACCCAACAGTGGCATCAGAGCCAAACCTTTATGCAATTATTAATTATTTTGATTCCATATATATGTATGGATATGTATTTAGAATAATTTATTGGGCATACTTTTATTGTATAAAATTATTTTTTATGAAAAAAAGGGAAATTCGCGAACTGAAAAAAAAATCGCGAAAACTTCCTTTGTTTTGGGCTAATCACGTTACTGCTATATATATGTGTGTGTGTGTGTGCGTATATATATATATATATATATATATATATATATATATATATATATATATATATATATATTGTAGATAGATAATCAAATTTCCTGTCCCAGTTACTAACATTGTAGGAGGGCAAAATGGGCCAATTAAATCAACCCCGGTCACCAATACCGGGTCAACTCAACCTCGATCTCAATATCGGGCCATCAAATCAAATCCGATCACCAATCGGATCGTCAACTCAACCTCGATCTCAATATCAAGCTATCAAATCAACTTTGATCTCCAATCGGACCGTCAACTTAACCCCGATCTCAATATCGGGCGATCAAATCAACTCCGATCTCCAATCGGACAGTCAACTCAATTACGATCTCAATATCGGGCCATCAAATCAACTCTGAGCTCCAATTAGACCGTCAACTCAACCCCGTTCTCAATATTGGGCCATCAAATCAACTCTGATCTCTAATCGGACCGTCAACTCATTCCCGATCTCAATATCGGGCCATCAAATCAACTCCGATCTCCAATCGGACCGTCAACTCAACCTCAATCTCAATATCGGGCCATCAAATCAACTTCGATCTCCAATTGGATCGTCAACTCAACCCCGATCTCAATATCGGGCCATCAAATTAACTTTGATCTCCAATCGGACCGTCAGATCAACCCCGATCTTAATATCGGGCCTTTCAAATTAACCTCGATCACCAAATATCGGGACAACCACATCCTCGAACACCAATCTCGGGATGTCAACTCAACTCTGGTCTTAACCTGGGAGGTGCAGATCAGCCCCGGTCTCAATCCGAGAAGTCAAGTCAACTTTGGGACCAAACCTGAAGCTCCACAACATCTCCAGAAGAGAACCTGGAATGACCAAGTTAACTTCAGAGATTACACTGAGGACAGACAGACTCGAATGGGATCCAAGTCTTGGAAACAACTCCCGAAAGTCAACCAAAGGTCATAACGACACTAAGGGCAATCCCGGGAGGGGCAAAACACTCATTTTACCAATCCTAAGACGATTCGGTCAAACTCAAGTCGAATTGATGCCAACAAGGTTAGAATGAACCATAACGACGATCCCAAGTGCAAACAGCACAAGACAGCTCAACGGATAAATTGCGGGGAATCAAAGACCTGGTTATAAACCAGTCTTCTTGGACCTAAAAAATATTTTATCCCACGTCATTGTGATACTCTCGGCGAGGGCTTTACGTAATGGTATAGCACGCCTCAAACGGATACTCCGATCAAAAGTTAGAAAGTTTCAACTTCGACCTCGCGTTGCTCGGAGTGCACATACTTCTAGACGACTCAACTAGACACATGGGCCTCACCAGGGGAGCCGCACCTCTACCTGCAGCAGCAGCAGGTAGAGCTGAGGCCCCCTTGCCTATAAATAAACGTGCCCCCCTCATTTTTAAGAATTCTAAAACGCAACGAACCTCTGCCCGTTTGATTTTCTGACTTTTTCACCTCTTTTAAACCCAAATTTTTTCACTCTAACACGTAGATATACTCACATACTACCATATATCAGAAAATAACTGATAGATTCTGATGTTTAGAGCCTATGATTTGGCAAAAAACCCGTTTAGCAGTACATTGTAAGTATTTCTACGATTAGAAAGTTAATACTACTTCTTTGCTTTGTTTTTCACTAGTATAGAAAATTTCGTTTTCTAAAAATGCCTGGAACTTAATTCCTTTGCCGTTTTTTTCAAAATTTGGTACATTTTTATACATAACTGCATTTTCTGGCATTTTTACAACTCGAATTGACGATGTGACGCCCCCAAATTCCAGGACCGCCACTTGGTCTCTCGAATTCGGTTCATCACGTGCTCATGGTAATACATCACAATAATAATAATTAAATATCACACGATCACAGCGGAAAATCTATTCTAGAATAATTTACAATGATTTATTATAATTATTCCCCCAAGTCTCGCAACCTATAGTACTTAATAGATTACATAATAATATCAGTTAACGACTTATTACATAATCTAACTTAAGCTTAAACATAATCAAATCCAGTCTTACTACATCATCTTCATACAATATTAATACATTTAAAACATAACAGACATGAGCTAGTTGGTAGCTTTGCCCTTGCCCTTATCAACGCCCGAAGGTTCACCATGCTCTGCCTTAACTGAAATGTTTTAGGGAAAGCAAGAATGAGCACAAATTGCCCAGCAAGTAATATACAATAAGGGTGAGTAATAAGATTCTCAATTCTCGAAAGGGTATAACAAGATTTGATAGTTCAAGAATAACAAGAATATCAACAGTTCTCAATATCAGTCGCTAAGGACAGGATAATATCAATATGATTCAATAATAAGTCAATTCAAGATTTCAAATAATTGAATACTGAGTAGTCACTACGGACTATGAACTTCTACTAGAATTGACAGTAATAAACTGAAAATCCAACAAAAACAGGTACAACAGGTGATCAGCCTAAAGTACCCTTGTTATGCATAACAATCAACCATACTCAAGTGTGCACGTCGGTTCTCCAACAATTATATATTCCCTTCAAAGAAGGTTGTTCTTCTCAGTCAAATACAAGATCCCGCACCAATCAATTAGTTTGGGTTGCTTTTCAATAACATAAGTCCAGCCGAATCAAATGACATAGACACTTTCACAATATTCAAGAACAATACTAAGTTCAACATGAATAATAGCTTTAATGAAATAAGAGTTCAAGTATGCTAATTCGATTCAACCGATTAAATAGGAAACTAGTTCGCAATACACAAGATAGGATACTTGCATAGTAAAAGAGTATAAGTTAGGAATCTTTCACAATCATAGATTTCCTTGCATAAAGTAAATGCGTCGGTTAGGATACTTGCACTTTAAAAGAGTGTAAGTAAGAGAACTTGCCTTTAGCGTAGTTTATCCACGAAAAGTAATCAACACTTTCGAATTCCTATCGTAATACAGTTACGTATATATATGATATTCATTAGTCATATAATTTAACTTCACATTTTCTCTTTGAATATACGATCAACACATAAGCTAAGTTTTACCTAGCTACACAGTTATATAGAATATAATTTCTATCCTTAACGTTCCTTCTTTAGAGTTTAAACGCATTCTCATATTATATAAGATCTCAACAATTAGCAAACATGCTTGCATATTATTAATATCACATAAGACCACAATCAATACTAAATATATTTCATTTTAGCAAGTTACGGCATCTCCTTAAGTTAACAGTCAAAATCGGGTTCAAGTAACATTATATAATATCACGTAGCATGTATTCATATTTAAAGGATACTTTCATGCTTGTATAACTTTTCCAAATCCAATTGTACATGGTATAGGTTCTTAAGTTAATACTTAAAGCCATTCAAGGACACAAACTCATATGGTCTAACATGATTGCTTTTAAACACATAAGATATTCATATAACTTGTATTAGTCATGCTCATGAGTACTCGTATTGCATATATGTAGCTAGCATTGTTATTATCTTGAAAACATGCTTTGTTCATGCTAAACTTTAATCACGGCAACTAATCATGGTATATATGCATGCATGACACATGAATGAGTCTAAGAGTACTATCACATGTGTCCATAAATGTCAAATTCTAATTCTCGTCATAACATACCAACGTTCACGTTCAAAGCTTATACTTTGTTAGTATAGTTCATTAATAAGGTCTATCATGTTCATACTTCCTTATGAAACCTATATATGTAAGTTAACATGCTTTTCATGTATTTCAAGGCCCTATAAACATGCTCGAAAAGTCAGAATGTATACATGCTTCATATATGTTAACGTCGTTTATGAAACTTTAAATTCGTTTCCAAACTATGTGTCGTTTGGTTAACCATGCATGCTAATATACTAAAACATGCTTACATTGCCTCATTAGGTTTATATATATGTATTAATCATGCTCCCATGCTTGTTTAAACAAAAATCAAATAATTGGTACATAACAGTTTTGTTGCAGAATGCAGAAAACTGAACACAGAGGCTGGCGCTGCGGCGCGGCAACAGTAGCTTAATACTGGCGCTGCGGCGCGAGTGGCGCTGCGTACGGCGCTGCGGCGCGGGCTGCGGTGCGTGTGGCGCTGCGGCGCGGGCTGCGGCGCTGCGGCGTCGAGGCAGTTTTCTGCGGTTCAGACTGCAGCGAAAACCGACCCAAAACCTCCCATTTCATCGATTTCAACATACCCAGATATTAGACTTGTTTAACTTACTAACACATACATATATGCTTATATAACAGTCAATAGCAATTATCAATTCCCAATTTCATGAACTCTAACTAATTTACGAATTTCATGTATTTACAGAAATTGAAGAGGAACAATGGAAGTGAAAGACTATTCAGTGGTTCCATCATGTGTGTATGTTCATATAACAACAATATAAGGGTTCTACAACCCAATCATGAACCAATTTGGCATAATCAAGAATTTCAACAAAACTCAGAGAACAACAATGGAGTTCTTTTGACAGAAAATGAAAATGAAGACACGAAGAGGATTTATACCTCTGTTATGGAGTAAGCTTGCTGATGCTACTATAGAAATTCCTTCTGAACTAAATAGACAATCACAGTATACTCTCTTCTCTTAGAAATATTTCAGCAATGAAATGAAGGTGCAGGGAGTTCCTTTATATAGAAGAATGAATACACAGTCCAAGCTTCTAACTCCCAAATCAAACTAACGGATTGTCAAATTGCATGAAGGTTATAGAATGGTAGGTATTTAGTTGTTAGAATCCATCATTAAAACCACTCCCTTGCTCATCATTGCTACAAGGCTATGGAAATTTACTGAGTTTAAGGAGAAGCAATAGGCTTAGGCCATAATGGCTGTGCACGTGAATGAGGGAAAGGAGAGTGACTATTATATTGGGACAAGCCAAGCAAATCTCAGCATTCTTACAAATGGACTATATGCTACACTTATGTTATATATTATATGTACTCTTAGGTTATAATTACAATGTTCTCCCCATAATGTAATAAATGCAATTTGAATACATATAATCTATGTACATTTTATCTTACCGATATAATACAATCGGATACTACCACATTACATTATATCATATATTATTAAATTGTATTATTCAACAATTATTTATAATAGATCCATGATACATTATTTTAATGTATATCCACACATCATTTGTCACCTACACATATCATAACATATAGTTACTATACATTTAATTCGCATGCTTGCACATATAATTTCTCATCTTATAAATTGAATATTAATTAATAATATACACATATCCTACATCAATCAATATAATTGTTAACCTCCATAACAATTTAATTAACCTTTATATGATTAACTATCACTTTGATATAAATCTTATTATATTTATAAACATGTTGCTCATTATTATTATGTTTCTTGCAATAATAATAATCACATATTATTAATCAATCCTCATTAGTATTTTATAACAGTTAATTAATATTCTTCGATTAACAATTCGCTTAAATTAATATAATCATTCTTATATTACGTCACTGTGCCACACAAGGCAATCAACGAGTTTATCACAAACTCCACCAATTTCTCAATTATTATAATTATTCAATTATATATAATTGAATTAATTCATCTCATAACACAAAATCATTTATATTCAAATAAATTCTCATTTCCATTAATATATTTATTTAATAATATATGGAAATTCTCGGGTATTACAGACGATCTGTCAGCTCTAACAGCTTCAGTGCACTAGCATCTTCGTTTTAAGAAACTTCGTCGAACTGGGATATCTTCCCAGTTCGGGTTTGGCTTTTTTGTGTGTGTGTTTATTCAACTGTATATATACTAACTTTTCAATTCTGTCAAGCCCGAATGTCAAACCCAAAGTAGTTTACTATTTTTATATATATATTTATGCATATATAAGCAACTTTTACCACCGCTGAGTTCTCTTACCAGTCTTGGTTGACTACGTTTCTGTCAATATATATATATATATATATATATATATATATATATATATTTCAATCCGACCTGGATTATTCTGTGACCTTTTTACTGCTTTTGCACCCTTCACCATTATTGGGTTATCTTCCTAGTCCCTGGTTGACTACTTTTCTATACATTTACATTTCAGTTCGGCCTAGATTATTCTGTGACCTTTTTACTGCCTTTATATATAAATATGAATATATAAGCAGCCTTCATCACCACTGGGTTCTCTTCCCAGTCTTGGTTGACTATGTTTCTGTCAATATATATATATATATATATATATATATATATTTCGATTTCAGTTCGAGCACCGGCGTGGAAACCCATCGCCCTTTACAACTTATATATATATATACCAAGAAGGCGGAAGAAAGAGATGAGAGATAGATGAGATAAGTGGCGCATACAAATCTGAATCACAACTATAGTATAACTATAAGATATGATAACAGCAGTTCATATGTATAAACAAACATTTTAAATAAATAAACTTTTATTGAATAATGAATGATTTACAAACAGATAACTATGGATAACTTACAAGTAGACTCGATTATAGAAAGCCTAACATGATATAACTAAGAAGAAGGCAAGAGGGTTAAAGATTAGTCAGATAGGAATCTGAGTCTTTAGAAACTCTCTATTAGATTTCTAATCCTGCCTTCTACAAATGACTCTGCTTCTCTTATATAGGATAAGAAAAGGCTTACTGATTACAACTCAATAATTACAAAACATCTTTAACTATTGAAGAACAGTAATGCTTTTACAAAAGACATAAGCATTATTGAACCTTTTGACTAAATACAGATGCATTATTACAACTTTTGAATAAAATACAGACGCATTATTACAACTTTTGACTAAAACGACCAAATGGCCGACAAACAAAACATGACTCAGCTAAATTACCGCAGACTTTAACTTTCGGCTACTTTTGAAAAAGGAGCACGCGCTGATGACTATTTTTGAAAGCAACAGTCTCTGTTTGCCGCTTGCAATATGATGTAACTATAGGCATCCTAGGCAAAAGTATCCTGAGCATCTTGGAGGAAAATGCTGTCGTACGGATCATAAGGGCTAGAAGCTTCATGACTGGATTTGGAAGAGGATGATGAGCAAATTGAGAGAACAGAGTCCTCATTGAGCTTATCAACTCTTTTTTGAATAAGCCGAGCTACCTGTTTTAACTCAGCATTAGACCAACGATCAATATCCGCAAAATCTAATTTGGTCTTAATAAATTTTTTGGATTTACTAGAAGAAGATTCCTTGGGAAGAGGAACCGATTTAATGGGAGTAGGGTTAACTGGAAATTCCTTCTGAACTTGACCAACAATGCGATAAACATCAAATTTATCCCACCATTTAATAGAAAACTCGCGAGTCACATAAGTCAATTGACTAATATTATTGCGAGTGATAACTGATTTATCTTTGCTTGACTCAAGATTAATTTCAACAGTAAGAGAATAAAACCCATAATTCTATTTAAGGATCCATGGAATTTTATATTTACTGATGAACTGAAGAATAACTGGAATACAATCATTCTTCGGATTGTGGGGACATTTACAGCAAAAATGAGAAAGGAATGACCGAAGCTCAATAGGTAAAATACCATGGATGAGACCAAATATTTCCCACTATAGAACAAACCAATGAGGAATTTGACTTTTAAATTTGTGGTCAAACTGAATGAACCACGAGTGACAAAAAGAGGGAGTTTGGAACAAGAAGACTCTGTTCCAAGCTTCCATATAATCATAATAGCAGAACTAGCTATCATGGTCATTTAACTGACAAAGATCAGACGGATGATTACCCCAGTCAGACATGGAGATAATCTGTTTAATGTATAGGGAATGATCGATGATTTTAGAACTATCATTTCTATCATAAATTAGTTTGACTAAAATTGACTGAGTTTGCAGAAGGATGTCCTTATAATATACAAGGGGTTTATAAGGAGCAAGGGGAAGAAAATGCCAACCAGTTGGGAAGAATTGTGCAGCCAATTTAACTGGATCGTCAATGGATTTCATATGGGATTCAATATGAAATAAATTAACGGAATAGACAGGGACATAGTGGGAATGAGTATGTTGACCAGGGTTAGGGTTACTAGAAGAAGACGAAGCAAAAGGATCAATGGGCCTGGGTGACTGGGCCAAAACCGTATTGTAAGGCTTTGGAATAGTACCAAGGACAGTATACCTATTGGCAACATCAATAGGAGTAACTGGGGTAACTGGATGTGGGATTACGGCTCCCAAGGGCCTTTGATTAGGAGGGCTAGGTCCTGGAGGAGGCCGAACATTCTTATTTCCACCTCTCACACTCATTTATCTGGGGTACCTGAATTAATAAATTCTCTCGTAAGAAAATTAGGAACAGAATTTTAACTTCCTTTAATATACTAAATATCAAAATCAAAAATGCTTAAAAGAGATTGCCAACGGGTAAAAATATGCTTAGCAGCAATGTTTTTAACATCTTTTTCTAAAATGTATTTGGCTGACTTGCAGTCAATACGCACCAAAAATCTTTGATTTAATAAATCATTTTGAAATTTACTAATACATAAAACTAAAGCTAAAATTTCTTTTTTAATTATACTATAATTCAATTGAGCCTGATTCCACGCACCAGAGTGAAATCGAACAATTTGTTCAGAAGAAGCAGGAGTTAATTTCTGCTTCAGAATACCGCCAAAACCAATTTCGGAGGCGTCAGTTTCAACAATTTTAAAAGAAGATTCATTGGAAATGCCAAGGCAAGGCAAAACCTTAACATATTTTTTAACTTGTTGGATAATGGAAGTATGCTCATCAGTCCAAGGAGGAGGATTTTTTTGTAAACGAAGAAACAAAGGTTTACAGATATTTCTAAGGTTTTGATAAAATTTACCAACATAGTTCAGTGATCCTAAAAATCGCTAAAGTTGAGTTTTGTCAATGATTTTATCAGGGAATTTATCTGCGAACTGGATAACTCGCTGAATAGGACGGACTAGACCACGTTGAATATCATAACCTAGAAATTTGTCTTTAGTTTGGAACAGACTATATTTTGTAGGAGACAGAACCAAACGACTAACTTTGATGGATTTGAAGAACGAATTGAAATACTTGAAGTGTTCATCAATTGACTTTGAAAAAACAAGAATATCATCAATGTAGACAATGATGAAATGACTGAAAGGATTCAAAATTTCATTAAGAATATTTTGGAATTCAATAGGAGCATTTTTCAAACCAAAGGCCTGAACTACCCATTCATAATGACCAAAGGGAGTAGTAAAAGCAGTTTTATATCTATCGCTAGGATGAATACTAACTTGCCAAAACCCTGATTTGAGGTCTAATTTACTAAATATGGTGGCATTACTAAGCCAACTTAGGAGATCTTCTTTATTAGGCAAGGGATACCTAATCCATTCTAAGACCTTATTAAGGGGCTTGTAATTTATAACTAATCTAGGAACACCTCTTTTTTTCTCAGCTTCATTATTGACATAAAAAGCTGGACAAGACCAAGGTGATTTACTATGTGTAATTAACCCTTTTGCAAGCAAGTCGTTAATTTCTTGTTAACAAAGTTCTATTTGCTGATGACTTATCTGAATAGGTCTAGCCTTAGTAGGAATAAGATGTTCCTTGAATTCCTTAGCATAAGGTAGCCTAACCATATGTTTCCTTCTATGCCAAAAATCATTAGGAGAATCAGCACATAAATTTTTAGTCATAAACACGCGAAGTTCTCCAATCTTATCTTGAATTTTTTCAAGAAGGAGAAGATCTTCAACATGTTTATATTTAATTTCCTGTTTTAGGAATTTTAATTGTGAAGTTTTACAATTTAATAGATTTAACGATTTTGAAATAGATTCATCTTGAATAAATTTTAAATCCCTTTCTTTGGGCTAAGTAATGAACTCAAATACTACTTTCTGACCCAAATGCTCAGTCGTTAAACCATTATTTCTAGTAGTAAATTGATATAATAAATATATAAACGGAAGTCCTAAAATAATCTTATCTGTCAAGTTGCGAATATGAACGTTAGGAAGTTTATATTTTATCTCCATCATACTACCATTAGTAGAATTTAATCGTTCACTAGTTTTTTTATTGAACTTAGTAGTTATCAAACTTTCTTGAATGCAATTAAGATCCGCACCAGTATCAACCAGAGCAGGAAGTTGAATTGCAAAAGTTCCATCAATAACTAGACGAACAATAATATACCATTTTTGAATGGTAATGTCTTTTAATCTTTTCAAAGAATTACCTTGAACCATAAGAAGTGACTCATCATCTTTGGCATTAGAAGATTAAACTTCTTCTTCATTATCTGATGAATCAGTAATGTGAAGTTCTGAACTTTTAGTAGCCAAAGTAACTATTTCTTTACGTAAATCAGAAATCTCAATCTTAAGACCAGAAATTTCCTTCTTAAGTTTATTAACTTCGTGATTAAATTCAGGAAGGGTAATTTCTCTATCAGAGGTTTTAAATTTTTCTAAAGTTTTATTAAGGCTAATAACAGGTTTATCTTTTCCCTTAATAACCTTACCTTTACCTGTATTATTTTTATAAAACAAATCTTTTAATTGTTTCATGTACTGTAATATTAACTCTTCGTCCGTAAGTTTACTAATAACTCAATTAACAAAGAGCTCTCTTGGTCTTCTTTGCTAAAAACGTTAAAAGTTTTACAACAATCAGACCTGCAATTATCAGTACATAGAGTGACTTCATTTTCTTCACTAGGAGTATGATTATCTTCTTCATTACCAGAGGAATAAGGAATGTCAGAATAATTGTTGCTGTCAGCATCATCATTCTCTATCCTTATTAACTCTAAAATTTTATCAGTGTCTTCGACAGAAATATTCAATTGACTCAATTTTTGTTTAATTTTACACTCACTTTTATAATGACCCTTTTTACCACAATTATAACAGGTAATTTTACTTTTATCCTAGGTTTTAGAAGTAGATTTTTTACCATGAGACTTCTTTCTTGACTTGGGTTTTTCATAATAGTTGTCTTGATTTTTTAACTGACTAGACCGCTTCTTATGATGCTTTCATATTTTGCGTTTTTCAATTTGCTTTTTCCTATGCTTTCTCCTGGAAGGAGCAATAGGAGGCAAACCATATTGTTCGCAAAATGTGCCAAGCTCATATTTAGCTTTTTTCTTATCTTTAGCAGCTTGTTTAGCAATTTTAAAATCAATACACATTTTTAACCCAATCTTTTGAATATAGCTGATTATGTCTCCATAAGTCGGTTATCATAATCAATATATCCAAGAGTTTTACTAAGTTCTTCTCTAACTTTGTGTGCAAACAAGTTAGGAAGACCAATAACAAACTTTTCTTTCCAAAAAGGCTTATTACTATCACTGCGCATCATAACACGAGAAATAAAAACATCTTTATACCACCTATAGTCACTTAAGGTGGGACAAGTGAGATTACTGAACTGATCATGAATTCTTTCAGTGATATTACTAGGAGTTCCAATAAAATATTTTATTATATTGAAAATTAATGTGTTAATGCCATCAGGAATACCAAAATCTATATCTTCTCTAAAGATAGGTTGACCATTGTCATCTAACTAGTGAGCATGGATAATAGAATTCCTTGCATCTTCATCAAGGTGTTTTTCCCACCAAGAACGAAGGACACCAGTGAAACCATTAGTTAATATTTCAACGATTTCAGGTTGAGTTAAACTGCTGAACGCTGTAATATAACTTTTGGCTACCATAGACAAATGATTCATCTTAGTAAGAATCTGATGTTCACTAAAACCATCAATATTCCACTCATAGATTTTATTAGAAGAAACAGAAAATTGATTATCTAGATTCTTTTTCTCATACTGAAGATCAGGAGGAGTAGGTCTAGAGTACAAATTTTTTGTAATACTAGTGTTATTAAAAGTTAACTTGTTTAACTATTCAGCAAGATTGGGATAGAAGCAATATCAGAATTAACTTCTGACTGACTATTACTTTCATCATCAGAATCTTCAATTTGATCAATGATAGCAACAGTACCACTGGCTTCACCAAAACTTGAACTAATTTTTTTAAGTAACTTATCAATAGATTTAACTAAATCAAAATCTTTATTAGGCAATCCCATTCCTTCTCTTTTTTCTGGGAGAGTTAATAAAGGCTGATCTAATTTTTTATCAGGATTTTTAACCATAGAATGATCAAATTTTTCTTCAATTTTGTCTAACTGTTTACCATTTGTAGCCAAATACTGATTAGTAAAATTATTTTGTTCAATAATTTTCTTTTTATTAGTTTTTCCATCAGCAACTTTGAATGGACTGGCAACAACTGGGGTATTTTTAACATGTAAAAGAACAGTTTCTAAAGGAGGATGACTTGCTAAAATTTTAGATTTATCCAATTTCATCCACTAACTTTTAGTAAGAACTTTACATTGTGAATGATGTTTATCATACCAATCATAAAATATAAGGTTCTCTTGATTAATTTTTATAATTTTTTTCCATTTATTAACAAATTTATCTCTGTCATGCTTATCGTATTTATTACGAAAAGCATGCCTTTTATCTTTATTAGAGTTGGAATTAAAATCTGCAACCAGATTATCCCAATCTAATTTAAATGCTTTAGTGATGACTCTTAACAGATGATTAATAGGGGCTTCGAAATCAAAAGGGGTCGATCCTACAGAGACTGTAGGAGACACATCATCTTGCTCATCTTCTATCTGAGTAGTAGGAGTGTAACAAGAATGACTAGTTTGACCCTGGTTCAAAACTCCTTTCATTTTAATATCAGGAATAGAAAAATCACTTAAGACTTCAGTATCTCTTCTGGAAATGACCGAAGGAACTGAATAGTTAGTAAATTCTTCTATTATTAAAGGTCTTCTGGTACGTTCAAAACTGACTCTGACAGTACCATCAGAAAATGGTTTAATATTTTCTAAATTCAACAAATTATTAATAACTGGTTTTTGTGGAACTTCTTGAGGTAGAATCCACTGACTAGGAAGCGTAATATCTTTCCAAAGAATAGTCATTGGAGTTTAGATATTAGCGTTACTAGTACTGCTTTGAATTAAAACAGTGTGATCTTTCGGACTTTTATTAAGAGCATGAATATTTAAGTTGGTTTTCATGACTTTATAATAAATTCTGTATATTAAGGCTATAGGTTGTGAACCCTCAATCATATGAGTTATCTCACCTACAGTCTTAATATTTAGAGTTATGCTTTTAACAGATTAACATCACTTAAACTCAAAGGGAGAACGGGAAAGCAATTGAAATGGATAGGTCCATCATGCAAACTCGATTCCATGATACCAATTATACTAGGAGCATAATTAAGATATCGTGCATCTCTAAGACATAAGAAGATGCTTGAGTTTATCCCTTTAATAGATAAAGGCTTGACTGCGACCTAAACTAAACCAATATGAATAAAATTATAACCTTTCTTCCTATGTTTATTGATAACATCAGAAGAAAGAAGATTACAATTTTCATATTCTTTGTTGATCGCATAGACACGTTCAACCGTTTTAACATTATAATCAGTTTTAAAATTATCAAATAAAGGTTGACTGATAAATCTCTTTAGAAGACACACTAGGTATGTTCCAATTACTAAGAGTTTGATTAATATTTTCGTAACTATGTTCTTCCTGGTTGACTATGTCTGGAACCGGAGGTAGGACTGATCTATTACTAACTGAAGAACTAGATCTGAATAACCTATTCATTTTCAAAAATTAAAATTTTTAATAATTCTATTATCTTCCATACATACCCTTCTTTCCTTAAGCAGACGCATACATATGTCCTAGGTCAAACACCCGACACTGCTCCACACAAGACTTACAAAGGGCAAAAAGACCGGGGCGAACATGGTGTTCTACAGAAAGAGCTTAGGCGACTTCTTGAACAAAGAAAGATTAAAACTTTTGATTTTCAAAAAGAAATAAGATTAAGCAGATTAAGATCAACACTTAGTAAACAAACAACACATGGCTCTGATACCAAGAAGGCGGCATTCTGAAGCAGAAATTAACTCCTGCTTCTTCTGAACAAATTGTTCGATTTCCCTCTGGTGCGTGAAATAAGGCTCAATTGAATTATAGTACAATTAAAAAAAAAATTAGCTTTAGTTTTATATATTAGTAAATTTCAAAATGATTTATTAAATCAAAGATTTTTGGTGCGTATTGACTGCAAGTCAGCCAAATACATTTTAGAAAAAGTTGTTAAAAACATTGCTGCTAAGAATATTTTTGCCCGTTAACAATCTCTTTTAAGCATTTTTGATTTTGATATTGAGTATATTAAAGGAAGTCAAAATTCTATTCTTGATTTTCTTACGAGAGAATTTATTAATTCAGGTACCCCAGATAAATGAGTGTGAGAGGTGGAAACAAGAATGTTCGGCCTCCTCCAGGCCCTGGCCCTCCTAGTCAAAGGCCCTTGGGAGCCGTAATCCCACATCCAGTTACCCCAGTTACTCCTATTGATGTTGCCAATAGGTACACTGTCCTTGGTACTGTTCCAAAGCCTTACAATACGGGTTTGGCCCAGTTACCCAGGTCCATTGATCCTTTTGCTTCGTCTTCTTCTAGTAATCCTAACCCTGGTCAACATACTCATTCCCAGTATCTCCCTGTCTATTCCGTCAATTTATTTCATACATATGAAATCCATTGACGATCCAGTTAAATTGGCTGCCCAGTTCTTCCCAACTGGTTGGTATTTTCTTCCCCTTGCTCCTTATAAATCCCTTGTATATTATAAGGACATCCTTCTGCAAACTCAGTCAATTTCAGTCAAACCAATTTATGATAGACATGATAGTTCTAAAATCATCGATCATTCCCTATATATTAAACAGATTATCTCCATGTCTGACTGGGGTAATCATCCGTCAGATCTTCGTCAGTTAAATGATCATGATAGCCAGTTCTGCTATTATGATTATATGGAAGCTTGGAACAGAGTCTTCTTGTTACAAACTCCCTCTTTTAGTCACTCGTGGTTCATTCAGTTTGACCACAAATTTAAAAGTCAAATTTCTCATTGGTTTGTTCTATGGTGGGAAAGATTTTGTCTCATCCATGGTATTTTACCTATTAAGCTTCGGTCAGTCCTTTCTCATTTTTGCTGTAGATGTCCTCACAATTCAAAGAATGATTGTATTCCAGTTATTCTTCAGTTCATCAGTAAGTATAAAATTCCATGGATCCTTAAATGGAATTATGGGTTTTATTCTCCTACTGTTGAAATTAATCTTGAGTCAAGCAAAGATAAATCAGTTATCACTCGCAATAATATTAGTCAATTGACTTATGTGACTCGTGAGTTTTCTATTAAATGGTGGGATAAATTTGATGTTTATCGCATTGTTGGTCAAGTTCAGAAGGAATTTCCAGTTAACCCTACTCCCATTAAATCGGTTCCTCTTCCCAAGGAATCTTCTTCTAGTAAATCCAAAAAATCTAGTCAGACCAAATTAGATTTTGCGGATATTAATCATTCTATGGTTAAAAATCCTGATAAAAAATTAGATCAGCCTTTATTAACTCTCCCAAAAAAAAGAGAAGGAATGGGATTGCCTAATAAAGATTCTAATTTAGTTAAATCTATTGATAAGTTACTTAAAAAAATTGGTTCAACTTCTGGTGAAGCCAGTGGTACTGTTGCTATCATCGATCAAATTGAAGATTCTGATGATGAAAGTAATAGTCAGTCAGAAGTTAATTCTGATATTGCTTCTATCCCAGATCTTGTTGAATAGTTAAACAAGTTAACTTTTAATAACACTAGTATTACAAAAAATTGGTACTCTAGACCTACTCCTCCTGATCTTCAGTATGAGGAAAAGAATCTAGATAATCAATTTTTTGTTTCTTCTAATAAAATCTATGAGTGGAATATTTGTGACGCCCCCAAATCCGGGACCCGCCACTTGGTCTCTCGAATTCGGTTCGTCACGTGCTCATGGTAATACAAAAATAACTAAAAGCACATATCCACAGCGGAATATCTAATTTAGAATAATATAAAATGAATTATTATAATTATTCCCCCAAGTCTTGCAACCTACAGTACTTAATAGATTACATAATAATATCAATTAACGACTTGTTACATAATCTAACTTAAGCTTAAACATAATCAAATCCAGTCTTACTACATCATCTTAATACAACATTAAAATATTTAAAAACATAAAAGAGACAAGCTAGTTGGTAGCCTTGCCCTTGCCCTTATCAACGCCCGAAGGTTCGTCATGCTCTGCCTTAACTAAAATGTTTTAGGGAAAAGCAAGAATGAGCACAAATTGCTCAGCAAGTAATATACAATAAGGGTAAGTGATATAATTCTCAATTCTCGAAAGGGTATAACAAGATTTGATAGTTCAAGGATAACAAGAATATCAACAGTTTTCAATAACAGTCGCTAAGGACAGAATAATATCAATGTGATTCAATAATAAATCAATTCAAAATTTCAAGATAACTGAATACTGAGCAGTCACTAAGGACTATGAACTTCCACATGAATTGACAGTAATAAACTGAAAATCCAACAAAAACAAGTACAACAGGTGATCAGCCTAAAGTACCCTATGTTATGCATAACACTCAATCATACTAATATGCGCGCGTCGGTTCTCCAACAGTTATAGTTTGTTCTTCTCAGTCAAATATAAGATCCCACACCAATCAATTGGTTTGGGTCGCTTTTCAATAATATCAGTCTAGCTGAATCAAATGGCATCGACACTTTCACAATATTTAAGAACAATACCAAGTCCAACATGGATAATAGCTTTAATGAAATAAGAGTTCAAGTATGCTAATTCAATTCAACGATTAAGTACAGAAACTAGTTCGCAATATACAAGGATAAAATACTTGCACAGTAAAAGAGTGTAAGTTAGGAAACTTGCCTTAAGCGTAGTTTATCCCCGTAATTTAATCAACACTTTTCGAATCCTATCGTAATATAGTTATGTATATATGATATTCATTAGTCATATAGTTTAACATTATATCTCATCTCGTACATACGATAATCACATAAGCTAAGTTTTGTCTTAGCGACACAGGTATATAGTATTATATTAATATAATTTCTATCCTGAACTTTCCTCTTTTCTCTAGTTAATCATTTTCATACAACATTACTATCATGTGAGACTACCACAAATAGTAAACATATTCAAATTAGCGAGTTATAGCATTACTTATAAGTTAACTGTCAAAAATCGGATTCAATCATTAACATGTGATATCACCTTAGCTATCATGTTTATTTTAAACATATGAGGCGAGTATATAACTCATTCCAGGCATGCTTATGAGTATTCATGTAACTATCGTAGTTATTAGTTTGAAAACATGTTTCGTTTACGCTAAACTTGGTTTCACGACATGTAACATAGTAAGCAAACATGAATGATACTTTAACAAGTCTAAAAGTATTATCAAGTATGATTATAACTTTCAGAATACGAATCTTGTAATAACATGTTAAGGTTCACCATCAAAGCTCATATTTTCATTAGTAAGTCTTACTAACATGTTCGTGTTACATCATGAAATCCGTATACATAAGTCAATAGGTCTGACATGCATTTCAAGGTTATATAAACATGCCCGAAAAATCAGAATAAATATATGGTATTTACATGTCAATATCAACCTTCAAAACTTGTACTTTTGTTAGAAATGTTCAATAGTGAGGTCTAACATGTTCTTTTCATACTATGAACCATATATACATAAGTTAATATATCTTTCATGCATCTCGACCTCATACCAACATGCCTTGAAAATCAGAACATCAATGTGTTACACACATATCAAAGTTTGTTTTCAAAACTTTGATTTTTCGTTAGGAAAGTGCACTAGTTAGGTTCACATGTTCATATTATATCACGAAACATATATACTTAAGTCAATATACATTTCGTGTGTGTCTAGGTCATGCCAATATGCCTCATAAGCCAGAACATAACCATGGCGCCTATATATCAAAGTCCCTTTTTGAAAACTCTAAGTTACTTTGAAAAACAAAATTCTTTTTGTCACAATGTATACTATCTTGGTCTAAAACATGTTTACATTGCCTTAGTACATTCATATGTATGTATTTATCATGCTTGCATGATTATTCTAATCTGTTTCAATAATTATCACTTAGCAGCAATCAAGCAGGAACAAAATATGCAGAAACTGGGATCAGGGCCCGGCGCAGTTGCGCTGCATCCTAGGCTTAAACCTGCGCAGCTGCGCTACTACTGGTTCGCACCAGACAGCAGGCAGCCACGGCAGTTTCTAGCCCAACTCACGAAATGACTTCACAAAAATAGTTTTTAAACAACTACATTCCAGTTCAAACATGTATATAAGCCATATAGCAACTAAACAAACTTCCTTCAATCCAATTACAGTTCAATTTGGCATAATCAGAAATTGAAATTCAAGAATAATTGTAAAAATAGAAAAATGGAAAATGAAGAACATGGAATGCTTAATATACCTCTGTTAATGGTTTGAGCTTGCTAATGCTACTATAGAAATTCATTCTCAACTAAATAGACAATCACAGTATACTCTCTTCTCTTAGAAATTCTCAGCAATATGAAAGGTGAAGGAAATGGGTTGTATTTATAGCAAAAACCAATACCCAGACAATGCTTATACACTCCAATTCAACCCAACAGAATGGTGAATTACATGAAGGTCATTGAGTGGTAGGTAAATGGTAGTTGGATTCATCATGAATCCATAAGCATGAGCTATGAAATGCTGAATTTGAGGAAAAAATAGGGAGTAGGCTAGCTTGAGTTGTTCACAGTGTACAAGGATTGTGTTTGTCAATATGGGCCAAGCTTCTAAGTATCCAGCATTTTGCAACATGAAGTGTATTAACACTAAGGCCATATATACATATATCATACACTTAGGCTATTACATATATATTCATACTATATATTTAGATTATAATTAACATTATAATGTAAGTCACATGCTTAATATTTCAAGGTAGTAGATATGATATGGCAATGTAACATACATATCATCCATGTACATTTATTAATATCGGATATAATTTATTCGAATATAATCACATCACATTATCTCCTTTATTAAATTTTATTATTCTATTATATATATAAATAATCATCAATTATTATTTATATTCATGACACACTATTTTAATGTATACTTACATACATATTGTCACATAGGCTATTTTAATGTCACAACACATCTTGCCTTATTCAATGAATGAAGGAACTTTATTAATTATTTATATACTTAAACTATACACATATACTTATATTATACAAGTCCCCTTAGATTATATAATATATACTTTTAAGTCACAATGTACTTTTAACATGGTAATGTGGTACAATTAATTTACACATATATAATCCATGTCATATTCTTTTACTGTATACTCACATGTCACATAGACATTATCATGTAACTCCCATAATTCAATAAGCCTTACCATATAATAGTGTCATATTACACTTCACATAATACATAGTTAGCTAATATATGTTACACATTTAATTCGCATGCTTGCACATAGAATTACTCATCTCATTAATTAAATATTAATTAATAATATACACACATCCTTCATCAATCAATATAATTGTTAATCTCCATAACAATTTAATTAACCCTTATATGATTTATTATCACTTTAATATAAATCTTATTATATTTATAAACACGTTGCTCATTATTATTATTATATTTCTTGCAATAATAATAATCACATATTATTAATCAATTACAGTTAATATTCCACAACAATTAATTAATATTCTACGATAATAATTAATTAATATTCTACAATAACAATTAATATAGATTAATTGTTCGCTTAAATTAATATAATCATACTTATATTATGTCACTGTGCCACACAAGGTTATCAACGAGTTTATCGCAAACTCCATCAATTTCTCAATTATTATAATTATTCAATTTAATATAATTGAATTAATCATTCTCATAAGACAAAATCATTTATATTCTAATAAATTCTCATTTCCATTAATATATTTATTTAATAATATTAGAAAATTCTCGGGTATTACAATATTGATGGTTTTAGTGAACATCAGATTCTTACTAAGATGAATCATTTGTCTATGGTAGCCAATAGTTATAGTACAGCGTTCAGCAGTTTAACTCAACCTGAAATCGTTGAAATATTAAATAATGGTTTCACTGGTGTCCTTCGTTCTTGGTGGGAAAAATACCTTGATGAAGATGCAAGGAATTCTATTATCCATGCTCGCCAGTTAGATGACAATGGTCAACCAATCTTTAGAGAAGATATAGGTTTTGGTATTCCTGATGGCATTAACACATTAATTTTCACTATAATAAAACATTTTATTGGAACTCCTAGTAATATCACTGAAAAAATTCATGATCAGTTAAGTAATCTCACTTGTTCCACCTTAAGTGACTTTAGGTGGTATAAAGATGTTTTTATTTCTCGTGTCATGATGCGCAGTGATAGTAATAAGCCTTTTTGGAAAGAAAAGTTTGTTAATGGTCTTCCTAACTTGTTTGCACACGAAGTTAGAGAAGAACTTAGTAAAACTCTTGGATATATTGATTGTGATAACCTGACTTATGGAGACATAATCAGCTATATTCAAAAGATTGGGTTAAAAATGTGTATTGATTTTAAAATTGATAAACAAGCTGCTGAAGATAAGAAAAAAGCTACATATGATCTTGGGACATTTTGCAAACAATATGGTTTGCCTCCTATTGCTCCTTCCAGGAGAAAGCATAGGAAAAAGCAAATTGAAAAACGCAAAATGCGAAAGCATCATAAGAAGCGGTCTAGTCAGTCAAAAAATCAAGACAACTATTATGAAAAACCCAAGTCAAGAAAGAAGTCTCATGGTAAAAAATCTACTTCTAAAACCCAGGATAAGAGTAAAATTACCTGTTATAATTGTGGTAAAAAGGATCATTATAAAAGTGAGTGTAAAATTAAACAGAAATTGAGTCAATTGAAAATTTCTGTCGAAGACACTGATAAAATTTTAGAGTTAATAAGGATAGAGAATGATGATGCTGACAGCAACAATTATTCTGATATTCCTTATTCCTCTAGTAATGAAGAAGATAATCATACTCCTAGTGAAGAAAATGAAGTCACTCTATGTACTGATAATTGCAGGTCTGATTGTTGTAAAACTATTAACGTTCTTAGCAAAAAAGACCAAGAGAGCTCTTTATTAATTGAGTTAATTAGTAAACTTACGGACGAAGAGTTAAAATTACAGTACATGAAACAATTAAAAGATTTGTTTTCTAAAAATAATACAGGTAAAGGTAAGGTTATTAAGGGAAAAGATAAACCTGTTATTATCCTTAATAAAACTTTTGAAAGATTTAAAACCTCTGATAGAGAAATTACCCTTCCTGAATTAAATCAAGAAGTTAATAAACTTAAGAAGGAAATTTCTGGTCTTAAGATTGAGATTTCTGATTTACGTAAAGAAATGGCTACTTTGGCTACTAAAAGTTCAGAACTTCACATTACTAATTCATCAGATAATGAAGAAGAAGCTGAATCTTCTAATGCCAAAGATGATGAGTCACTTCTTATGGTTCAAGGTAATTCTTTAAAAAGATTAAAAGACATTACCATTCCAAAATGGTATATTATTGTTCGTCTAGTTATTGATGAAACTTTTGCAATTCAACTTCCTGCTCTGGTTGATACTGGTGCGGATCTTAATTGTATTCAAGAAGGTTTGATACCTACTAAGTTCTATAAAAAAACTAGTGAATGATTAAATTCTGCTAATGGTAGTATGATGGAGATAAAATATAAACTTCCTAACGTTCATATTTGCCAAGACAATATGTGTTTTAAAACTTCTTTTGTTTTAATTCGCAACTTGACAGATAAGATTATTTTAGGACTTCCGTTTATATATTTATTATATCTATTTACTACTAGTAATAATGGTTTAACGACTGAACATTTGGGTCAGAAAGTAGTATTTGAGTTCATTACTCAGCCCAAAGAAAGGGATTTAAAATTTATTCAAGATGAATCTATTTCAAAATCATTAAATCTATTAAACTGTAAAACTTCACAGTCAAAATTCCTAAAACAGGAAATTAAATATAAACAGGTTGAAGATCTTCTCCTTTTTGAAAAAATTCAAGATAAGATTGAAGAACTTCGCATGTTTATGACTAAAAATTTATGTGCTGATTCTCCTAATGCTTTTTGGCATAGATGGAAACATGTGGTTAGGCTACCTTAAGCTAAGGAATTCAAGGAACATCTTATTCCTACTAAGGCTAGACCTATTCAGATGAGTCATCAACAAATAGAACTTTGCAAACAAAAAATTAACGACTTGCTTGCAAAAGGGTTAATTACACATAGTAAATCACCTTGGTCTTGTCCAGCTTTTTGTGTCAATAATGAAGCTGAGAAAGAAAGAGGTGTTCCTAGATTACTTATAAATTACAAGCCCCTTAATAAGGTCTTAGAATGGATTAGGTATCCCCTGCCTAATAAAGAAGATCTTCTAAGTCGGCTTAGTAATGCCAGCATATTTAGTAAATTCGACCTCAAATCAGGGTTTTGGCAAGTTAGTATTCATTGTGATTCCCCCAAATCTGGGTCCCTTCTATTACCTCGGATCCGGTGCAGTCACGATACTACTAGTCAAATATTTACATCTTTTATTCAAAACTTAATGAATAAATTTTACTTTATTACAATTTAGAATATAAATTCCTTCATTTCCAGGATCTGTATAATGACCCCGAACTTTAATGAGTTCCGATCTTAGTCATTAAACATTCCTGTCTTACATCATATTCGATGTTATAAAAATAAGGAATAATTTAAACTTTTTCAATCTCCTTTGAATAAAATCTTTTTATTGATTTCATAACTTTAAATCAATTACAAATCCCTGAATCAACTATATGATATGATTCATTCTATTTGAGTTACTGTATAAACTTTTACATCTTAATACGATGCCTTCTATGTATCACATAGTATAACTTTTTAACACGACAAGTGTTATACATCATAAGAAACTATCAAGTACATCGTATAAAACTTAAACATTTTTCAAGATCGTATCATTAGATAACTACGTCGGTCTCCTTACGAAACTACGGAACTCTATCAATCAAGTGGCATAATACTTTAATCGTGAGTCCTTAACCTGCAAAAATGGTTATTTGCAAGAGTGAGCTCGACAGCTCAGCAATTCTAACAGTTTTCATGCATCACATAGCATATAATAACATACTCAGTTCATGCATCCATAATCAATTAATATTTCCTACGCATGTTACTCCTCACATAACAGACATAGGGATTCACTTCACGAGTATATCATCAAAGATCAACTTTCAATCTCATACATATCTCATATACATTTCATATATATTCATCAACATTCTCATAACATAATATAACTCAATAAACAGTTATAGAATTCATATATCAAATAGGAACTGAAAGACTTGCCTGATTCGTTGTTTAACAACTACGACTTAACTTCTTAAAGATATCTGCACTTTGTGTAATCCTAGACATTTATATAATCATGGATTTATACCCATCAGTCATACATTCATACATTCTCAATATAATAATAAGTATTACATTATTTTATATCTTGGTTCTTAGAACCTTCGTTTCACTTTCTTATCATACTCTTATAATAGCTAGGTATGTATAGGTGTACCTTAACCACCCGTACATGACATCAACATTCATATACATTTATCATACACTTGACTCGCTATGTGTTCGCTGCACTCATTTATGAATGTTTCACATAGTTCTTGCATTTTGGAAACCTTAATAAAATTTAACAACTCTGTGTTTTATATAACCATTACATGCTCTTATGCTTAAAAAATAATTTATGTCAAGTATTATAGCTTTAGACATTCATTACACATATGCTTTAAGGTCTAGATCAAAGTTAAAATAATCAGGCATTATTGTCCTGTAGAGCAGCTGCGCTGCAAATTGGCTTAGGATGGGCGCAGCTGCGCCGTCCCCTAGCCAGACTAAAGTTTAGTATTTATTTTCTGGTTTCATCTGGATTCTTAGCATGCATGACTGTTAACACATAACTAATCCATATGTTAAGAGGTCTTAGCCTAAGTTGGGCGTCTCTTGTGTTTACTTTAAGTTGTTTTCACACTTTAAAGATTTGCTTGAAATTTTCCAACAAGGCTAAGTAGGTTTATGTACAAGGAATGAACTATCTTAACTATTTCATCACGTAAAGACGTTAAACGCCTATAACGCATATGCTTGCCTTTATTCAACTCATTATTATAGTTCATCTTTTGAGAACTCATTACAATTCATACTCGCACGACTTATATGGTGTCTAGCTAGATGAGCACACGTGTAATCTATGTTATTAAAAACTTAGTTTCGCAAGACGTTCAAGTTCACTTTTAAAAGTCATTCTAGGCCAAGTCAAAGAAACTAGGTGCAACTTTAATCTCATTTCATAGCCAACTAAGCCATGTATATATGTTATCACGTTTAGAACTGTAAGTACACAAGTTACTTTAAGTTCGTTCTCAAAGTTTCAAGTTTTCTTTAGAAATCATTTTCAACTAAGCTATTGTAAGTTGATAATAAGTAAAGCAACTTTAAATCACTTCTCATGCTTATGTATACTCATAACTCAACAATATGTATGTGTTAAAATATCATAACTTCAAAGACTCAAGGTTCGTCAATATTCGTTTTCAAAACTCTAAGTTTCTTTTTAAAACACATACTAAATTATGCCAAAGCATCCCATTATGAGCAAGGAAATCTTACATGTCATGTCTATTATCATGCATATTTATGTTATCACTTAGAATAACATATTTCATCGTCGGGAGCACTACAATTGCGTATGTGCATGTCCGACGCCCTCCGATTGCTTTAGAATACAGAGAAGTCACAAATATGGACATTTGTACCCCTCTTAACAACTTCAAATCGAAAAACGTAAAGAACGAAAGTTGTAAGTCTACTCGTTATCTTTCCGAATCATCCTGAATCACCTCAATCAGAGTTCGTATGAAAATGTTATGTCTAATTTACTATAGCAGGTCAAAATAGTATTTTTTTTCTACTGTTTGACCATGCCCGGCGCAGCTGCGCCCCAAATGGCCTTGGGGGTAGCGTAGCTTCGCCACAAGAGGCAGAAGGTTGTTCCATACTTGCTCCTTCACGAATTTTCAGACCGTTTCCATTTTCAATCGCCATAACGCGAGTTATACTCATCCAAATTAGTCCGTTTTCGATTCTATGGATTCGTAACTCATAAAACTATAACATACCAAAGAATCAACAATTAACATAAACATTAACTAACCCACATATTAATCCAAAACTCATGTTCATACTATATTTTCATGTTTTGACAAGTTTAGCTAAATGAACAATTCATGCATTGTAAAGCTAATTATTATGCTTACTACAACCACAATGCTTCAAGAACGTACACAAAACTCGGATAACCATATGATACCAAGTATCAAACTAATTGATAAGAGTTCATAGATTTCTAAGGATTTATTAAATTCAAGAGGGTGAATGAGGAAGTTATACCTCTTGTTAAGCTTCAACAAAACTCCTTCAAATTCTCAGATTGCCTTCTAATTCAATATATTCACTCTCTATATTACACTTAGCAATAATTTTCAACAACATAGAATTGAAGGGGAAGTCTCTATTTATAGAGAAATTGTTAACCATGTAAGAGCTTTGCCCACAAATTGAAACTAATGGAAAATGAAAGAACATGTTGGGCAATTGAGGAGTTGGTGGATCACTATTTAGACCACACCCCTCACCATCATCACCATCATTGAGGCTAATTAGAGTTAGTATGTAGAAGTAGTATAGGCCATTGGCCTTTCACGTGAGTAGAAGAAGAGAAGTGGCTCTCATTATGGGACAAGCTCATTCTCAGCAATAGCAACTTGCAATTTATATATATAATGTATGCCAACACTTAGGTTATATATATACCTCATATATCCATTTAAGTCACAATATCATTTCTAATAAGAAATCAATAATACAATGTATCAAGTAGGGGTACATATATCATCATATCATCCATATATATCTCATCTACCAGATATAATTCTATCGGGTATCATCACATTTACTATCCCAACCCTATTATTCCAATTAAATTAAATTATTAAAATCCTTATCATGTTACATAAGCAATAATATTGTGTAACTCACATAATAAAATTAATCTTACGATATAGTCTATATATATAATATATAGCCACATTAATGCGTCACATTGCATTATATAATATAGTTTATATATAATTGTATGGTCACACTTAAGTGTTGCACTACACTTGCACAAAGCAATTACTCCCACAATACATTAAATAATTTCGTTTAATCATTCCTTTATTAATTTATTTAATGAATTTCTCTTTCCACCACTTAGCCACACTAGGCATATTCCACGAGCTTACATTAAGCTCATTGTCACTTGCACCACACATTAATATTCATCAAATATAAAGTTTGTGTGACACATGCACTTTAATACTAAGTTATTTATACACTTATAATATGTATAACTTTTACACTTATACTACTTAACATCTATCCCATTAATTATTTAAATTATACAATCTACATATAATTATCCGATTGTCCTAAGACAACCATCTTCAATCTTTACGCTTAGTCATATGCTTATATAGTACCTTCATCTCCCACTAATATTTATTTATAATTATATTGGTTCTCTTTTATTAATCACATATCCTTGAAATATTAATTATCATATTTCTTTCATTCTCACATTAATTTAATGTCTTATAAAAGTGAATTAACTCTTTTTCATTCCCTTTTTCTATCACACCACTGCCACACAAGGCGTTACAATAATCATTGATTAACCAAATGTTTATTATAGGTTATATAATATCCATAATTAATGTTAATTTAATTCACGCTTTGCTATTTTAGTCCATTCTCGGACAGCTTGATGACATATATTAATTGTTAATATAATACTTTCATCTCCAACCAGTGATTATTATAAGTTAGTTAATTCCCATAATTAACTAGTTCATGCCTTACTATCTTAATCTACTCATGGATAGTTTAAATGCTAATTATGACAACATATTAGTTACTAATATGATAAGTTCAAATTTCATAATTTCTTAAGCTTTCGGCAGACCGGCGCAGCTGCGCTGGTCTTATGCTTGGAAGTGGCGCAGCTGCGCCACTTCAAATTTAGAGGCAGACAAGTTCTGCTTCAGCAGAAACTTAGCTTCAATTCATAAATACTTCATGCTTTTAAATTAATAACTTGCTATACCAGTTAACTAACATCTATCACAACCTTCTTCAATGATTTAGAGATTAACTTCAATTTCAAACTCAATTTCCCTTAATAGTTAATTAACTATAAAGATCTCACATATATATCTAATTCCTTCCACATAATTCAAGATATATATATATATATATATATATATATATATATATAACACATTTGTATATTCCGTTAATCTTCACTTCTCGCGGTATATTAAATCAACTAATAATTCACTAACCAATGTTTATCTAAAGATATATTGGTCTTATTCTCTCTCTCTTCAACCATGTACATATACTCCAAAAAATGGTGATTATCAAATATATTTAATGTCACCAATCTTACTATGATAAATAATTATATAAATTATTTAATACCGATAGATAAATCTTATCCATCTTCTTGATAATTCATCTCTACAATTTATAACAAATATATAATAATAATATATTTATAAATCACAAAATCACATATTATATAGTTCATATTACCCTATGTAACACAATACTACATACCTCGTATCATGCATATATATTATTATTCGAACCCATCTCACACTTTAAGAATTTCATTTCTTAAATCCTTAATTAATAATATCTGAAAATTCGGGTTCTTACATTCATCCTAGCGATATATATAAAACTGCTTTTACTACTCCCTTTGGTCATTATGAATGGGTAGTTCAGGCCTTTGCTTTGAAAAATGCTCCTAGTGAATTCCAAAATATTCTTAATGAAATTTTGAATCCTTTCAGTTATTTCATCATTGTCTACATTGATGATATTCTTGTTTTTTCAAAGTCAATTGATGAACACTTCAAGCATTTGAATTCGTTCTTCATATCCGTCAAAGTTAATGGTTTGGTTCTGTCTCCTACAAAATGTAGTCTGTTCCAAACTAAAGTCAAATTTCTAGGTCATGATATTCATCGTGGTCTAGTCCGTCCTATTCAGCGAGTTATCCAGTTCGCAGATAAATTCCCTGATAAAATCATTGACAAAACTCAACTTCAGCGATTTTAGGATCACTGAACTATGTTGGTAAATTTTATCAAAACCTTAGAAAAATCTGTAAACCTTTGTTTCTTCGTTTACAGAAAAATCCTCCTCCTTGGACTGATGAGCATACTTCCATCGTTCAACAAGTTAAAAAACATGTTAAGGTTTTGCCTTGCCTTGGCATTTCCAATGAATCTGCTTTTAAAATTATCAATAAAGGTTGACTGATAAATCTCTTTAGGAAACACACTAGGTATGTTCCAATTACTAAGAGTTTGATTAATGTTTTCGTCACTATATTCTTCCTGTTTGACTATGTCTGGAACCGGAGGTAGGGCTGATCTATTACTAACTGAAGAACTAGATCTGAATAACCTATTCATTTTCAAAAATTAAAATTTTTAATAATTCTATGTTGTTCCATACATACCCTTCTTTCCTTAAGGAGACGCATACCTATATCCTAGGTCAAACACCCGACACTGCTCCACACTGAGACTTACAAAGGGCAAAAATACCGAGGCGAACATGGTGTTCTACAGAAAGAGCTTAGGTGACTTCTTGAACAAAGAAAGATTAAAAACTTTTGATTTTCAGAAAGAAATAAGATTAAGCAGATTAAGATCAACACTTAGTAAACAAACAACGCATGGCTCTGATACCAAGAAGGCGGAAGAAAGAGATGAGAGATAGATGAGATAAGTAGCGCATACAAATCTGAATCACAACTATAGTATAACTATAAGAAATAATAACAGCAGTTCATATGTATAAACAAACGTTTTAAATAAATAAACTTTTATTGAATAATGAATGATTTACAAATAGATAACTATGGATAACTTACATGTAGACTTGATTATAGAAAGCCTAACATGATATAACTAAGAAGAAGGCAAGAGGGTTAAAGATTAGTCAGATAGGAATCTGAGTCTTTAGAAACTCTCTATTGGATTTCTAATCCTAGAATGATCAAAATTTTCTTCAATTTTGTCTAACTGTTTACCAATTGTAGCCAAATATTGATTAGTAAAATTATTCTGTTCAATAATTTTCTTTTCATCAGTTTTTCCCTCAGCAACTTTGAACGGACTGGCAACAACTGGGGTATTTTTAACATGTAAAAGAACAGTTTCTAAATGAGGATGACTTGCTAAATTTTAGATTTATCCTTTTTCGTCCACAGACTTTTAGTAAGAACTTTACATTGTGAATGATGTTTATCATACCAATCATAAAATGTAAGGTTCTCTTGATTAATTTTTATAAATTTTTTCCATTTATTAACAATTTTATCTCTGTCATGCTTATCGTATTTATTACGAAAAGCATGCCTTTTATCTTTATTAGATTTGGAATTAAAATCTGCAACCAAATTATCCCAATCTAATTTAAATGCTTTAGTGATGACTCTTAACTGATTATTAATAGGGGGTTCGAAATCAGAAGGGGTCGGTCCTACAGAGACTGTAGGAGACACATCATCTTGCTCATCTTCTATCTGAGTAGTAGGAGTGTAACAAGGATGACTAGTTTGACCCTGGTTCAAAACTCATTTCATTTTAATATCAGGAATAGAAAAATCACTTAAGACTTCAGTATCTCTTCTGGAAATGACCGAAGGAACTGAAGAGTTAGTAAATTCTTCTATTATTAAAGGTCTTCTGTGTATATATATTACTTTACTCGATTTTATTAAACTCCTGCTTTAAACATTCATTTGATATGAATTGGCACTGACGTATTTACGGGCAGACTAGATTTATTTAAATCTCTCCAACTCTAGTTTTCAAACGGTTCAAAACATGTCCTGACTGAACCGGAAAGCTAGAATGGCTTAGATTTCCTTAAATCTAGCTTTCTTTCTAGTTTAAGTTATAAAAGCAACCTCGCGTCCCTTAGATCGCTTTCTAGTGGGTACGAGACGCTTCGGCCGTGCGAACCCGAATTTACTGAATGAATCCTCAGTTCTGGCAATTTTGGGATATATATCTATTTCTGTGCAAATTTGAACTGTGCAGGTTTATTGGCTACTCATACGTGAGCCTAGGAATGGTGGGATTCATGATCAAATCGAGCAGAATCTGATTCCCACGATGGACAAACTCTGCTTTACAGATGTACCCTGCCAGTTTTTTTGTAAAATGTATATACAATAGACCTTAAAACGGTTATCCAGATTTAAGGTCTCAACATAGTGAAAATATGGTGTGTAGTGTCAGAGTCCCTCCGATGGCTATCATGCCCATGAGGAGACCGACATTTGTGTATATTCTTATGGTCGAGGATGCTTCGCAGCCCGACAATCATTATTCAAACTGTACCTTAAGGCTGAAAAGATAAAAAAATGGAAGTATCAACAGGCTTCAATTCCTATGTTAGTGTAAAGGTTTGATAACCAGCTTTAAAAACATCCTTTTCAATTCAATCAAAAGAAAAGCTTTTGCAAATCAAATTAAACACTTTTGCAAATCAAATCAAAGACTTTTTGCAAATCAAGTCAAACCCTTCGTATATAGGTTCAACAAAGCAAAGCACTACTTTCAAATCAATCAATCAAACATAGGCCAAATTTTCAAGAAGCATTCACACACGCACTTTAGTTTTAAGAGAAATATTGAAAAGATGCGGTACCGTGTTTACACGGGAGTCGTGGGATGCCTAACACCTTCCCCACACTTAACCAAGCCCCCGAGCTCAAAACTTTGGTTTCAAATATCAAGTTTCGACAGTGTCCAGCAATTGGGCCTCTTTCAAACAAAACTCGGTTGAATGAATGTGAATGAATGCATGAATGCTGCGTCTTTACATTGAATGAATGTGAATGAATGCTTTTCTATTTTTTTAGTGCTTCGCACCCATATTAGTGCTTCGTACCAACTGTCATCATATGCATACGGTGAGGATGATGTATGTGAATGTATGTTGTGTTCCTCTCACAAGGAGGCAAAACTTGTCGGTGATAAGTAATGTCTCTAGGTATCGGCTAAGTTTCTGGGGCTCATGAAAATGCACCACCCAGATTTGCTCCACTTAAAAGATCAGATTAATTTCCCCTCTAGTAGATTGCAATGATTTGGGGACCTTCATACTAAAAAGCCACGCGAGAGTAACCTAAGATAGGTCAGCCTCTGATTAACCAAATCCAATGGAAAGCTTCTTCATGCCTTCCTCTTTCAATTCAATGTCTAGTTTTCAATTTAAGTAAATACGTCTTGTCGTCCTGTCATCAAAACAACTAGCCTCTGTTTTGCATAATAAAATTAAAAACCACATCATGCATCCTATCCCTACTTATCTCAGGAAATTGACAAGCCTACGTTTTGGTGTAGGTGAAAAATTGGTCCTGCCACTAGATCTAAGTCTAAGAAAGCACTAAGTCCATCCACGGACATGACTTCGAGTGCTCAACCAAAATATACCCCTGTGTCTAGGGAAGAGTTCGAAGGACTGAGAAATCAGATAGCTGAACTAGCCGATTTTCTAAGAGAACAAAGAAAGGCCCTTAAAGGGAAGCAAGCCCAAACTCATACAGAACCAGGAGCACCTGGTGGTAGTGGTAGTCAAGAGACCGAAAAGGCCAAAACTCAGATTCCTGGACCACAAAACCAAGACCTAACCAACAAAACCCCTGAAATCACCGCCCTCAACAAAGAACAGGAAGCTGGTGACCTTCTCAAGAAAGTACAACAATAGAAGAAACTCTCTGGTCTATCAAAGGGACTGGGGCATTCGGCAGTGTTAATTATTCCGACCTCTGTATTTTCCCCAGAGCTCGTTATCCAAAAAAATTCAAAACTTCTGATTTCGAGAAATATGATGGATTGGGAGATCCTTATACACATCTGAAAGTATTCATCGGAGAACTCGAATCCAATGCAGAGGACGAGAAACTTCGGATGCAGTTATTCCAAAAGAGTTTAACTGGAGAGGCCAGAGCCTGGTATGCCCGCCTCGACAATTCTAAGATTCACAGTTGGGAAGAGCTGACCCAAGCCTTCCTCAGTCAATATAGGTTCCAATCTCAGCTGGCTCAAGACAGATACTAGATACCCAAAATCAAGAAAAAGAACGCTAAATCATTCAGAGAGTATACCCAACGATAGAGACGGGTTGCAACACAAGTCACCCCAGCCATGACTGAGTCTGAGATAGTCATGACCTTCATCGACATCCAAGAAGCGCCATATTATGATAGGGTCTTAGAAGGCATAGGAAAACCATTCTCTGAAATGATCAAACACGGCAAAATGGCAAAAACGGGGCTCAAGTCCGGGAAGATAAAAGATCTAACCGCCCTCGAACTGAACATATCCAGTCCAAAAATTATGGGAGTAATCCATGGAGGGTACACAAAAAGAAATATGAAGAAGTGTCCTTAGTATTGCAAGGACAGAATACAAGGGGCGAGTAAAATAGTATGCCCAATCAAAAGAGGAATTATACTCCTTTTCAAGCTCCAGCACAACCTTCAAACCCTCCATTCCAGAAGAATATGGAGGTCAAGAGTAGAAGAACTTTCACCCCTCTAGGGGATTCACTCGAGAACGTGTTCAAGCTTCTGACAGCTCAGAAGAAGACTATCCAACTCCTTCCACCCACCAACACTGGTGGACAAAATTTTGACTCAGCCAAGAAGTGTGCTTACCACTCTAGATCTCCAGACATGACACACAAAACTGTTGGTCTCTCAAGCACAAGCCAATAAACCTGCACAGTTCAAATTTGCACAGAAATAGATATATATCCCAAAATTACCAGAACCGAGGATTCATTCAGTAAATTCGGGTTCGCACGGCCGAAGCATCTCGTTCCCACTAGATAGCGATCTAAGGATAATGATCAAACGGGCCAACCGGTCTAATATCGATTGTCCTCCCACACCCAAGATCAATCCCATGAGGGATCATAACCAGTCTCAGGAGCATGAATCCTGGACTAACAAAAGGGTTGAAGAAGCAAGCGTCCAAACTAATGGAAAATTCCTATTTCAAAGGAACTTCATCAACCTAAACCAATCAATGGAAGAAATCCTCCAAATGCTAATCAACGAGGGAATGGTTGCAGACTTGTTACCACCATTGAACCGCCTCGAGCCAAAAAATTCAAACCTGATCAAATATGTCAGTACCACTCCAATTCACCCGGCCATGATACTGAGGATTGTTGGGCGCTTTGTAACCTAATTCAAGACATGATTGAAAATGGTGACCTAATAAGGGGAAATCAAGTTCTCGACCTCTCGGATGAAGAAACTCTCTAGATCCCCACTGTATGGAATCAAGGTAGCGTAGCTATCATTTCCTGTAATGAGGAGTCAACCCTCAAACCCTTAGTAAGAAATATAAAATCATGTAAAGGTGGCCGCACCCGAGCCTTTGATATTGCCCTTCAGACCATAGTATCCAATTATCAATCTGAAGCGGGTCCCATGGAACTATGGGAACAATGAAGGGTCCACCTCAAACAACATTACCGTTGTACCAAAGGACAATCCATTATACTTGCCTCAGCGGGTGATCAAACCAGTCATCAAAGCCAAAGAAAAGGTGGATGGTGAGAAAATTAAAGAGTTCCTCAAAATGATGGGACACAATGAAATCAAGGTAGTTCAGAGCTTGAAGGATGCACCCAAGCAAATGTCCATCCTAGACTTAGTCTTATCCTCAGTGGACCATCGCAACATTCTAGTGAAAGTTCTAGAAGAAGCCTACCTACTATATACCGTAGATGCTGAGAAATTCCGTCATGTGGTGTAACACATTTTCAATAGCAATATAATTTATTTCATTGACGATGATATCCTTGAAGAGGGAATAGGCCATCATTAGTCCCTGCAAAAAGCTGTGATCTCTTCTGGGTATGTGATCGAAGGGGTACTCATCGACGGAGGATCATCCCTTAACATCTGTCCCTACAATACCTTGGAAAGAATGAAGATCAACCCGAATCGGATCAAAACCATTCGTATGTTCATCCTAGCTTTCGATGGATCGCGACGCCAATCTATGGGAGAAATAGAGCTACCCTTGGAGATTCGCCCACACACTTTCTACGTATCCTTTCAGGTGCTCAATATCGCCACTGGATATAACCTGTTCCTGAGCAGGCCATGGATTCATATGGCAAGGGCAGTGCCATCCACCCTCCATCAACAGCTCAAATACATTATCAACAGCAACCTTATCACGGTCAATGCTGAACTAGAATACCCTGTCGGCATACAGGGAGACATGCCAGTGATCAGTCTAGGGTGCAGGGATTGAACCTGTAAGTTTTCAAGCTTTGGAGGTGAGTGATACACAGTAGCTACCTATCAGAGCACCAGCCCTGAAGCCTAAGGTCTCCACCGAAGTAATGACATTGGGCAAAGAAATGGTATCTCTGGGTTTCCAACCTTGAGAAGGGTTAGGAAAGAATCAGCAATGTATCAAGAGCCCGATACAAATCCCAAGTCAGACTAGGAGAGCAGGATTGGGATATTCATCCAGGGCAAATTACAGGTGCCCGCATAAGCATCCCAAGGCTCATGCTTCCACCATACTTTTGCCAAATCTTACTAATACTGGATGGGTAAAACCAATGACGAAGATCCCTACTGCGGTATCAACAATGCTGTTTCATCCAATTATACCTGTCAATGAAAGAAAAGCCCTCAAGCATGAGGCAGATAGCCAAAAGGGAAAAGAAAAGATCCTATACGAAGGACGAGACCAATTCGCTAACATGCGGGTCATCATAAACTATGAGAGTATGAATGATGAGATCCCAGATAGCGAAGACGAGGAACAGATTCAAATTCCTTGAATCAAAAAGTAAAAAGGGGGCAGTTCGAAGAAAAACCCTGGCCCTATTATAAAGGATGTCTCAGTCGTCATCCGAGATGAGACAGATAATCACAAATCCCTGATCCTCCCGGTTCATGAGGATCTGACCTTGGATAACTGGAGCAGTGTCCCTTGCCTTGGTTAAAAAGGGTAAAGGGGCAGAGAGAGTCAATCTGCCCTTTAATCATGCTTTCATTTACTGTTTACTTTTGATTGCACAACTATAGCAATAGCTGTAACGACCATGAATTTTAAACTCTTTATTTATTAAATATGTGATTTAATTTTAACGAGTTAGTTTTGTGAGTTTATTTAAACCTTATGTGATGGTAAGAATTTGTAAAATGATTAAAGGAAGTCACTAATGAGTTATTTAACTTAGTGGACTAGCCCTGAGACCTTAATATCAGAGAATTGATAAGATTATTAATAATTAAATATTCAACTTATTTGAATATAGTGACAGGATTTGAACGTGTTTGATTAATTTCAATTATGATTAATTATTTGATAATGTGTTGATTAATAATTATTATGAATAAATAATAATTAATAAATATAATAATATTATATTTAATTGATTTATACAAGCATGTGATATATAAACCTATAATATATGGTGGATTACCTTATATTATATATAATGCAAGGTGGCACATCAATATGATTATACGTTATATATATTGACTATATGGTAAGAGTAATTACATTATGTGAGTGACATAATAGTATGACTTATGTAACATGATATGTGTGGGTAAACATTCATGTATCCCCTATTGACATATAATAAGATCAATAATTAATTAATAATGATTTCATTAAGTTATTATAATTATTATAATAACAGTCATGATAATAATTAATAATAAATGCCTAATTAATTTATATTTGGTGTTAATAGAAAATGTACATGGATTATATGTTGATGTATCTATGTGTACCCCTACTTGTTACCTTGTAATTTGAAAATGCATTGTATACCCTTTAATTCATTATAACCTAAGTTATATAAAATGTGCAACCTAAGTGTGTATGTTATGTGTATACATGATATAGCCCAAGTGTGATATTTACATATGCTGAGTTTAGCTTGTCCCAATTTAAGGGTCACCCCTCATTGCTCTTCACGTGAACTCAAGCCTAGCTACTCTACTCTTCTCCTAAATTTCAACAAAGGTTAGCTAATGATCATGGGGGAGTAGTGATGATGATGGGATTCACCAACCTTCTACCTAATCTAAGTGAACCATTAGTCAATTGCTCAACCCATTGGTTTGATTTTGAGGATATTCCCATTGTATGGATATCCATTTCTCTATAAATAGAACCCTCCTCTCTTCATTTGATCTTGTTAAGTAGATTGTTAGTTGCTATAGAGAGAGTGAGAGCAATCTGATATTCAAGAGGGAACTCTAGCCAATTCAAAGCAATTTACATAGGTATAAAACTCACATTCATGTTCTTCAATTTCAAGTTCTTGATTTTGTGATTTAGGTGTTAATTGGTTGGAATAAGATTGCTAAGTAACATATAAGTTGCTATGAATGCTAGAATGTTGATGCTACATGTCTGGAATGGATTTCATAGAAAGAATTGAGGAGTTTGGCTTAAGCTCTGTTTTACAGAGAAGCTTCTGGTCTGGAAACAGAGCCGCGCGGCCGCGCGTCTCCCTAGTACAAATTGGGCGCGACCGCGCCCCTCTGCAGAATTTGTTTTCTGTTTCATTTTCTGTCCATGCTATCTTGATGATACCCTTTGGCCAAGCATGTAAACTAATATTAAACCACACTATAAGCTTCTTAATACTACATATATGCCATGACCATGATAGTATGTGTGATGAAAGGAAAACATATATTTTAAAAGGGAAACTTATAGTTTCAATTATGAACTTAGACACGTACGTAGCATGTGCATCTTCTGATTCTGAAAGCATGACCGTATAGTCTATATTGACATGAAAGGTACGTTTAAAGTGTCAAACACACTAGTATGAACGATTGCAAGATTTCAACGACTTTAACGAGAAATTTAAGCCTTTTGAAAACAAACTTGACCAAGATTAGTATCTTTTAGATTCTGACCATATGAGAACATTTACAAGGTTTAGATATGTGTTTTAATTGCATACGAATTATATGTTGAGACGCTTTACATGTACTATGTTACCTTTGTGGACTTAGTATTCTTTTCAAAGGAAACTTAAGATTTGAAAGTTAATAACATCAATTACCATGTGGGTTATATTATGAGCATGCAAGCATGAAGATTAGGAGCTCACTATGCCTATAGACATATTAACATGAACATCATTTGTTTATATATAGATTTCACCTATGCACGCATATTCATAGAAAATGAATTTCTAAAGTATAGCCTATGTGATAGGAATATACATGAGTAGTATAAGCATAAGCATACTTACTAAGTATTGTTAGTCTCGTGAGGTGTAATATGGCGATGTAAATAATCTTTGAAACATGAATATGTATTAGTTAAAGTATGTGAATTACTGGCATGAAAACACGACTTCGAATTGAATATAGAAAAAGCATGCTAGTTTCAAACGAGAAGTTAATAACTTGATAAAGTATGTGTGTTGATTAAATATAAGTAACTTGAAGTATTATGTGTTCAAGCCTATATTGATGCATAGAAACTAGATAATCTAAAGTTATTAAATCTATGACATGATTAGATTGACTTACGTGAATTATGGATAGATTATTATGATAAGCAGATTCTTGTAAGTGTAGACTTGTATTAGTTTACACATGCTAATTGGAATACCGACTTATTAATGTTAGGTTATTTCAGCGAGATTTAATTAAAGCTAGAACTTAATTGTAGCTGAGCAATCAGGCAAGTTTCTGAACTTCACTCTTTGGTTGTGCAAGTTCTTTAATTCTTATTTGTGCAAGTTTCCTAACTTCATTTGATTGTTATATTAAATGCAATTATTTTAAATTCATGCACTACCTTATTCAATGAATCGTGTAAGCGAGTTTCTTAACTTCACTTGATTTGAATGCAAGTTCCCTTACACTCTTTATTGTGCAAGTTCCTATCCTTCTCATATTGTATTGAGCAGGTTATTATCGTATTGACGGTTAATTATTTAAAGCTTGAACTTTATTTCCAAGCATGCTATTAGGTGGTTTAATTACTTTACAATTATTCCACATCGATATTATTGTTATTCGCACTTGGTGCACTTGAGTTCGTACAGTCTTGGACTTGTAAATCATTTAAAGTTCTATAATTCTTGAACTGTGTCAGATAGAGTCTGAACCCTTGTTCGGTCAGACATGTATATGAAATTTTATAAAAGTTATCCAAACCAATTGATGGTAAGGATTCTTAGACTGAAAGAACACCCTTATATTATAAAAAGGTCGCAGATATCTGATATAAGATACAAACAACAGAGTTGAATGTTATGCATATACATGGCGTACGCGAGGCTGATCCCCTCAAGTACTTATTCTGTAGCCAGTAACCAAAGGGTCAATCAGCTATTGATTCTGTTGGAGTTTTATAGTTCAAAAGTCTACTTGACTATCAGTTATTCTAAAAGTAATCATTATTCTTGCTTTCAATATTCATATTGTTTAATTCATCATGATATATCCTTTATTGTTGTACTTAAACTTGCTGAACAAACTTGTTGCTCATTCTTGCTATATCATGACTTATATTGCAGTTAAGCCCGAGACTTCAGGGAAGGACAAGGGTAAAGGGAAGATGTAGGATTAGTTTGCAAGGAGCAGACTTTATTTTTATGTTTAATTAATTATTGTTATGAAATATGAACCCTAATGACTATTCTAGGGTATGTTTGTATGTTTGTATTTAAGGTTATCGAATCTTGGGACTAGTAACACCTTTTGAATGAACGACGTACGTTTATTATATTCCGTATTTTAGTTATCGTATGTTATTTAGAGGTGGATGTTTAGTATTATTTCGTGACGACCGGACCGGGGTCAGAGGACCCGGATTCGGGGGTGTCACAATAGCTTTGTCATGCTTTGCAGAATGCTGTGTATATTTAAGCAGTTATATATATATCTAAGATGAAAGCATTTTTTATTTTTAGGACTCAAGCGTTGGATGTGTTCGTCTCTGCTGATGAGATGCCAACCTGTCAAAATAACTACAACTTTGATGTAGAACTGAACTTTGACTCTATGGATATTGATCAAGAGGAGGAAGATGACTATGTGGTGCCCGAGGAGATCAAAGAATGGGTCGAAGACAAACCCAAACCAAACCTCGACCAAACCACCACTATCAACATAGGAACCTCCGAAAACATCAAAGAAATCCAGATAGGTTTAGACCTCACACCAGACCAAAAAGTTGACTTGATTGAACTCCTAACATAGTTCCAGGATGTATTTGCATAGTCACATGAAGATATGATTGGCCTCTCTACTGACATTGTCATTCATCGCATACCCATCAAAGACGGGTTCAAGCCAGTCAAACAAAAACTCAGGCGATTGAAACCTGAATGCAGTCTGAAAGTCAAAGAAGAAGTCATTAAACAATTCAAAGCCGGGAGTATCATGGTATCAACCTATCCAAAATGGCTTTCAAATATAGTCCCAGTGCCTAAGCCTGGAGGGAAGGTACGAGTATGTGTGGATTATCGGGATTTGAACAAAGCCTGCCTCAAGGACAATTTCTCGGTACCTTTCATCCACATCCTGATAGACAATACGGCGCAGTACGACATGTATTCCTTCGTAGATTGCTTTGCTGGTTACCATCAAATCATGGTTGATGAAGAGGACAGGGAGAAAACAGCTTTCATCACTCCCTGAGGAACCTTCTATTATAGGCGACTATCCTTCGGCCTCATCAATGCCGGAGCAACGTATCAGCGAGCCATGGTGGCCCTATTTCATGACATGATGCACAAAGAAATAGAGGTTTATGTGGATGACATCATCATCAAATCCCGAAGGGCGGATGATCACATCGACCATCTCAGGAAGCTATTCAATAGGTTACGCAAGTATAACCTCAAGCTGAATCACACCAAATATGCTTTTGGCGTCAAAGCAGGCAAGCTATTAGGATTCTTATTGAGTAATTGCGGCATCGAACTAAACCCTGCCAAGATCAAAGCCATCACTGAGATGCCAGTACCTCAAATAGAGAAGGAGATACGTGGGTTTCTGGGAAGGATCAACTTCATAAGCCGATTCATTTCCCAGCTCACAGCAACCTGTGAGCCTATATTCATGTTACTAAGGAAGAATGCCTCCACCAAATGGAATGAGGATTATCAACAAGCCTTCCTTGCCATCAAGAAGCAGCTAATCGAAGCACCAGTATTGGTACCTCCGAGGGATGGAGTTCCCTTGTTCATGTACCTGTCCGTCAATGCCAATGCAATGGGCTACATGCTAGGACAGAAAGATGATAGTAGCAATGAAAGAGCCATCTACTACATCAGTAAAAGATTCAGTAGTGGTGAACAGAAATACACCCTGATCGAGAAAACATGTTGTGTATTAGCATGGGCTGCTATGAGGTTACAACATTACCTTCATGGGCACACGACTTACCTCATATCACGCAATGGATCCACTCAAATATGTATTCAACAAGCCAATGTTGAATTTTCGACTGTCCAAATGGCAGTTGATTCTACAACATTTCAACATTATCTACGTGACTCAAAAGTCAATCAAGGGTCAAGGCATTGCAGATCAATTAGCTGAAGCACCTTCAGGAGGGTTCGAGCCCCTGGAGACCTATTTCCCAGATGATGAAATCATGATAATTCAATAACTCCAACGAGAGAATATAGTCCAACCATGGAAAATGTATTTTGACAGAGCAGTAAACATGGAAGGTGCCAGAGCTGGGGTAGTCCTTATCTCTGGTACAGGAGAACAATATCCTGTGGCCACCAAACTTCAATTTGGCAACACCAACAACACGGCCGAGTATGAAGGCTGTATAATGGGGTTGAAACTAGCCCAATCCATGGGTATCAAACACCTACTGGTCTTTGGAGACTCTGAGTTGTTTATTAGAAAATCCACTGGGGCATATCACACCAAAGAACTGCATTTGCTACCCTATCATCGGCAGATCATCAAAATATCCCTGGAGTTTGAAGACATAATTTTAGCCATATTCCTCGGGGTAGGAATGATTTCGCTGATGCATTGGCAATGTTGGCTTCATTAATCCACATATCCGATAGGATTAGGATTCCCTGCATCAAATTTATAGTTCAGAAAGCCCCGACATACAAGAATTACATTGGAGAAGTATCAGATGAAATACCTCCTGTCAAGCATCCTTGGTATCAAGACATCAAGGAATATCTACGAGAAGGATCTACACCCGCTGGAGCAAGCCAATCTGTGCGAAAACGGACTCACAAAATGGCTATGAAGTTCTATCTAAGCGGAGATGCCTTCTACAAAAGAGATACTGGAATAGGCTTGTTAAGATGCCTTGATAAAGAACAAGCCCAGAGACTTGTGGATTAAATCCACGGTGTAGTCTGTGGTCCACACATAAGCGGTCATCTACTGGCCAGGAAGATATTAAGAACCGGTCATTATTGGATGTCTCTCAAAGCTAATTGCGATGATCACGTCAAGAGATGTTATCAATGCCAAGTACATAGAAATTCCATATACGCTCCTCCAAATGAGCTACACAACATGAGTTCACCATGGCCTTTCTCAATGTGGGGAATGGACGTGATTGGTCCAGTGGAACCAAAAGCCAGCAATGGTCATCGATTCATTTTCTCCATGATTGATTACTTCACCAAATGGGTTGAAGCAGCCTCTTTTCCCAAAATCACAAAAGAGGTCATCATTGGTTTCATCATAAATAATATCGTCTGTTGCTATGGACAACCGGAGGTGATCATATCAGACAATGCCAAGAACTTGAACAATCAGATGATGATAGAATTATGCAGTAAGTTCCACATCAAGTATCTCAACTCCGTCATCTATCGATCCAAAATGAATGGTGCTGTCGAAGCGGCCAACAAAAACATCAAAAAGATAATATAGAAAATGTTTGCCAATTACAAAGAATGGCCTGACCTGCTGCCTCTAACCCTGTTAGCATACAGGACATCAATGCACACCTCTACTGGGGCTACCCCCTATTCATTGGTCTATAGCATAGAAACAGTCCTCCTTGTAGAAGTAGAGATGGAATCCTTGCGAGTGTTGATCGATGTTCAGATAAACAAGGATCAGTGGTTACAAGATCTATATCACCAACTGTCCCTGATAGATGAAAAAAGGGCTACAGCCATTTTTCACGGACAGTTATATCAGCAAAGGATTGCTCGATCCTACAACAAGAAGGTCCGAATACGGCAATTCAAAATAACTTGGTGCTAAAGAAAGTTTTAGCCAATCAAAACAAGGTTAAAGGAAAGTTCGCCCCTAATTGGGAAAGCCCTTTCATTATCAAGGAAGTGTTGACGGGAGGAGCTATCAGACTACAAGAAATGGACGGGAACGAATTTCCCAAACTCATCAATTCAGACACCGTGAAAATGTACTATGTCTGAATCACATGCATACCCGCATCCGGGTCTTACGAATCAAATCAGGTTCGGTTTTTCACTAGAAACCGGAACTATGAATGACCTGATCTCCCTCCACCCGGGAGTACGTAAGCAGCCATTTTTGGTGCGGACAAACCAAATAAAAATTCAAAAACTCATCAAACCAAACTAAAAACCAAAGACAAATACTTTTCAAACCTTCTCTAATAGAAACCAGAACTACGAATGACCTGATCTCCCTCCACTCGAGAGTACGTAGGCAGCCATTTACGGTGCGGTTTGACCTTCAAGAAAAAACAAAAAACCAATAAAAAACCAGTTCCAAGACACCGAAAGCCATACAGAAGCTATATCCAATCTTCCTGGTCAATAAACCCATCTGAGATACTCCTTGACATCTCAACTGTCAGTCCATCAAGGAGGAGCTCAAGATACATCAACAACAGCGAGTCATGAAAGAAGTGGTAATCACTCAGCAATGACGATACATCCCCAAACAGGGAGGTGAATCAAAAATATATTTCTCTGATATAAAATTGTTTGATGTATACATAATGCCCTTTACATAAAAAAATGGTTGATCTAGTCTGTGCAGGAAAAATAAAGCTAGTCTATGGACCCAAAGATAAGCGGGCCAGCAATGCCACCATGGCATCTCTCTCGGAAGATGGAGGAGCGGCTGCAAATGAAATAACCTCAGCCTCCATACGACTTAAAACCTCCACAGTCATCTGCAGTGTGGCACTGTGGTCATCAATATATGCGCTCATCTCGATAACCAGGCCGTGTGTATAAGATCGAAGAGCAGTATCGTCGACAATGTGGAAATCACGGGAAGCTATAGCCTCATCCCTCTCTGCAAAAGCTGCATCTCTAGTAATCAAAGTATCCTCGATCTCAGCAAAAGCTATATCTCTGGCTGAGCGGAGCTCATCCCTCTCCACAACAGCTGCATCTCTGGCAGATCGGAGCTCCTCTCTCTCTATCAAGCCTGCGTTATGAGCAACTCAAAGTACGTCCCTCTTAGCTAAAGCTATATCTCTGCCAGATAAGGCGGTCAACATCTGTGCTCTAATTGAATCCCGCTCAAAGGTCATCCTGAACAATGAATCCGTCGAAGCCAGATTTGTGCCTGTAGGGATAGTCGGTGGATCACTGACTAGTGCCGCTGTCAAACCTACGAAGAGCTCATCCTCAGTAGGAGAGTCAGGATCCTCTATAGGCTCTTTCTCATCTGAATCTATAATAAGAGCTGAAGGAATAAATGCAGCTGCTGCTAAATCTGCCTCCAACCATGCCAAGTACTCTGGAGAATGGTTCGGATGGCTACTAGAGAACTTAGCCCTCTCTCTATGAGTCCAACACTCATATACTCTGATCAAATCGGCCAATGACATAGACAATGCTGACATCCTATGATCAGCTGACCCCTCGACATGGTGCAAGCTCTGGAATTGATCAAACTGGCTCATAACAGCCAGAGGATGATAAATAGTCACTCCCCTCAAACCCACTAGGGGCAAGTAATCCATACCAGATGAATGGATGATGAAACTATATGGGGAGGCTAACCCTGAACTTGGTAAAATCAAGAACAGATGCTCAATATCCAATAAAAATGCCGACCATGTCTCTGCATCGGTACACTCCGTCAGCTGAAAGGAGTAGGACATAGCTATATCATGGGGAAAAAATACCCATGATGCTTGAAAGATCCAATCTGTCGGATATGGGACATCATCCATATGTACAGCAAGACCGAAATGCCTCTGAAGAACCCCTCCGGGAGGGTAATACAGTCAGTGGCTGACCGCAACGTCTCAGCCAATATCATCAGGATGATGGTGTTACCCTGTTTAAGGGCCTGGACCACGACTACTAACCCCACGTCCAAGTGATCCAAGCGCAATGGCATGTAGCCGTATGCCACGATGCACATCAGCAGAATACCTACCCTGGCCAGATGCCATGCCTCTACTAAAATAATAAAATCCCCAACATGTCGATCGTAGCTACCAAGCTCCCCAAAATGATCGATCAAAAAGTCAATCGATATCACACGCCCAGATACGATCTCGTTCGCGACTACCCTTTGACGAAAATCGGACATCCGCAAGAACGATCTCCGCATATCACTAACAGCAGTCCGAGTGCATGGCAAGTCCAAAGCCAGACCGGTAAGCCCCTCGTACTCCTCCAGAGTCGGCGTCAGCTCATGTCACCCAAATCTGAACACCTACCTCTAGGGTATCTAGCAGAATAGTATGCCATCCACAAAACCATATGGCACCTAAAAATATGCAAGGGCCAGCGAATGCCCCAACATCTGGTCTACTGTCCCTCTAGATGAGAAGGGCAGGCTTTCGTACCATGCCCTCAATGATGAAGCCACCTCAGACTGTGGTAAATGCTCAATACGGCTCACTGCGGATGACGTCATCTGTGTCACCGTATCACAAGACCACCTAATGGTCAAATCTGAACTCATATGTCTAAATGCATACATATGATATAATATATGCATGATGACAAGTATAAACATGATGCGATAGATAGGAAATATCATGGGCATATACAACAAGCTATCTACTACGGGCATCATCCTTGTCTGATAATACAAAGCAAAATGAAGAATACAGGAAAATGGGGCACCACCACCCAACTACTAATGGTGGTCTATTAAAATGATGGCACAACAAACATGGCTGACCAAAAATATAGCGGCCACAGCTATCCAAAGAGATCAAGATAATCTACGTCCAGGTGATCAACCTGCTCCATCTCCGCTGTGGACACAAAGTTGCGGTCATCAAGTATATCTGGGCGGTACAAGGGAGGATCTTCCCCTACAAAACTATTGCTAAAAAGACCTGAAGAGGGTCTCGCTCCTGAGCTGGACGGGTCAAAAAAAGATGCCTCTGACGGATCTCGGCCAAGATGCCTGATAAAGAAGCGAGCCATATCCAACTCCCTGGTCAGATCTGTAATCTAGTCTAAATGAGTCGGCTCCCTGAGGCAAGCTATTCAGTCCGTCATCATCACGGACCCTGGCACCATGTCTTCCATAAACTGGGTAGCACGAGTCTGAGTTCCAATAGTGCGAGGACTCCACCATCTTCTAAATGCCTCCTGGCTGAACGGGCCCTCTGATAGGGTGAAGCCATCAATGCCTTCCATGGGAATCTCTGTCAGTGGCATGATCAACGGCCAATGATGCCAAGCAGGAGCAACAATGGGAATACGAATCTTACCCGTAATACTCCTGATGGCACGCTCTCCCAAATAGAGCTCCCAGCCTCCCTCTGTCAAAATTGGGACTCTGCGGGTCGACAATACAAACTCTCAACCAGTGGGAAAGCCTCCCTCGAATCCGTCGATCAAAAACTCAGAGGTATATGACACCCAAGAGATCAATCCAGCCATCAAAAGCTCCAACTATAAGTGAACATGTGTAAATCCCTCAGCAACAGGGACCTCCGTCAAAGTCGAGTGATGCCAACGCCGTCCTCAAGGATAGGTCTCCAGACCTAAAGTAATGACAGGCTCTCAAATGCCCAGAACTGGCCATATCAAAATTCCTCAGTGATCAATACTGATAAATATAAATGTTAAAATCAAAAAAGTACAAGAAAGATGTACTCACCAGCAGAAACGGGTAGAACCCTAACCAGGCCTCCGTCGAACCCTCCGAAAGCATGCGCAGTGCATCAGCAGATGTCTGACATGCCAACGAGTTAAAGCAAAACAACAGTGACCGAGCGGACTGCTTCAACCATTAGAGATTCCGGAGTGAAAGTGGGAGAACATCACAATGGACTTTGTGGTGGGCCTGCCACCGACACAAAAGGTTTTAGACGCCATCTGGGTAATCGTGGATCGTCTGACCAAGTCTGCTCATTTTCTACCAATTAGGATACGATACAATCTGGAGCAATTAGCGAAGCTCTATGTGAAAGAGATAGTGTCACGATATGGAGTGCCGGTATCAATTGTATCTGACAGAGATCCGTGCTTCACGTCAAATTTTTGGAAAAGTCTACGAGAAAGATTGGGAACGCAGTTGAGGTTGAGTATGGCGTACCATCCTCAAACTGATGGCCAGAGAGAGCGAACGATTTAAACCTTAGAAGATATGCTTCGAGCAGTCGTGATGGATTTAAAAGGTAGCTGGGATGACCATTTGCCACTAGTAGAGTTTGCTTACAACAATAGTTATCACGCTAGTATCGGAATGCCGCCGTACAAAGCACTATATGGGAGAAAGTGTCAAACACCATTGTGTTGGGACGAGGTTGGATAACGAAGATTGCTAGGACCTGAAATGGTGCAACAGACAACAGATACAGTGAAACTGATCAGAGATCGACTGGTAGCAGCCCAAGACCGTTAGAAGAAATACACTGATCTACATCATCAAAAGCAGGACTTCGTAGTGGGTAGTTTTGTGTTTTTAAAAGTATCTCCCTGGAAAGGGAATATTCATTTTGGTAAGAAGGAAAAGTTAAGCCCTAGGTTCATAGGACCGTTCAAGGTTTTGAGACGAGTCGATGAAATGGCGTACGAGGTAGCGTTACCTCCTTAACTAGAGCACATGCACAACGTGTTTCATGTGTTAGTGTTGCGGTCGTATAAACCTGATTACAAGCATGTTATCTCCTATGAACCGATCCAAGTCGAGAAGGACTTATCGTACGAGGAAGTTCTTGTTCAGATACTCGATAGGAAGGAACAGAAGATGAGGAATAATATCATCCATTCCGTCAAGGTTCTCGGGAGGAATCACGCAGTTGAAGAAGCTACGTAGAAACTAGAAGAGAAGATGAAAGCGAATTATCAGTTTTTATTTGAGTAACCTTATTTTTATAATTTTGAGGACGGAATATTTATAAGGGGGGAGGATGTAATGACCGTGAATTTTTAAAATCCATTATTAATTAAATATATATGATTTAATTTTAATGAGTTAGTTTTGTATGCTTATTTAAACCTTGTGTGGTTATGTGGTTATGTGAGTTAGTGCCTATGCGAGGAGTTAGAGAGTCCAGTCAGGCTAGAGAGGAGTTACCTCAGGTGCCTAGAGAGGAGGAGTCCCGAGACATCCATGTTGTCTGGGAGTAGTTGGTTATGAGAGAGCCATCTCCAGTAATCACTGTAGCTGGTCGGGAGCACTAGCTGACACTTATTCCAGAGAAGGTGGACGAGGATGAGTCAGAGGAGTAAGAGGAGTCAGAGGATCTTGAGGAGGAATTCTCACCTCACTCTACTAGTACTGAGATGTACGAGGAAATCTACTACCGTAACATGGAGCTTCAGGAACTGGTGGACGAGAGTCGGACTACCATCCAGCAGTGGGACGAGACTATTGAATAGCTGGATAGTGAGCTAGGAGAAGTGCAGTGAAAGCTAGTCCACGTAGAGAATGATAGAGATGAGGCACGGGCCGAGCTAGCAAAGCTGAAGCAAGACATCCAGGAAGAGTCAATGAAGCGTGCTAGAGCGAAGGAAACAAGCTTGAGGGCTACTCAATGAGCCGATCGAGCTGAAGATAAGACTGAAGCCAAGAGGGCCAAGCTGAGGGAAACAGAATACGTATTCCATATGGCCATAGATAGGGCCCATGATTGTGTCTTCTATTACCCAGCTCAGTTCCAAGGTTTACCATGGTACATAGTGGACCGAAGGACGGTGTTTCAGGTGATGGAGGAAGAACGCAGAGAGGCTGTGCGACGTCTTAACAAGCCTAGATAGTGGAGTCCTTAATTATGTGTTTCTTTTTATAATAAATAAATGTAAATCCCATAACTTGAGATAATAATGGGATAAAGTGATGATGTAGTCCTGCAACTTGTTCCAGTTCAGGAAAGATGTTGTAAATAGCAGAGATGCTATCTATTTTATGTTTTTCAAAACTACAAGTAATGAACAAAAGAAGTTATTTATGTGCTATGTGTTCATATACGAACTGAATTATTTAAATGTTTAAGTATAAACTTGAATACTTAAGAATTTAGTAAAGGATCTAATAAGAGTATTTCTTAACAGAAAATGCCTCCTAGAAGAAGACCTACACGTCAAAACCCCGAGGGTTCGACGAACAACAACAATAATAACGATGGGACAAATCCCAACTCGGTTCAACAGTTGGTGAGCCTACTGACAGGAGCACTTATGAATCAACCGTAAGTGCGGGGCACGACGTTTAAAGAATTTAAGGCAGTAGGACCTCCGGAGTTCAAGGGATCGGTAAACTCGATAGATGCCCAGACATGGGTAATGGAGATGGAGAAGGTCTTCGACGTGGCTAGGGTTAGCGAAGACGAGAAGACAGCTTCCGCGACTTTCATGTTAAAGTCGGATGTTAGCTTCTGGTGGCAGGCCAATAAGACCAGAGAGGGTGAAGGAGTGATACTGTGGGAACATTTTTAAGAGATGTTCTTTGAAATGTACTTTTTCGTGAGCTCGTAGGACCAGATGGAGGTCCAATTTATAGAGCTGAAGCAGGGAGGGATGACGGTGTCGGAATAAGCAGCAAAATTCAACGAGCTGGCCAGGTTCACTACATACCAGGTCAGCACTGACGCTAAGAAAGCAAGGAGGTTTGAGCGGGGACTGAAACCCTGGCTCTACAGCAAGGTCTCTATATTCCAGCTAAACACATTTGCAGCTGTGCTAGAAAAGGCCATTCTCGCTGAAGGAGGGAGCGACGCCGTGACTAAATTTAATCAAGACAAGAAGAAGAAGAATGAGATGGAGAACAAGGCTGGTGGTAGCATGGCTATCAACCAGAAAAGGAAATTGAACGACAATACCTCTACCGGGAGTCAGCAGGGAGGCCAGCAGAAGAGGAAGTTCGAAGCATGTGCTACATGCGGGAAGAATCACACTGAAGTGTGCATGAATGGGAAGCGGGTGTGCTACAACTGTGATCAGGAAAGCCACATTGCGCCAAATTGCCTGAACTTGAAGAAAAGAGCTTGTTACACATGTGGATCCAAGGATCACATGGCTCGTAATTGCCCGAAGAAGCCAGCGGCAGGGTCAACAGGGAATGGAGGAAATGGGAGCGGCAACACTCTTACTATCGCTAGACCACTGCAAGCCACTCGACCCACTGCTCGCACATTTAACATGACGGTACAGGGCACTGTGCAGTCAAAAGATGTGGTGGCAGGTATTATTCTGGTCAATAGTATAAATGCATATGTATTATTTGATTCAGGTGCTACTTGTTCATTCATATCTGATGATTTTGCTAAGACCTTAGACTTACCTAAAGAGGAATTAGTTTACCCCTTGAACATAGAAATTACGAATAGGGAAGTTATTCCTGTTAGGTTTGTTTACAAGAACTGTAGATTGGATATTAAGGGTCAAGAATTAAGGGTAGATTTGATTCCGATAAAACTTGGGGAATTCGATGTCTTACTGGGTATGGACTGGTAGTTCAACCATGGGACGGTAATCGACTGTCAAAAGATGTCGGTAAACCTTACGACTCTATAGAAGGTAGTGTTCTATGGTAGTAAATCGCTAAGACAAGCGAGTTATCATGATGGTTATGCAAGCCAAGAAACTTTTGACGCAAGGCTGTGTAGGATACCTAGTCTACATAGTAGATACGCATAAGGAGAGCCCGAAGATAGAAGAGGAATCAGTGGTTAGGGGGTTTGTGGACGTATTTCAGGACGATTTACCAGGACTTCTGTAATACCCGAGAATTTTCATATATTTTTAATGAATATAATAATGGAATTGAATATTTATTTGAATATAAGTGATTATGTGTTTTGAGAGGGGTTAATTCAAATGAATTCAAATTGAATTTATAATAATTAAGAAGAATGTGGAATTTATGATAAGCTCAATGAATGCCTTGTGTGGCACACTAATGAGAAATATTGATGATTTAATTAATTAAAGAAGGAATTAATAAGTAGATGATTAATTAATAATATAATATTGATTAATGGTAATGATGGGTGATAGAATAATAATGAATAAATATTTGATTAATATTAAAAGGTTAATGTTTGTTCAAGTATTTGTTAAAGTGTAAAGTTATCACTACAACTATATAATATAAAGCATAAGGTGACATTTTGATAGAAACTATATAATAAAAGGAAGTGAGTCACATGGTTGGACTTATGAGAATACATATTATATGTACATTATACAATATAGAGCCAAACTATATTATATAAAGTGCATTGTGAAATATAAGAGACTATGTAATATATAAACTATATTATAAAGTGTACTGTGACACTTTAGTGAGACTATACAATATGGAAACTATATTGTAAGAGTAATAAAATTGTATGAGTTACATACATGAACTTATGTGACCATGTGATAGGTATAGTACTGTAAGGAATACTATATGGAATATTAAATTAAATTATGTGAATAATTAATATGGATTTCAATAAGTAATATAATTGAAATAATAATAGAGGTTGTAATAATGTGGTGTAATAATGCCCAATTAAGTTGTATCCAAGTATTATAAAAATGTACATGGATTATATGATATATATATATATAGATATATATATATATAGATATATACCCCCGCCCCCAATTTGCTATTTTGTAATATCATTATCCCAAATAGAGTCCATATATACCCCTAAGTGAATATTAAGCCAATGTGTGTCTATATGTATTAAGCATATGGTATGTGTTATTTCACTCCTTCCAAATGCTGAGTATTGTTGTCCCAAAATGAGAGTCTTCCCTCATTCTCTCCTCACATGTAAACAAAAAAGGCTAAGAGCCTACTCTATCTTCTTCTCCCAAGCAACCACTAGCTCATCATTCATGGGGAGTGGCCTTCATGATGCTTATCACGAACTATTTCACCAACTAACCCTTGTCCAAAGAATTCTCTCATCTTCTATTGGATTCAATCATTAAGGTAATGGCTTGGCATGGTTAACAATTTCTCTATAAATAGAGACCTCCTCTTCATTTTCTATGTTGCTTAATTAAATTGCTGAGTTGCTAGAGAGAGCATTGAGGGAGTATAATTAGTGTATTGACGGAATTCATATAAGCTCCAAGAGGTATAAAAATATGACTTTTGTTCTTGAAATTAAGTTTTGTCAAATTCTTGAATTGCTTGAATTCTCTGTCAATTGATATGAATTAGCATGCCATTGTGTTGTTTAAGTATGTATGCATGTCAAGAAGCATTCTGAGTTTTAACAGAAGAAGGTTTGGTCATTTGGTGTTAAGGCTCTGTAGAAGCAGAGCCAGAATTTTTGCCTTTGCACGAAGTGGCGCGGCCGCGCCACTTCTATAGCACTACCCCGCGCAGCCGCGCGGGCAGCCAGTGTTGGAAAACTAATTTTTGTGGTTCTGCTAAGTTGGGCATGCTAGTTGAACTTGATACTAGTTATAAATATCCCTGACATGCTAGCATAGATTGCTTTACTTATAATATGTCACGTTAGCTTGATTAAAGTTGAGTTTTCAAGAAAACTTCAAGATTTGGAAAACTAGAAATTTTGAACTTGGAGTAATGTATATTCTGATTTTGTGAGCATGTGTAAATAATCTAGATATGTACATGCATAACATAAGGCATGATATAAGACATGTTGATTTACTTTGCATGCTTGAGTAACTTTGAGGACCCTCTAAGGAAAGGCTTAGAGTTTCCAATATGGACTTGATAAACCATAAACGCTTTTGAGTTAAGAACTTGTGAACATGCTTACGTATTCTTGATATGTATATATGCAAGCATGATGTATAGTAAGTGAAGTAGTTTTGCATGCCTAAATAATGTTGATAACATGCTACTGGAAAGTTAGAGTTTCACATACAAACTTAAATTATATACACTTTAGTCATGAACTTGTAAGCATGCCTATTTGATCTGATTATGCATATGAAAGCATGACATGTGATATGCAAAGCTATATTGCATATAGAATGGTTTAACATAAGATTTCAAAAAGAAACCTCAATAGTTTGGAAACTAGTTTTGTTGATAGATACATTACAAGTATTCTGAAATTTATGGCCATTGTGATAAGATATCATATGCCTCTAAATATGATTGCCATGTATGCTTAGCTAGTCCTATGCACGATAAACTAGTTGAGCATGATTAAGAACAAGATTCAAGGACGTGAAACATATAACATAAAATGCAAGACTAAAGTAGCTTGAACATGTGTATATAATACTTAGTGACCTCATGGCATATGTGTAGCAATTAAATGTAAGAAATGTTGTTACTTGAATACTTTAAGCTTTGATTAGATAAGAATGGATAACGAATTGAACCTAGTTGTCAATTTCCTAACATGTGTATTTATCATGATCCTTCTTATGCGTGCAATGCGTATTAAATTGACAAGGTGTTTATAAATGATAAGTCTAACGATGGTTGTGAACTACATCAATTGAAATCATAGTGACCTATAATCTGATTTCATGCTACACATGAATACCTACGTAGTAACATACATATAGGATTATATGACTAAATCATATGCGTATACTTGAATTTCATATCAAGCTTATGTACCGAATGTGTTTAGCTAATGAGTATCCTATACATGTAAATATATTATAATAGGATTCAAAAGTGTTGATTTGCTTTATGTAAGTAAACTACGCATAAGGCAAGTATCCTATCCTTGTGTTAACTTTATTCAAGGAACATTGTAATCAAGTTCCTAACCTTACTATTTATTGAGCATTCATTAAGCTTGTGCTATTATTGTCGTATAAGTAAACTATTGGAATTGCGATTCATGTCTTATAACTTAAATATTTTGTGGACAAGATAAAGTCAATTTATATCCTTCGAACTTTAAATCTTGAGTATTGAACTTATAAAGAGTGATTTATGCCATTTGATTCGGCTAGACTTATATCATGATTAAAAAGTTATCCAAACCAATTGATTGGTGCGGAGTCTTATATTGACTGAGATGAACAACCTTCTTTGAAGGGAAATTATATATTGTCGGGAGACCGACGTGTGCATTTTAGTACGATTGAACAATATGCATATCGTAGAGTACTTTAGGCTGATCACTTGTTGTACTTATTTTTATTGGATTATCAGTATATTTCTGTTAATTCTAGTAGAAGTTCATAGTCCTTAGTGACTGATCAGTATTCTATTATCTTGAAATCTTAAACTGATTTAGCATTGAATCATATTGATATCTTTCTGTCCTTAGCGACTATTATTGAGAACTATTCATATTCTTGCTATCCTTGAACTATCATATCCTGTTATACCCTTTTAGGATTCGAAAACTATATCAGTTCACCCTCATTGTTATATTACTTGTTGAGCAAACTTATTGCTCATTCTTGCTTTCCTTAAAACATTTCAGTTAAGGCAGAGCAGGGCGGACCTTCGGGCGTCGATAAGGGCAAAGGCAAGGCTACCGATTAGCTTATCCTTTTTATGTTTTAACATCTCTTGTGTTGTATTAAGACTATTTTAGAACTATGTTTAAGCTTAAGTAGGGTTATGTAATAAGTCTTTATTTGATATTATTATGTAATCTATTAAGTACTGTAGGTTGCGAGACTTGGGGGAATAATTATAATAAATCATTGTATATTATTCTAGATTTTCCGCTGTGATTGTATGAGTTTAGTTATTATTGTATTATCGTGAGAAAGTGACGAACCGAATTCGAGAGACCAGTGGTGGTCCGAATTTGGGGGCGTCACAGGTTGGTATCAAAGCTATAGTTATAAACCTTAGGAACGAATGTCCTTAGATTATAACTTAGGAGAACTTAGAGGTTAGGAGGAGATAAAACTTATGTAGAGTTTTCCTTGAGAAACTTAGTATGTTATGAGATGTAACTTCATTTTATACAATGAACTTATGTTTTATTTAACATTCTAATGGAGTTATTGTTTGTTTGTCTTATGTTTGTGATTGTAGGATGGCAGACACAGGAGTACCTAGTAGAGTGGTCGAGGAGGAGCCCAGAGATATACACGTACTATACGAGGTGCCTCTAGAAGTTGTGCCAGTGCAGGCAGTTGCAACATCCGAGTCTGACGACGAGGATGAGATTGAGGTGGAGTTTGATCCAGAGGAGGAGCCTATGGAGGATGATCCTGTTGAGGACGAGCCTACAGAGGAGGAGCCCATGGAGGACTCTTACGAGCCTAACCTGGAGGAGCATATGCTGGGGGAGTACGAGGAGCGTATTCTAGAGTTGGACTGCAGAGTTCAAGAGCTAGAAGCTGAGGCCCAGGAGAGAGAGTCCGAGTTCCAGAAGCTGAGGGACAAGGACCATCAGAGGAAGCTGGTCATACAGAAGTTAGAGGTGGAGATTGCATACCGCAGGGAGGCAGGGATCCAGATGGGAACCTTATTCCACTGGTCGGTATCCAGAAATGTAGACTTGGCAGGAAAGTTAGAAGAAGTCGAACAGAGGGAGCTGAGTGAGAAGACCAAGAAGGAAGCACTCCGTACTCAGCTAGAGTTAGAGGTTATGGATAGGATCCAGTTCGAGGAGAAGTGGGAAGAGGCTAACGAAAGAGCTGACGACTTGGAGGATGAAGTCAGATGCAAGAAGAGGAAGATGAACAAGATGGGGTATGTGTTCCGTTCAGCTTTCGAAAGGGTGATCGATGGTGTATACCACTACCCAGCGGAGCAAGGACAGACCCTATATACTTTGAGCTGAGAGCTGATGGCGTACATAGCACAAATCGAGTACAAGAGCACTGTAGAGCGTGGGATGATGGGATGAGATTTCCTTAGTCAGTCTACTCATAGTATTTGTAGTATTTACCTTATGTGATGTATATACTGTGTTGTAATCCCAACTTTTTGTGTAAAGTTTGGGATATATATGTAAACCCCGAGTAAGCTTTTGTTAGAGGGGTAGTATGTTAGTATTCCCCATCTTTTGTGATATTAGGGGATATATGTGATAACATTTATAGAAATCTGCTAGGGATGATCATGTAATGAAACGATTTGGCATATTAATATAAATGAAGTTTATTTCAGAAACGTGTTATAAATTTTATTCTTTTGGTATTAAAGAAATACTTAAGTGACATGATTGAGTAATAATAAAATGAAAATTTGTGATACAGAAAATGTTGCCCAGACGTAGATTGACTGCACCTGAGGAGGTAGTAAATAATAAGAGGGACAAGTAGACCCGATTCAGAAGCTAGTTGATCTGTTAGGAGATGCTTTTAGGGGAAGGAACAACGAACCCGTTCGCCAAACCCTCAAGCTATTCCAGTGACAAGTTTTAAGGACTTTAGGAGTGTAGGACCCCCAGAGTTCGAGGGTACTACCGATCCAATTATCGCACAGACCTAGGATCAAGGAAATCGAGAAGGCTTTCACCATCGCTCGAGTGGGGGAAGACCAGAAGACTGTATTTGCTTCGTACATGATGAGGGGTGAATCCAAATACTGGTGGGAGGCTAATCAACAAAGAGCGGGGGAAGGGATAATCGCATGGGAAAGATTCAAGATGTTGTTTTTCGAGAACTACTTCCCAAAAAGCATGAAGATTAGGATGGAAGTTAAGTTCTTAGAACTGAAGCAAGGTTATATGACCGTGGCGCAGTACGCGGCTAAGTTCAATGAACTAGCGCGATTTGCAAAACACCAAGTTGGAGATGAGGAAAGAAAGGCGAGACGTTTCGAGCAAGGACTAAAGTCGTGGCTGTTTAACAAGGTATCAGTTCTTTAAATTGATTCCTTTGCAACATTGCTGGAGAAGGTGATCATTGCGAAAGGCGGCAGTGAGGCCTTAAGTCTGTACAACAAGGAGAAGAAAGGAAAGAGTATAGGAGGAGAGAACCGCGGAGGAGGAAGCAGCAATGGAGGAAGCAATCTGGGTAAAAGGAAGTGGGAAAACAACAACAATAACAACAACAACAACAATCAGTAGGGAAACTTCCGTAGAGGATTTAAGAAGAGGGCAGAGGGATGCCCGAAATATGGGAATATTCACCAAGGTGAGTGCTGGAAGGGACGCGGCACTTGCTACAACTGCGGCCAGGAGGGGTACATTTCACCCAACTGCCCGAAATCAAAAAAGATACAAGGATGTTTTGTATGTGGCTTGATGGAGCACCGGATTAAGGACTGCCCAAAGAAGGGAAGTGGCAGAGGTAGCAGCCAGCAAGGGGGAAACAAGCTAATGATCAGCGGACCGGCACAATCCAACTGCCCAACCGCTATGAACCTTTAATATGACCATCCAGGATGCAGTAGCTGCAAAGGACGTGGTGTCAGGTATAATCCCAATCAATGATATAAATGCATATGTATTATTTGATTCGGGTGCCACCTGTTCTTTTGTATTTGAAGAATTTGCTAGTAGACTTATCACACCTCGAGAACGATTAGAAGATCCCTTGAACATAGAGGTTGCGAATAAGGAAGTAATCCCTGTAGAATTCGTTTATCGAAATTATCGCGCAAACATTAGAGAACATGAACTGAGCGTAGACTTGATTCCAATTAGATTGAGAGAATTTGACGTAATACTAGGAATGGATTGGTTGTATAACCATACTGCGATAATTGAATGTCAGAATAAATGTGTGAACCTTCAAGCTTCGAGTAAGTCTAAGGTAGTGTTTTATGGTAGCTCATTGCTTAAGCAATCGTGTTGCCTTACGATGATGCAGGCCAAGAAATTGTTAAGGAAAAGATGTGTAGGTTACTTAGCGTACATTGTAGATACTCGGAAAAAGGGAGTAGAAATTAAAGATATATCCGTAGTGAATAAATTTTAAGATGTATTTTCGGATGATCTTCCTGGTCTTCCGCCAGACAGAGAAATCGAATTCGTAATAGACTTAGCACCGGGAACTGCACCAATTTTGAAAGCTCTATATCGTATGGCGCCAGTAGAAATGAAGGAATTGATGATAAACTTGCAAGAGTTATTAGATAAGGGTTACATACGACCAAGTGTGTCTCCTTGGGGAGCACCAGTATTATTCATTAAGAAAAAGGACGGATCGATGAGGCTCTATATCGATTATTGAGAATTGAACAAAGTAACGATCAAGAACAGATATCCGTTACCGAGGATAGATGACTTATTTGATCAACTGAAGGGAGTGAAGTGTTTTTCAAAGATAGACCTACGAACAGGATATCACCAACTGAAGGTAAGGACTGAGGACATACCAAAGACTGTGTTTTGAACCCCTTATGGACATTATAAGTTTTTGGTAATGTCATTCAGATTGACTAATGCTCCGGTAGCATTCATGGACTTGATGAACCGAGTTTTCAAGCCATACTTGGATAAATTCCTAGTAGTTTTTATCGACGACATCTTTATCTACTCAAAAATAGAGGAAGAACACGCCGAACATCTGAAGATTATTTTGGAGGCTCTAAGGAAAGAGAAGCTGTATGCGAAATTTTCTAAGTGTGAATTTTAGATGGAGAAGGTTCAATTCTTAGGTCATGTGGTGGATAAGAATGGAATCTCAGTAGACCCTGCAAAGGTTGAGGTAGTAAGTAATTGGGAGCAACCGGGAACACCAACGGATGTGAGAAGTTTCTTAGGGTTAGCTGGGTACTATCAAAGATTCATCCAGGATTTTTCTAAGATAGCAACTCCGTTGACAAATCTGACAAAGGAAGATGGTGAAATTTGTATGGACGGACAAATGTGAAGAAAGTTTTCAAGAGTTGAAGAAGAGATTAAGCGAGGCACCTGTGTTGTCATTACCAGATGATGCGGGAAATTTTGTGGTGTATAGTGATGCATCGCACAAGGGACTTGGTTGTGTGCTTATGCAGCACGGCAAGGTCATTGCGTATGCATCACGACAATTGAAGGACTACAAAAAATGATACCCTACTCACGACCTAGAGTTAGCGGCAGTAGTTTTTGCGTTGAAGATTTGGAGGCATTATTTGTACGGAGAGAAATGTGAGATATACACGGACCACAAAAGTCTGAAATATATCTTCACACAGAAAGAGTTGAATATGCGTCAGAGAAGGTGGTTAGAATTGATCAAGGATTATGACTGTGATATTCTTTATCACCCGGGTAAAGCAAATGTAGTTGTCGACGCTCTGAGCAGAAAAGGAAGAGAGAAATTGTTTCATTTGACGACTCAAGATGAGTTAATAAGAGAGATGGAAAAATTAGAGATAGAGGTAAAAGGATCGGAGAGGTCTGAAGTAAAGTTGTTCGTAATGGAAGCTCGTCTGACATTGTTGGATAGAGTGAAGGAATCACAAGAGAAAGATGAAGAGTGCGAGAAAATTAGAAAGAGGATCGCAGAAAATGGAGAGGAAAGATTCAGAATGGATAAAGATGGTATCTTAAGATTTGAAGGGAGAGTGTGGGTGCCAGCGGTAACCGAATTGAGAGAAGAGATTTTGTACGAGGCACACAATATGACGTATTCCTTTCATCCGGGAGGCACTAAGATGTACCGAGATTTGAGGCAACATTTTTGGTGGCCCAATCTAAAACGACTAGTCGCAGAGTGCGTTAGTAGATGTCTGACTTGCCAACGCGTCAAAGTAGAGCATCAGCAGCCGAGTGGTTTACTACAACCGTTGGAAATATTAGAATGGAAATGGGAGCACATTACGATGGACTTCGTGGTGGGACTTCCAGTCACGCAGAAAGGTTATGATGCCATTTGGGTTATTGTTGGATTGACTAACCAAGACCGCACATTTCCTACCGATCAAGATCCGCTATAGTTTGAATCAGTTAGCGAGTCTGAACGTAAAGGAGATTGTTTCACGACATGGAGTGCCGGTGTCAATTGTCTCTGATCGAGATCCTCGCTTCACGTCAAACTTTTGAAAAAGCTTGCAAGAAAGAATGGGAACACAGTTGAGGTTGAGTACCACTTATCATCCTCAGACAGATGGATAGAGTGAGAGAACAATACAAACGCTGGAAGACATGCTTCGGACTTGCGTAATGGACTTCAAGGGAAATTGGGATGACCACCTACCTTTAGTAGAATTTGCATGTAATAATAGTTACCATGCGAGTATCGGCATGCCACCGTACAAAGCTCTTTACGGAAGAAAGTGCAGAACGCCCTTATGTTGGGATAAAGTTAGAGAGCGACGAATGCTCGGACCAGAGTTAGTACAACAAACCGCAGACGTGGTGACAGTGATAAGAGCCAGACTGGTAGCAGCTCAAGATCGCCTGAAAAAGTACGCAGATTTGCATCGACAAGACCGGGACTTTAAAGTCGGCAGTTTTGTATTTTTGAAGGTATCTCCATGGAAGGGAAAAATTCGTTTCGGCAAGAAAGGAAAATTGAGTCCAAGATTCATAAGACCGTTCGAGATACTGAAGCGAGTGGCCGAGGTGGCATACAAGGTTGCATTACCACCCGAGTTGGAGCACATTCACAACGTGTTTCACATATCCGTGTTGCGTCCGTACAAGGCCGACTACAAACACGTGATTTCTTATGAGCCCATTCAAGTGGAGAAGAACCTAGCGTATGAAGAAATTCCTGTCTAAATATTAGATAGGAAGGAGCAAACCTTAAGGAATAAAGTTATTTCATCTGTAAAAGTACTTTGGCGTAACCACGATGTCGAGGAGGCTACGATGATGAGCGACTATCCCCATCTATTTGTGTAACCTTGTAGCAATTCCAAGGACGAAATTTTTATAAGGGAGGAGGATGTAATACCTGAGAATTTCCATATATTTTTAATGAATATATTAATGGAATTGAATATTTATTTGAATATAAGTGATTATGTGTTTTGAGATGGGTTAATTCAAATTGAATTTATAATAATTGAGAAGAATGTGGAATTTATGATAAGCTAAATGAATGCTATGTGTGGCACAGTAATGATCAGAAATATTGATGATTTAATTAATTAAAGAAGGAATTAATAAGTAGATGATTAATTAATAATATAATATTGATTAATGGTAATGATGGGTGATAGAATAATAATGAATAAATATTTGATTAATATTAAAATGTTAATGTTTGTTCAAGTATTTGTTAAAGTGTAAAGTTATCACTACAACTATATAATATAAAGCATGAGGTGATATTTTGATAGAAACTATAGAATAAAAGGAAGTGAGTCACATGGTTGAACTTATGAGAATACATATTATATGTACATTATACAATATAGAACCAAACTATATTATATAATTGTGAAATACAAGAGACTATGTAATATATAAACTATATTATAAAGTGTAGTGTGACACTTTAGTGAGACTATATAATATGAAAACTATATTGTAAGAGTAATAAAATTGTATGAGTTACATGCATGAACTTATGTGACCATGTGATAGGTATAGTAAGGAATACTATATGGAATATTAAATTAAAGTATGTGAATAATTATTATGGATTTCAATAAGTAATATAATTGAAATAATAATAGAGGTTGTAATAATGTGGTGTAATAATGCCCAATTAAGTTGTATCCAAGTATTATAAAAATATACATGGATATGATATATATATATATAGATATATACCCCCCCCCCCCAATTTGCTATTTTGTAATATCATTATCCCAAATAGAGTCTATGTATACCCCTAAGTGAATATTAAGCCAATATGTGTCTATATGTATTAAGCATATGGTATGTGTTATTTCACTCCTTCCTAATGCTGAGTATTGTTGTCCCAAAATGAGAGTCTTCCCTCATTCTCTCGTCACGTGTAAACAAAAAAGGCTAAAAGCCTACTCCATCTTCTTCTCCCAAGCAACCACTAGCTCATCATTTATGGGAAGTGGCCTTCATGATGCTTATCACCAACTATTTCACCAACTAACCCTTGTCCAAAGAATTCTCTCATCATCTAGTGGATTCAATCCTTAAAGTAATGGCTTGGCATGGTTAACAATTTCTCTATAAATAGATACCTCCTCTTCATTTTCTATGTTGCTTAATTAAATTGCTGAGTTGCTAGAGAGAGCATTGAGGGAGTATAATTAGTGCATTGAGGGAATTCATATAAGCTCCAAGAGCTATAAAAATCTGACTTTTGTTCTTGAATTTAAGTTTTGTCAAATTCTTAAATTGCTTGAATTCTCTGTCGATTGATATGAATTAGCATGCCATTGTGTTGTTTAAGTATGTATGCATGTCTAGAAGCATTTTGAGTTGTAACAGAAGAAGGTTTGGTCATTTGGTGGTAAGGCTCTGTAGAAGTAGAGCCAGAATTTTTGCCTTTGCACGAAGTGGCGTGGCCACACCACTTCTTTAGCACTACCTCGCGCGGCCGCGCGGGCTGCCATTGTTGGAAAACTAATTTTTGTGGTTCTGCTAAGTTGGGCATGCTAGTTGAACTTGATACTAGTTATAAATATCCCTGACATGATAGTATAGGTTGCTTTACTTATAATATGTCACGTTAGCTAGATTTAAGTTGAGTTTTCAAGAAAACTTCAAGATTTGGAAAACTAGAAATTTTGAACATGGAGTAATGTATATTCTGATTTTGTGAGCATGTGTAAATAATCTAAATATGTACTGTGCATAACATAAGGCATGATATAAGACATGTTGATTTACTTTGCATGCTTGAGTAGCTTTGAGGACCCTCTAAGGAAAGGCTTAGAGTTTCCAATATGGACTTGATAAACCATAAACGCTTTTGAGCTAAGAACTTGTGAACATGCTTACGTATTATTGATATGTATATATGCAAGCATGATGTATAGTAAGTGAAGTAATTTTGCATGCCTAAATAATGTTGATAACATGCTAATGGAAAGATAGAGTTTCACATACAAGCTTAAATTATATACACTTAAGTCATGAACTTGTAAGCATGCCTATGTCATCTGATTATGCATATGAAAGCATGACATGTGATATGCGAAGCTACATTGCTTGAAGAATGGTTTAATATAAGATTTCAAAAAGAAACCTCAATAGTTTGGAAACTAGTTTTGTTGATAGATACATTACAAGTATTCTGAAATTTATGGCCATTGTGATAAGATATCATATGCCTCCAAACATGATTGCCATGTATGCCTAGCTAGTTCTATACACGATAAACTAGTTGAGCATGATTAAGAACAAGATTCAAGGAAGTGAAACATAGAACATAAAATACATGACTAAAGTAGCTTGAACATGTGTATATGATACTTAGTGACCTCATGGCATATGTGTAGCAATTAAACGTAAGAAATGTTGTTACTTGAATACTTAAAGAATTGATTAGAAAAGAATGGATAACGAATTGAACCATTTTGTCAGTTTCCTAACATGTGTATTTATCATGATCCTTCTTATGTGTGCAAGGCGTATTAAATTGACAAGGTGTTTATAAATGATAAGTCTAACGATGGTTGCGAACTACGTCAATTAAAATCATAGTGACCAATAATCTGATTTCATGCTACACATGAATAACTACGTAGTAACATACGTATAGGATTATATGACTAAATCATATGTGTATACTTGAATTTCATATCAAGCTTATGTACCGAAGGTGTTTAACTAATGAGTATCTTATACATGTAAATATATTATAATAGGATTCGAAAGTGTTGATTTGCTTTACGTGAGTAAACTACGTATAAGGCAAGTATCTTATCCTTGTGTTTACTTTATTCAAGGAACATTGTAAGGAAATTCCTAAACTTACTCTTTATTGAGCATTCATTAAGCTTGTGCTATTATTGTCGTAAAAGTAAACTATTGGAATTGCGATTCATGTTTTATAACTTAAATATTTCGTGGACAAGATAAAGTCAATTTATATCCTTTGAACTTTAAATCTTGAGTATTTAACTTATATAGAGTGGTCTATGCCATTTGATTCGGCTACACTTATATCATGATTAGAAAGCTATCCAAACCAATTGATTGGTGCGGAGTCTTATATTGACTTGAGATGAACAACCTTCTTTGAAGGGAAATTATATATTATCGGGAGACCGACATGCGCATTTTAGTACGATTGAACGATATGCATACCGTATGGTACTTTAGGCTGATCACCTGTTGTACTTATTTTTATTAGATTATCAGTATATTTTTGTTAATTCTAGTAGAAGTTCATAGTCCTTAGTGACTGCTCAGTATTCAATTATCTTGAAATCTTAAACTGATTTAGCATTGAATCATATTGATATCTTTCTGTCCTTAGCGACTATTATTGAGAACTATTCATATTCTTGCTATCCTTGAACTATCATATCCTGTTATACCCTTTTAGGATTCAAAAACTATATCATTCACCCTCATTGTTATATTACTTGCTGAGCATACTTATTGCTCATTCTTGCTTTTCCTAAAACATTTCAGTTAAGGCAGAGCAGGACAGACCTTCGGGCATCGATAAGGGCAAGGCAAGGCTACCGATTAGCTTATCCCTTTTATATTTTAAAATCTCTGGTGTTGTATTAAGACTATTTCAGAACTATATTTAAGCTTAAGTAGGGTTATGTAATAAGTCTTTATTTGATATTATTATGTAATCTATTAAGTATTGTAGGTTGCGAGACTTGGGGGAATAATTATAATAAATCTTTGTATATTATTCTAGATTTTCCGCTGTGATTGTATGATTTTAGTTATTATTGTATTATAGTGAGAAAGTAACGAACCGAATTCGAGAGACCAGTGGCGGTCCAAATTTGGGGGCGTCACAACTTCAGCCAGATAGGAAGATAGAGTTCGTGATCGATTTAGCGCCGGGAACTGCTCCGATTTTGAAAGCTCCGTACCAAATGGCTCTGATCGAGATGAAGGAACGGACGGTTTAACTGCAAGAATTGGTGGACAAGAAATATATTCAACCGAGCATTTCGCCATGGGGAGCGCTAGTTTTATTCGTGAAAAAGAAGGATGGATCGATGCGACTTTGCAATGATTATAGGGAGTTGAAAAAAGTTACGATCAAGAATAGGTATCCTTTACCTAGGATTGATGACTTGTTTGATCAGTTGAAGGGTGCTAGATACTTCTCAACAATCGATTTGAGAAGTGGGTATCATCAGTTGAAGGTGAGGAGAGAAGAAATACGAAGACAGCTTTTAGGACTCAGTATGGTCATTATGAGTTCTTGGTGATGTCATTTGGTCTAACGAATGCCCCAGCTTCATTTATGGACTTAATGAATAGAGTGTTTAAGCCATTCCTAGATAAGTTCGTGGTGGTGTTCATAGACGACATCCTGGTTTATTCCAAAACTGAGGAGGAACACACTGAACACCTAACGCTAACCTTAGAATCGCTGAGACGAGAGAAGCTTTATGTGAAATTCTCGAAGTGCGAATTCTGGTTAGAATGTGTGCAATTTATTGGGCACGTGATTGACAAAGATGGGATTTCGGTAGATCCGTCGAAGGTTAAAGCTGTAATGAATTGGGATCAGCCGAAGACGCCGTCGGAAGTGAGGAGTTTCTTGGGAATGGATGGTTATTACTGGAAATTTATCTAAGACTTTTCTAGAATTGCAACTCTGTTGACATATTTGACTCGTAAAACAGTTAAGTTTGTTTGGACAGAAAAGTGTGAGGAAAGTTTTCAGGAGCTGAAGAAGAGGTTGAGTACTGCGCCTGTATTGTCTTTACCGGATAGTACAAGATATTTCATAGTATATAGTGATGCCTCACACAATGGATTAGGCTGCGTGCTAATGCAGAGCGGCAAGGTCATTGCCTATGCATCAAGATAGTTGAAAGATTATGAGAAAGGGTATCCGACCCATGATTTAGAATTGGCGGCAGTAGTGTTTGCTTTAAAGATATGGCGACACTACTTATATGAAGAAAGGTGTGAGATATACACAAATCATAAGAGTCTGAAGTATATCTTTACACAAAGATTTAAACATGCGCCAAAGGAGGTGGTTGGAACTGATCAAAGACTACGACTGCGAGATTATTTACCATCCGGGTAAAGCTAACGTCGTCGCCGATGCCTTGAGCCGAAAAGGTCGGGAGAAGCTGAACATGTTAACTGATCAGAACCAGTTAGTAGAATAGATGACTAGATTGGAACACGAAGTGAAGTTTTTGAATGAATCAAATGAGAAGTTATTTCAAGTAACTATTGGTTCTACTCTGGTAGACAAAGTGAAAGAAGAACAACTTCACGATGAGGAGTGCGAGACGATCCGGAAAAGAATAGACGATGGTGAAGAAATCAAGTTCAAGATCGATAATGTAGGTCTGCTACGATTTGAAGGAAGAATATGGGTACCACCAGTACCAGAAGTCGAAAAGGAGATTTTAAGCGAATCTCACAACTCGAGATATTCTATTCATCCTGGAAGTACGAAGATGTACCAGGATCTCAAACACCATTTCTGGTGGCCGAATATGAAGAGGGACGTTGCTAAATGCGTTACAAAATGCTTAACGTGCCAGAAAGTCAAAACAGAACACCAGAGACCTAGCGGATCGCTACAACCGTTGGAAATTCCAGAGTGGAAGAGGGAGCATATGACGATGGATTTTGTAGTGGGTCTTCTAGCGACTCAGAAGGATTTCGACGCGATTTGGGTGATTGTGGATCGACTGACAAAGTCAGCCCACTTTCTATCGATCAGGATTAAGTACAACTTGGATCAGTTAGCGAAGCTGTACGTTAAGGAAATCATTTCTCGACACGGTGTTTCCGGTGTCGATTGTGTCCGATAGAGATCCGCATTTCACGTCAAATTTTTGAAAGCAATTACAAGAATGTCTGGGAATGCAATTGCGAATGAGTATGACATACCATCATCAGAATGACGGCCAGAGCGAGAGAACGATTCAGACACTAGAGGATATGCTAAGAGCTTGCGTTATGGACTTCAAGGGAAGCTGGGATGATAATCTACCGTTGGTGGAGTTCGCCTACAATAATAGTTATCACGCTAGTATTGGCATGCCGCCTTACAAAGCGTTATACGGCAGGAAATGCAAAACGCCTTTGTGCTGGGATGAAGTCGGTGAACGTCAATTGTTGGGACCGGAACAGGTCAAACAAATTGTGTCGCCCCCCAGAATAGGTCCAGTCAACCCAACCCATTCTGAGTCGCCAAATACATGGTACAGAATTCAAATACAATCTTTTATATCACATGGTCGTGCAAAATACGATCACACAACTCTGAGTGTCAATACAAATATGTAGAAAATATTAACATTCAAACTAAGTCCTCATTACAATTATTATCACACTATTTATTAGAAATACTGAGGACTACTACTGCTCTAACTCAGACCATCACTCTGTCCCCGACTAGTTCCTGCGACATTCTCATTTCCTGAAGAGGACAATAGATGAAAAGAGTGAGCTCAACTAGCCTAGTAAAGAATATTATGACTAAGATAATGGGAAATAAATTATCGTTGGTCTTCAACAAATCAGATAAAATATTATTGACAACAAGATTTAGATCAATATTCACAGCGGAAATAACAATTCATTAGAAGAGTTAAGTAGAGAATGAAGTCTACTATCTTCTATGATTTAAAAGTCCATCATCAATATTTTATCCCTGTAACATCAATCAATATACATCTCAAATCAAATATTCATCTTTGCACTATGGGCCAAAGATATTCATTTGTATCACCAGTGGTCATGTTCATCTCAACACCTGTCCATCTTTGCACTACGGCCAAAGATATTCATCAGGTAATCATTCATCTTTGCTCTACAGGCCAAAGATATTCAGTTATATCACCTTTTAGGACTGAGGATGATGAAAAGCATTTTAAAGAACGAATCCAGTGAGATAAAGGACAAAGATTAAGGATTCGTATTTTAGTTTGTCCAATTCAAAAATACTTCGTAATAATCAATTGTGGAGCAAAATTCAAGAATAAAGCTCAAAACTTAGATCCAATCAAAGATAGGAACCTTAACAAGCAACTTGGACAAATAGAAGAAAATTTAATTTTTTTCGTGAATAGTGTCGTATACGTGAATAGTAACCCCGACGGAAAAAGTAAGAATTTTATAATACAATCCATGCCAATATTTTGGTATAATGATATTGAAAAGAATAAACATCATTTACGAAAAAAAATAACATCCCTTACCTCAAAAGAATAGTACTTCTGGCTGGAATATCGGATATAATACTGAAGGAAACTTGCACTGAATAGTTACACTCAAAGTATCTAAATACTCACAAAAATACGCTCGATATTATAGAGAGAAAACTTCTGATTTTGGTGTGATTTTCAATTCTAACCTAAGCACCCTATTTATAGGAAAAGCTTAGGATGCCAAAGTAGACTTTCTGCTACCGACGGCTTTCATACGCCCACCAAAAAAGATCAGCATTTTCCAAGCAATGACAAAAGTGGGGCCCACCATTTTATTTTTCAAAAAATATTTATTTTTAAAACTTCAATAATTCATAATAAATAGCTATTTTATCAGAAAAATACAAATGATATGTCCTTTTCATAGGAAATTTAATTCTCTACAACTTTATAGAAGGAAGTTTTTCCAAATTCCCAACCGAAAATGGCCGAAATCCACAAACGGGTGATTTTTCATAACAAAATACTGATAAAAACACCTTAGCACTAATTCCTTCTTTTATATCCACAAAATAAATATTTTTTTATCATATAAATTAATAATTAATTATTCACAAATAATATCACAGAACTACAATATTGACAACCAGGTCGTTCCCAAGAAAGAGGGGGCCTTCCGATAAGGATTTCTCCTTACTAGCGCGCAATTAAATAACCCCTCCTAGACAGAACTTCCTTAGACATTGCCAATAATGCTATCTAATAATATTATTCAAATAATATGAATTATTGAGTTGATAATGTGAAATACTGTGCAGTGACAATTATTGAATCAATAATACAAAATATCAACGGTAGCAATTATTGAATCAATCATATAAATAGCAACGTAGCAATTATTGATATAAAATATCAACGTACAATTATTGAACCAATAAAATATCATGCAATTATTGAATCAATAATATAAAATATTAAACAGTAATTACTGTAACAATTATTGAGTAAGTGACTTCTGACGTAAGAATCAATAATTCAAAATACTGTGCAATACCGTGTGCTACTTTGCAACAACGCGTATTACTGTATTTATCACCGGGTATTTCAACAGTTTAACCGTAACAGTTTTACCGTTATTTATAAAAAGGTTATTTCTGTCGTTTTCTATATCCGACAGTTATTCCGCTGTGGGGACCATAAATAGCTGCGCCATCGTACGAATATTCCCCGACAACAAGAATATTCCACGACCAAACGAATATTTCCAGACAATAATGAATATTTTATAACCACTTGCTTATTTTAAAATATTTGTACATTTCACCCATAACTTTCCCATTTATCAAATCAACACCTTACTATTTCGAAATAATATATAAAGAAAATTAAATCTTTATTCATAAAAGTTGGGGTCTTACAACCTCCCCTCCTTATGGAATTTCGTCCTCGAAATTAACGTACGTACCTGGTATGTCGAAAAGGTGAGGATACCTCACTTTCATTTTCGATTCCAACTCCCAGGTCATTTCCTCAATTTCATGGTTTCTCCACAAAACTTTAACTTGAGGTATAATTTTCGAGCATAGGACATACTCCTTCCTATCCAAGATCTTGACAGGTACCTCCTCGTACGTTAAATTTTCGGCTATCTCGTCTGGTTCTAACTCAATAATGTGGTTTAGGTCTTTCACATATTTACGAAGCACGGATATGTGAAAACGTTATGAACACGAGACAGGCTTGGAGGTAAAGCGAGTCTATAGGCCACATTTCCTACTCGGTCAAGGATCTCAAATGGACCAATGAATCGTGGGTTGAGCTTTCCTCTCTTCCCGAATCTCGTAACTCCTTTCCATGGAGCAACACGTAACAATACATGATCCCCAACATTAAATTCCACGTCCTTTCGACGAAGATCCGCATAACTCTTTTGTCGATCTTATGCGGTTTGTATCCATTATCGGATCATTTGAATCTTTTCCGTAGTCATACGTACTAACTCCGGTCCCAATAATGTTGTTTCACCCACCTCATCCCAGCATACTGGAGAACGACACTTTCTCCCATACAATGCCTCGAATGGAGCCACACCTATAAATAACTGTTATTGTAGGAGAATTCCACCAATGGTAAGTACTTATCCCAACTCCCTTTGAAGTCTAGAACACAAAGTCTTAATAGATCTTCAAGAGTTTGAATAGTCCTTTCTGATTATCTGTCTGTTTGAGGATGATAAGCCGAACTGAATCGTAAATCCATGCCCATAACTTTCTGCAAACTGGTCCAAAATTGTGAAGTAAATCTGGGGTCACGATCCGAAACTATGGATACAGGCATGCCATGCAATCTCACAATCTCATTCACGTACATTTGAGCAAGACGTTCAAGGGAATAGGTCTCCCGTATCGGTAAGAAATGAGCAGACTTTGTTAATCAATCGACAATAACCCAAATCGCATCTATACCTTGAGAAACCTTTGGAAGGCCCGTAACGAAATCCATGGTAATGTGTTCCCACTTCCATTTCAGAATCTTCAGTGGTTGCAATGGACCCTTCGGCACTTGATGCTCCGCCTTTACACGTTAACACGTTAAACATCTCGAAATAAACTCCGTGATCTCTCTTTTCATATTGCTCCACCAAAATGTATGTCGAAGATCACGATACATTTTGGTACTCCCAGGATGGATTGCAAACGGTGTGTTGTGTGCCTCCATCATGATTCTATGCTTCAAGTTAGAATCGTTAGGAACACAAAGTCTGGAGTTGACTCGAAGTATTCCCTCTTCATCTATTCTTGCTTCTAGAATGGCACCTTCTTGCACCATCTTCTTCATCTTCATCAGCTCCGGATCTGTAGCTTGAGCAGCTTTAACTTTATCAATCAAAGCTGGTTCTACGCATATACTTGACATCATCGCACTCGTTCCCGCATATGATCTTCTACTCAACGCGTCAGCTACCACATTCGCTTTTCCAGGATGGTATTGAATGGTATAATCGTAATCTTTCAACAGCTCAAGCCAACGTCGTTGCCGCATGTTGAGTTTCTTTTGAGTGAAGAAATATTTAAGGCTCTTATGATCCGTATAAATCTCCACTTTCTCCCCGTATAGGTAATGTCTCCATATCTTCAATGCGAAAACGACAGCTGCCAACTCTAGATCATGAGTAGGATAATTCCTCTCATATTCTTTGAGTTGTCGCGAGGCATAGGCTATGACTTTCCCATGTTGCATGAGAACACATCCTAACCTTTTGCCCGAAGCATTGCTGTAGATAACAAATCCATTCGAACCAGATGGTATTGTCAGAACAGGTGCCGAGATAAGTCTTCTCTTGAGTTCTTGGAAGCTCTTCTCGAATTCCTCGCTCCAAATGAATTTTGTATCTTTCCAAGTCAACTGAGTTAATGGAGTAGCAATTCGAGAAAATCCCTCTACGAACCTCCGATAATAACCAGCTAAGCCCAGAAAGCTTCGTACTTCGGTCACCGACTTAGATTGCTCCCAGCTTTGTATTGCTTCAATCTTCGCTAGGTCAATAGATACTCCACGTTTCGATACCACGTGCCCAAGGAATGCTACTTCCTCAAGCCAGAACTCGCATTTCTTCAACTTGGCATATAGCTTGTTCTCACGAAGCTTTTGAACTACCAACTTCAAGTGGTGCTCATGGTCTTCATGGCTTTTAGAATAGATGAGGATGTCATCAATAAAGACAACAACGACCTGATCCAAATATTCCTTGAATACACGGTTCATCATATCCATAAAAGCAGCAGGAGCATTAGTCAATCCAAAAGACATGACTAGGAATTCGTAATGCCCATACCGAGTTCTGAAGGCAGTCTTTGGAATATCCTCAATTTTAATCTTCAGCTGATGATATCCAGAACGAAGATCGATCTTTGAAAAGAATTATGCTCCTTGTAACTGGTCGAGCAGGCCATCAATAGGAGGTAGCGGATACCTATTCTTGATGGTTATATGGTTCAACTCCATACAAAGTCGCATACTACCATCTTTCTTCTTTACGAATAAAACAGGAGCACCCCAAGGAGACGTACTAGGACGAATAAAACCGATGTCTAACAATTCCTGTAATTGGACCTTTAAATCCTGAAGTTCAATAGGAGCCATTCGATATGGGATTTTAGAAATGGGTTTTTTACCGGGTTCAAGGTCAATAAAGAATTCAACTTCACGTTCTGGGGGTAGACCGGGAAGTTCTTCAGAAAATACATCAGGAAACTCATTAACAACAGAAATATCATTCAAACCTAACGTATTCTGGTTTAGATCAGTGACATGTGCTAAGAAAGCTTGACATCCGTTTTTCAATAAACGAATAGCTTTGTGACTTGAAATGATATTGATTGATTTTAGTGGTTTGGTGGTTTGGATTCTCACAACAGGTTGATTAGGAATATAAAAACTAACAACCTTACGAAAATAATCAATTTTGGCATAGTAAGTGGTTAACCAGTCAATTCCTAAAATCACGTCAAATGCAAGTATTTTCAAAGATATAAGATCAACAGGTAAGGTAAGGGTACCAATCTGAATCAAGCAAGATTTATAAACTGTGGATGTAATAAAGGTTTCTCCCAACGGAGTTTCAACAGATAAGTCAAAGTCTAATTTATCAGAAGTTAAGTTCAAACGTTGAGCACAAGCAGGTGAAATATGGGTAGCACCGGTATCTAACAAGGTGTAAACTTCGCAAGAGTTTATGATTAACTTACCCGTAATCACCTCGTGTGGGTTCCTCGCGTTTTGAGCTGTCACGACAAACGCTCTTCCAGGAATCACCGACTTTGACTTGTCTGAAACCGCCTTTGGAATCACCACCCCCGCTGGACTTGGTTTCGCTATAGGACAATCTCGAGCTATATGTCCTTCTTTTCCATAGTTATAGCATGCTTTAAATTATTGTGGGCAGTTTGGGCTGATGTGTCCCTCTTTCCCGCATTTATAGCATATGACCGGTGGTCGTTCTCCTCCCCTAGAAACAGTTGATGCTAGTGCTGATGTCGACGTCTTCACGTTCTCATTGTTGTACCTTCTCTTCTTGAAATCTCCTCCCGATTCACTTTTTCTACTATCATATCCACGATTACCACCGGAGTGGTTACCGCTTATGTCATACTTTCCTCCTCGCTGGTTGTCATTGCTCCGATGACTGCTGCCACCGGTACGACCTTGGTTGTTTTCCCTTGGTTGAATATAATCACTATCTCGTTCTAACAACTGAGCCCTGTTCACTACATCCAAATATAGAGAAAATTTGTGAGAAATGAGGTATTGACGTATTTCGGGTTTCAAACCTCTCAGAAACATCTGCGTCATACGTTCCTCATTCTCTACCAAATGAGGTGAAAACCTGGACAACTCCGCGAACTTAGCCTCGTACTGGGACACAGTCATGTTATTTTGTTCTAGTCTGATAAACTCTACCTCCTTCATATGACGAATACTTTAAGGAAAGTACTTGTCATTAAATAGTTTTTGGAACGTTTCCCAAGACATCTTGAGTGTGGCAGTCTGGGTATGCTTCACAGATTCCCACCAGTAATCTGCCTCTTCACGAAACATAAAGGTGGCAAGTAGAACCTTCTGTTCCTCCGTGCATCCCAAGACATCAAATATCTTGGTAATTTGCTTAACCCACGTCTCCGCCTTGATCGGATTCGGCTTTTCCAAAAACTCTGGTGGTCCCAATTCTTTGAACTACTTGGCAGTGACAATTCGCGTGTTGTTATTATCTCCACCTGTATTTTGCACACGAGTTTCCCTCGTCTGGTTTTGCATGAACTGCAAAAAGTTTCTAAACATCTCATCGTTTATCATCTGATCAGTGTTGTTTTCAGGATGAGCATTGCCTTTTTGTTGCACGTTCTCCTGGTTGGTGATTAAAGGTGCCTCCACGGTCTCATTCACTCCATTATTAACATTCTCAGCTGCCATTCTCAAATACTGCCATAAAACAAGGGTTAATTACACAAATTAACATATCATATATTAACCCTATGCTCCGACTGACCAATTAAATACCACATAAGCTTAGGTAGGACATACTAGTGAAGGATTTACTCGTCTCTCCCCTCCTAGTTCTATTCCCAGATCTCCGCCAGAGACTATAACCCTAACCTCTGATACCAACTGTAACGCCCCCCAAAATAGGTCCAGTCAACCCAACCCATTCTGAGTCGCCAAATACATGGTACAAAATTCAAATACAATCTTATATATCACACGGTCGTGCAAAATACGATCACACAATTGTGAGTGTCAATACAAATATGTAGAAAATATTAACATCCAAACTAAGTGCTCATTATAATTTTTATCACACTATTTATTAGAAATAGAGAGGACTACTACTGCTCTAACTCGGACCTTCACTCTGTCCCCCGACTAGTTCCTGCGACATTCTCATTTCCTGAAAAGGACAATAGATGAAAAGGGTGAGCTCAACTAGCCCAGTAAAGAATATTATGACTAAGATAATGGGAAATAAATTATCGTTAGTTTTCAACAAATCAGATAAAATATTATTGACAACAAGTTTTAGATCAATATTCACAACGGAAATAACAATTCATTAGAAGAGTTAAGTAGAGAAAGAAGTCTACTATCTTCTATGATTTAAAAGTCCATCATCAATATTTTATCCCTGTAACATCAATCAATATACATCTCAAATCAAATATTCATCTTTGCACTACGGGCCAAAGATATTCATTTGTATCACCAGTGGTCATGTTCATCTCAACACCTGTCCATCTTTGCACTACGGCCAAAGATATTCATCAGGTAATCATTCATCTTTGCTCTACAGGCCAAAGATATTCAGTTATATCACCTTTTAGGACTGAGGATGATGAAAAATATTTTAAAGAACGAATCCAGTGAGATAAAGGACAAAGATTAAGGATTCGTATTTTAGTTTGTCCAATTCAAAAATACTTTGTAATAATCAATTGTGGAGCAAAATTCAAGAATAAAGCTCAAAACTTAGATCTAATCAAAGATAGGAACCTTAACAAGCAACTTGGACAAATAGAAGAAAATTTAATTTTTTTCGTGAATAGTGTCGTATACGTGAATAGTAACCCCGACGAAAAAAGTAAGAATTTCATAATACAATATATGCCAATATTTTGGTATAATGATATTGAAAAGAATAAACATCATTTACGAAAGAAAATAACATCCCTTACCTCAAAAGAATAGTACTTCTGGCTGGAATATCGGATATAATACCGAAGAAAACTTGCACTGAATAGTTACACTCAAAGTATCTAAATACTCACAAAAATACACTCGATATTATAGAGAGAGAAAACTTCTGATTCTGGTGTGATTTTCAATTCTAACTTAAGCACCCTATTTATAGGAAAAGCTTAGGATGCCAAAGTAGACTTTCTGCTACCGACAGCTTTCATACGACCACCAAAAAAGATCAGCATTTTCCAAGCAATGACAAAAATGGGGCCCATTATTTTATTTTTTTAAAAATATTTATTTTTAAAACTTCAATAATTCATAATAAATAGCCATTTTATCATAAAAATACAAATGATATGTCCTTTTTATAGGAAATTTAATTCTCTACAACTTTATAGAAGGAAGTTTTTCCAAATTCCCAACCAAAAATAGTCGAAATCCACAAACGGGTGATTTTTCACAACAAAATACTGATAAAAACACCTTAGCACTAATTCCTTCTTTTATATCGACAAAATAAATATTTCTTTATCATATAAATTAATAATTAATTATTCACAAATAATATCACAGAACTACAATATTGACAACCAGGTCGTTCCCAAGAAAGAGGGGGCCTTCCGATAAGGATTTCTCCTTACTGGCGCGCAATTAAATAACCCCTCCTAGACAGAACTTTCTTAGACATTGTCAATAATGCTATCTAATAATATTATTCAAATAATATGAATTATTGAGTTGATAATGTGAAATACTGTGCAGTGACAATTATTGAATCAATAATACAAAATATCAACGGTAGCAATTATTGAATCAATCATATAAAATAGCAACGTAGCAATTATTGATAAAAAATATCAACGTAGCAATTATTGAACCAATAAAATATCATGCAATTATTGAATCAATAATATAAAATATTGAACAGTAATTACTGTAACAATTATTGAGTAAGTGACTTCTTACGTAAGAATCAATAATTTAAAATACTGTGCAATACCGCGTGCTACTGTGCAACAACGCGTATTACTGTATTTTTATCACCGGATATTTCAACAGTTTAACCGTAATAGTTTTACCGTTATTTATAAAAAGGTAATTTCTGTCGCTTTCTATATCCGACAATTATTCCATTATGGGGCCCACAAATAGCTGCGGCGTCGTACGAATATTCCCCGACAATAAGAATATTCCACGACCAAACGAATATTCTCCGACAACAATGAATATTTTATAACCACTTGCTTATTTTAAAATTTTTGCACATTTCACCCATAACTTTCACATTTATCAAATCAACACCTTACTATTTCAAAATAATATATAAAAATAATTAAATCTTTATTCATAAAAGTTGGGGTCTTACACAAACTGCCTAAATCGTGAAGCTGATCAAAACAAGATTGGTTGCTGCTCAAGATAGACAAAAGAAATATGTCAATCAACATCGACAGAACCGAGAATTCTTACTGGGAAGCTTCGTTTTCCTGAAGGTTTCTCCCTAGAAGGGGAAGATTCGATTTGGTAAGAAGGGGAAGTTGAGCCCCCGGTTTATTGGACCTTTTGAGTTACTATGAAAAGTTGGTGAAGTGGCTTACGAGGTGGCGTTACCTCCGGAGCTAGACAATATACACAACATATTCTATATTTCCGTGTTACAACCGTACAAACACGACTACAAGCATATAATAGAATACGAGCCTTTACAATTTGATAAAGACTTAACTTATGAAGAGGTTCCTATTCAAATAATTGATAGGAAGGAACAAGTACTTAGAAATAAAGTGATATCTTCTGTTAGGGTAATCTAGAGGAACCACAGTGCTGAAGAAGCCACGTGAAAACTCGAAGTTGTAATGAGAAAATCGTATCCTCAATTATTTGCTTAACCTTTGTGTAACCCTTTATATATCAATTCTGGGGACATAATCTTTTTAAAGGAGAAGAATGTAACAGATGAGATTTTTTTTATGTGATTCCGGGGACAAAATCCTTTTAAGGATGGAAGATTGTAACAAATGAGAATTTTATATATTAATTATAAATATTTATTAAATTAAATAAATATTTTATTTGATTTATTTATTGAGCTAAATAAATAAATTGTTAGATTGTTATGGAGTAATTTAATTAAGTACAATAGAATTAATTAAATTGATGTGTAAGTAATGGTGTAGCATAATTCTAATTTAATTGAGAATAATTAAATTAGAGCAATATTATGTGCTAAGTGTTTATAATGATTTACTAATTTGTTATATGAATTATAATTAATAAGGGAATTACAATTGTGCAGCAATTTAGTATTATGTGCAATTTTAATTAGTTAATAAATGTTAGCTTGTATTTAATTAAATTACAAGGTTGCAATTTAATTAAATAAAGTGTAGCATTTAAACTATGGGGTAAAAAATTATTAAAAGAATTAAAAAGGATTTTAAATTGATTTTACCAAACATGGACTTAGTTACTATTAATCTATTTTTTAAAAATAATGTTGTTTTGGCCAAACAAGCCTCATGGCTTTTCAAATTCAAAACTTTTAACTTATGTATTAATTGTATTTATATAATTATTATAGAGTCATTATATTTTATAAGTTATATATTATGTGTATATTACAATATACGTTAGTTAAAGGTTAGTCAGTTAAAACAAAACAAAGAAAAGAAAGAGTAGAGGAAATGTTAGAGAGAAACTCATAGAAGAAGAAGAAGAAGAAGGAAGAGGAGTCCTTGCTAGAAGCCATCTTCTTCTTCTTCCTCACAATCAAAGGGTAAAATCTCTAAGTTTCACTTTCTTCTTATTGTGTTTTATATATTCCATGTTTTTCAAAAAGAACTTCTCTATAATAATCTTTTTGTGTAAATTTCTTGATTATGATATGTGTATGGGATGTGTATATATATCTATATATATATATATATATATATATGCTCACATACGATTTTTATAGTTGTTTAAGTGATTCAATTCACGTAGATACGATGAACATGAAGAAATCATGTTCATAATAATTTAATGTGAGCTTATTTTGAAAATAGTCTTTAAATCATAAAAATTGGTATGTGTTTGTTAATTGTTGTTTAAATTGATCATGGATTATGTTAATATGTTAAGAATTAGAGTTAGTACAATTGGAATTTCATGAATTGGTTTAAAAACGAATTCGCAATATAAATTTTCATCAAAAACGCTTGATATTGTGTTTTCCTTAAAAATCATGAAAACTGTGTTTTGATTATGTGTTGTAACGATTTTGTATATTATAATCATGTTAAAAATCTAAAATTTTGTTTTCATTAAGTTTCATGTACATCATGTTGAGAAAAATCGGAGTTTGGTGTGAAGAAATATGCCAAATTGGCTTATTTCTCTGCCGTTCGCGGGCTAGGGGAACCCACCAGTAGTGGGCCCCGCCCCAGCTGGGCTTTTATCCTGAGAGGACCCGCCCTAGCGGGGCAACCTGCTGTCCGGGAATTTTGTTTGTGCTTCGTTGAGTTTTTGTGCAGTGGTTGTTTACCTAACTTATATTAATGACTTGTTAAGTGTAATAGAAAATGAAATAACTTACTTTTGATATGTTTAAGATGACTTGAAGTCTTATATGAATATATTATATGTGTACGTGTGTATTACTTTCATAAGGTACGCCTGATAGTTTAAAGCGTTATAAGCTTGTGAAGTGAATGTTGTGACTATAGACTCGCGTATATGACTAGTTAGCAACTTATGTTGTAAACCACGTTGTGAGTTAAACTTAAGTAAGAAGTTCAACTATGTTAACGTAGCAATCGTGTACTAATTGATATTATAAAAACAATGTAATATGTAGGGTAATTGTGGAAGTGGTTTGTAATCATAAAGTGTAGCTTGCGCTTGAGGCAAGTTTTCTAATCCTTATTCTTTTACGTTAAGCAAGTTTCCTAAGACATTTCTTTTACGTTTATGCGAGATTTCTCATTGAATCTTTTCATTGTGCAAGTTCTCTAACCCTTGCTCATTATATCATGCAAGTTTATTTTCGATTCTTAACTTGTTATGTATTGTACAAGTTATATTGTATTCTAATGTTCATAATGCACAATTATTGAAGTTATTGTCATAATGATGTGATCTTGACTTAATTGTTCAAGCGAGATCCACCGATCTTTCGAATGCTTTAAGTTATTCCAAAGCATGTCTAGTTATTATGAAATCTATTGTTGTATCTTACATTTGGTTCAGGATTCTTATATTATCGAACTGTTAAAGTATCGTGAGTCGATTCAACTACTCCTTAGTTGATGATAGTTGAAACTCCAATTTCCTTTTAACTATCCAAACTAAACTTTCTTTGGTGCGGATTTGTATTCAAATACTGAGATGAACAACCCTATTTATTATGGGAGGTTACTACGCGAAAGCTTAGAATGTTTGTGCACAATACATGATACGAAAGGCTGATCCTGAAAGTAGTATGCATACAAGCCAATCATGTATGATGATAAAGCATATACTTTGGAGGCAATCTTATTTATTTATTAATAAAAATATTCATTTATTAAAGGCATTTAATTATCTACATGGTGCTGGTTTTATAATATGTAAATAACCCATAGTTTTAAGCAATGCTTTTAGAATCATGATGATGATCATGCCAATGAGATCTAAATTCTTATAAAGCACTAAAACTAAAATAGTTCCTAATCATGGGATTACTAAAAAGGGGATTAGTAAATCCGGATAGATTAGTACATATGTTGGTTGCTCATTGGATGAGGATGATTGATCTCATAATCATTTGTGTGGAGACACTAAAGCAAGTATGTAGGTGCTTATTGGAGAATAAGTTCACTGAACGTGACTCGCTATGGAATACCTAATGGAGTTTTACTCGCCTGTCAATAGGAATTCCTAATGTGATAGTAGTACAAGTGATCCTTGGACTTGAGATCATCATAGTATCTTGTATGTAATGAATTATACTTTGACTTATTCCTTAAAGCCCTTTAGGGTATATAAAAGGGTATGCTTGGGTATAATGAGTTACATATGGAGACAATGAATGATCAATAAAGAATCTACCACCTCTAGTAAAGGAGGAGATATGTCCTATGTGATTCGTTAAATGACAACCCAGGAATCCTTGGCCAAGGGTAAAATGAAATTAGAAAGGAGTTTCTAATTTACATTATTTGGAGTTGTGCATTTTCTAATCGAAATACATATAATTAAATAAAATAAGACTTGACAGTAAATTCATGTCTTATATTTAATTGGGACATTGTATGGTGGAAGGATTGAATTGTATGGTAACTATTTACTCACAGGTTCTTTTACGATTAATGTTGAAATCTATATTATCTGGAAAGTCGTTGATCGCTAGGGAGGCTTATCCCTATTGTAGAATAAATATTATTTATTTACATAGATTATTAGTTTAATTTATTTATTTAAATAAGATTAGAATTGTTCTAATTGATTTATTCACAACCGGTTTAATATGGAGAACCTAAAGGGTCACACCATAAAAGGAAGAATAATTATTTAAGAAGGTAATGGCATAATCGTAATAATGCATTAAGTGAAATTAATTTAATCTATGGTGATAAAATAAATTAAATAGCTTAATATTTATTATTTAATATTTTGGAAATATTAAATATAAATTAATAAGAGGAGTCTTATTAATATTACTATAATTATTATTATTTTAATTTCTAAAGGAGTTTAGTAATTAATTTATTATTAGTACTCTCATTTATTCCTAATAAGATTAGGAGACAAATTAATTAAATAAATTTAATTAATTATTTCCCATGTGGTGGGAAGCCTAAATTAATTAAAGGAGCTTAATTAATTAAAAGAAATCCCATGTCTAATAGGATTAGAAGGATCGACCAATATCTATATAAGAGGATTCTTATAATAGATATTACTTGATGCAATTTCAATTGTTGGAGAGTACTCCTTTTCTATAGAGGATAGAAAACTAAGTCAACCACCCTCCTTCTTGATAATTCATCTTCCTTGGTGGATCACCTCTAGATGCCAAACACTTGGGTGGCTAACGTTGATCAAATGAAGGAATCTAATCCGAAAATTCAAGGAGATCACGAAGAACAAGGAGTTGAACTTGTACCTGTGGAAGCTTCGTTCTACAAGGGTATGATTCCAAAACTTCTTATTTATCGTTTTAAATTAATAATTTGCATAAAGGATGATCCGGGTAATGGTTTTGTAGAAATTTTTTTAAACTCTGATATACCATGCTTCCCCTAATTTTTGCAATTTGATTGCGTCACGATTTCGTACAAACCCAACAGATCCCCCTAAGTACGAGTTAAAGGTCCATAGTCTCACTGATTGTTAAAGGTTTTAAATAAAAATATTTATAACCTAGGACATAGTTCAAGGTCGTATGACCCTCAGATAAATTCTATATTCAAATTTTAAATATGATGAAAGAATAATTATTCAATTCTTTATTTTGACGAAAGTAAATTATTTCAAACCCTTTTTGAAGTTATTCAGTTATGTCATATCATTGTTATATTTCAAGTGAGATTTTGTTTGCTCACTCTAGTACATTTATAACCCCTTGCAGTTAAAGCCAAGAATGTTGACGTACCGTCAACCAGTAAAGGGAAAGAAAAGATGAGCAAGTGAAGACTTGTTGTCTTCAATCTTGATTGTAATAAGACTAGTTTATGATATTTTATTTCTTCACTTATTTGTTATGTTAAGGTTAGATAACCCTGGGATTTATTTTGGACAAGGTTGTAATCCTTTTATAAGGAAGATGATTTTTATTTAAGTAATTATGAAGGTTGTAATCTACTTTGCAATTATTTATTATGGGGTAGATGCATGTTTTATTTAGAAAGTGAACACCAAATCTTGTGAAAACGAAGTACCCGAATTTGGGGGTGTCACAGATCTAGTTAATAGATATCATATACTTGGTTCCATTCTAAAGCCGTATAATACGGTTTTAGCTAGTAAACCAGTCCTTATTGATCCATTTTGTTCACCCCAGAAAAATGTTCCTAAAAGTCAAAATTCATAATATATTCCTAATTATCAAGTCAATCTTTTTCATGTCGAAACAATCATGAAACCCAAGAATGATCCAATTAGTTTGGCTGCCCAGTTCTTCCCAACTGGATGGCATTTTCTTCCCCTAGCTCCTTATAAATCACTTACATTTTATAAGGACATCCTTCTTCAAACCGAGTCATTTGCTATGAAGCCCATTTATGATAAAAATGATTCCTCAAAAATCATTTTCCATTCACTTTATATTAAACAGATTATTTCTCAATCTGATTGGGGAAAGCATCCTTCGGATCTTAGTCCAATTGCTAGTCAAAATCATTATTTTTGTTTCTATAATTATATTGAAGCTTGACATAAGATTTTCCATCAACAAAACCAAGCGTTCAACCATTCATGGTTTATTCAAATTGATCATAAATTCAAAAGTCAAATCCCCTTCTAGTTTATTCTTTGGTGGTCTCGCTATGGTCCTTCCTTCGATACTTTCCCAGATTTGCTTCAGTCACAAGTTCATCACTTCGTAAATCATAGTCAATATAATCCAAAGTTTGAAGGTTTCCCCATACTGCTCCAGTTTTCTAGTAAATATAAGATTCCTTGGATCTTAAAATGGCAGTATAATCTTCAAACACCAGTCATAGAGCCAGTTTTTCAGTCTCCTTCTCAATCATCCAGTAAAGTCGTCAGTAGTCAAGAAGTTTCCATGGTCACCAGAATTTTCTTTATTAAATGGTGGGATAAATTTGATGTTTAACAGAATTGTAGGTCAAGTTCAAAAAGAATTTCCCTCCAATCCTATTAAATCTATCCCTGACAAAGGTTCTTCCAATAAATCTAAATCTAAAGAAGTTCGTCCTTCCGTCTCTTTAGATTTTTCAAAAATTAAAGAGTGTTCTAGTCTTGAGTTACAAAAGTTAGCTCAAGCCATCCAAGACAGAGTCAGTCAGCTTCATGCAGAAATTGAAGCTAGTGAGTGTTCGTGTTCTTCCTCCAAGAAAACCAGTAAAGCTGATGAAGAAGATGATGACAATGATAATGATAATGACCGTTATGGCAGCATTAATTTGCAAGATGCTCAAGACCCATTCGCCTAATCATGCTCCTACTTTCCCACCGAAAGTAGCTTCCAGTCATATGCAGATGTCCTCTAGTCACATACAGATGTCCCTCAAGATTTTAGTCAAAAGATTCCGCAAATTACGCCTCTATAAGCTCAATCAGTATGTCGACCATATACCTAAAGCGACCAAAAGTTTTCTCATTTAGTCAAAAGTGGTTTGTAATTATTCACTTTTGTAATAGTAAAGGTCAGATCCGATTTGTAATAGTAAAGGTCAGTTACTGTTTGTAATAGTAAAAGTCAGTTACTATTTACTTTTGTAAAGTTTGTAATAGTTTTTTCTTATTATAAAAGAAAGATAGAGTCAGTTTGAGAGGTAGGCTTCATCCACTTCTTCTCTTCTTCTCTCTAAATGTACCAGTCAAGATTGTAGCTTGTGCTACCCTTGTAAGTTATTTCCCTTGTACATATTTTATGATTTAATAATATTATATTTTATTAGTAATTGTTGTGTTAATTCATGCGTCACTCTCTCTCTCTACTTCCGCCTTCTACTGGTATCAGAGCTAACTTTTGGTCATTACGAATGGATAGTTCAGCCATTCGGACCCAAAAATGCCCCCATTGAATTTCAAAATATCCTCAATGATATTTTGAATCTTTTAAGTCATTTTATTATTGTGTATTTAGATGATATTCACGTCTTTTCTAAGCAGTTTTATACCTATCACTGGGATGAATACTGATTTGCCAAAATCCTGACTTGAGTTCAAATTTACTGAAAATGGTGGCATTACTAAGTCTACACAGAAGATCCTCTTTGTTAGGTAATGGGTACCTAATCCATACGATATTTTTCCAATCTAATTTAAATTCTTTGTTAAGAACTCTCAACTGAGGATTAATAGGAGTTTCAAAATCTGATTGAGTGGGTAATTCTAAAGGTGTAGGAGAAAGATCTTGCTCATCTTCTACAGATTCAGTAGTGGTGTAGCAAGGACGAAAGCCAAGATCTTAAACTGAAAAGAGAAACATTACTTTTTATGATTGGTATGAAGAATATCATTCTAAATGTAATGTTTTAACTAAAAGCCAGTGGATCAAGGAAGATAAGACGAAGGTATCGTCCAGTCATCCTCCTTTAGAAACTGTTCTTTTATCAGTTAAAAACACTTCAGTTATCGCTAGTCCTTTTAAGCTAGCTGATGGTTATAAAGATAAAAAAAATATTTTTGAACAAAATAATTTCACTAATCAATATTTAGTAACTATAGGAAAATAGTTGGATAAAATCGAAGAAAAATTTGATCAAACTGTTATTCAAAAATCTGATAAGAAGAGTGATCAACCTTTATTAAGCCTTCCTAAAAATAGAGTTGACTTGGGATTGCCTAATAAAGAGTCTGAACTGATTAAAACTATTGATAAATTATTTAAAAAATTAACTCCGGGTGAAACTAGTGGAACTATTGCTGTCATAGATCAGGTTGAAGAATCTGAAAATGAAAGCATTAGCCCTTCAGATTTTGAATCTGAAGCTGTTTCAATTCCTGATGTTAATGATCAGCTTAATAAATTAACTTTTAATAAAACAAGTATAACAAAAAATTGGTATACTAGACCTACTCCTCCAGACCTTTAGTTTGAAGAGAAAAATCTAGATAATCAATTTTCTGTTTCATCCAATAAATTTTATGAATGGAATATTGATGGTTTAAGTGAGCATCAAATTCTTAATAAGTTAAATCATATGTCTATGGTAGCCAATAGTTATATTACAGCATTCAGTCATCTTTCTCAACCTGACATTGTTGAAATATTAACTAATGGATTTACTGGTACTCTTAGATCTTGGTGGAAAAAACATCTCACGGAAGATTCTAGGTTAGCAGTAATTTTACTGGTATTCTAAATAATTTTATAATTAAAATAAAGAGTTTATTTTAATCTTAAAATTGGATTTCATGCAAATTTAAATTGCCCATTAAATGATAATAATATACATATGGAATGTTTTAATTCATGATATGAATATTTATTTATTGATGCATATGGTGATATGTATGATAATAAATGGGATTGATTATGGGACTATTGACCAATGTGATTGAATTTTATTTTAGTTGAATGCTTGAATGAATGAGTTTTATTAAATTGGGTCAGCGTACCTCGTCTTCTCTAGTTTTTTCTTGATGTAAAATTCTATCTCCCTCCTATGTACCTCCCCTTGACTGTTGATCAAGGTTTATATTTAAATTAAATAGTTTAATGTAATAGAAATAGTTAGAATTATCTTGAATAAATTGGAGATCAAAGAGCAAGGAGCGCGTGAAGACCCATTTGTATGGAGCCCGGGTTTAAATGTAATAGTTACGTTTAAATTTAAATTCTTGCACTCCTAGGTTTCACCTTTTGGTTCACTTGGTGGCTCTTGTGAACAAAACAAGAATAAAAGTCCATAATCAATCCTGGTAGAATATAGTATTCTATATGTGTATGCTAAGTATTATATATATTATATTTTATGCAAACATGCTTCGCATGTTTAATAAAATGATGTGTATTTTATATATATATGTGCATGCGCGTTAAACAAGATGAGACAAATAATAACAAACTCCTCAAAGAAATTATATGAAATCTAAAGCGTTTAAAGATATTGGGAATATCAAACGTCGCCTTCTAGCATGATAAATTAATAGAGTATTAAATATTTAATACAAGTTTGTTGTGCACACACAAGGCGATTATTGCGTTTTTAAGATATTAATTTAATCACATTTGATGCTTATAAAGAAAATTAAATAATATTGCTTTGTTGTGCATACACAAGGACAATATTTTTCTTTTTTGAATATATGGAATGCTAGGTTGGACTTACCTTAAATCATTTTAGTTTGGATGTGCACACACTTGACCATTATGATCTAAGAGGCAGAATACGAGTTAAATGTCGATATAATTGACAAGAGTTGTCTATCTATTTATTTATATATCGTTTGTTGTGCACACACAAGGCTATATACATTTGAAATGGGATCCTTATTCTCACTAGTAAATCTTTAATTAGATGTTGTCGAACTATATAAGTGAGGGTAATATAGTTTGAAGAAAATAGTGGGAGATACCAATTTAAAATAAGACCTAATTTATTTTGGTATTAAAATTAATTAAATAAAATTTTGCTAAAATGTTATCTTTTCATATGCAGAAATTTAAAAATGTCAAAATCACTAATTTCATTGCGTAGCATACTTGATGCTAACAAACTAACCGAGCCGAGTTACACAGACTAGTTAAGGAATCTGAGAATAGTTCTCACTGCTGAAAAGATTTCTTATATCCTAAATTCAGATGTCCCTGGAACTGTTCCAGAATCAGCCTCTGAGGAAGAGATAGCCACCATTTTAAAGTGGCAAGATGATCTATTTGTGGCTCAATGCATCATGCTAGCATCCATGAATAACGAGCTTTAGCGTAAGCATGAAAATATGGATGCTCCTACTATGTTGTTTCACCTCAAAGAGTTGTATGGTGAACAAAGTAGGACTGCTAGATATGAGATATCTAAAGCTCTTCTGATCTCGGATGTCCGAGGGCACAACCGTTGAGACTCATGCCCTAAGGGTGATCAATCTGATTGAACGTCTTGGACAGCTTGGGTTAGTCATGGATGGGGAGTTGAGTCAAGACTTGGTCTTGCAGTCACTCCTTGAGACCTTCTCGCAGTTCGTTGTTAATTTCCACATGAATAATTTAAATGTCAGCTTGCCTGAATTACTTAACATGTTGAAAACTGTAGAAGGTCACTTCCCATCTAAGAAGAACCATGCCGTAATGGTGGATTCTTCCAAGAAAATGAAGAGGCCCAAAGTATCTTCTGAAAAGAAGAAATCTAAGAAGGTTAAGGGCAAGGTGAACACAAAGGAACAAAAGAAACCTGATCCAGCTAGCAAAGGAATGTGCTTCCATTATAATGAGTCGGGTCACTAGAAGAGGAACTGGAAGAAGTTTCTGGCAGAGAAGAAGCTTGGAGAAGCTTCGACTTCCAATCAAGGTTTGTTCATGATTGAAATTAATTTTTCAGATAGTCAAAATTCTACTTGGGTATTGGATACTGGCTGTGGTTCTCACATATATAATATTGTGCAGGGACTGGTCAGAAGTAGAAAGCTGAACAAGGATGAGGTTGTCCTACTAGTGGGAAATGGAGCAAAGGTTGTTGCATTAGCTGCCTACGGGCAAGTCCATTTATTTAAATAATTGTTATTTTTCTGAATATCATTAGAAACATTATTTTTGTTTCCGTATTAGATATGGATGGATTTGACATTATAATAAAGAACAACAGTTGTTCTATTTATAATAACAATATTTTATATGGTGTTGGTAATTTGCGAAATGGACTTTATATACTTGACTTGCATGAAAATATATTTCAAATTGAACAAACTAAGAAAAGAAAAAAGAGATGATGTTAATTATACCTATATATGACACTTTAGACTCGGTCATATCAATGAAACAAGATTATCCAAGTTACATAAGGATAGGCTCTTAGAGCTATCCGATTATGATACATATCCAACTTGTGAATCTTGTCTTATGGGTAAAATGACTAAATCTCCTTTTAGTGGAAAAGGAGAAAGAGTTACAAAGTTGTTAGCGTTGGTTCACACAGATTTTTGTAGACCTATGACAACGAATGCACGGGGAAGGTATTCTTATTTTATTACTTTCACTGATGATCACTCAAGATTTGGATATATGTATTTAATGAAATATAAATCTGAATCATTTGAAAAGTTCAAAGAGTTCAGAAGTGAAGTAGAGAAACAAACGGGCAAGAGTATTAAGATTCTTCGATCAGATTGAGGTGGAGAATACTTAAGCGATGAGTTTCTCAATTGTCTCAAAGATAATGGTATAATCTCACAATGGACTCCACCAGGTACACCACAGTTAAATGGAGTATCTCAAAAGGAGAAATTGAACATTGTTGGACATGGTTCGTTCCATGATGAGTTTTACCGATCTTCCAATTTCATTCTGGGGTCATGCTCTAGAAACGGCTACATATCTACTAAATAAGGTCCCCTCGAAATACGTCCCCCAGACTCCATATGAGATGTGGACAAGAAGGAAACCTGGTCTTAAGCATGTTAAGATTTGGGGAAGTCCAGCTTATGTGAAAAGGTTTCAAAATGATAAGCTTGGGACAAGATATGATAAGTGCACGTTTGTGGGATATCCTAAAGAAAATTTTGGGATACTATTTCTACAATCCTACTGAGCAAAAGGTGTTTGTTGCGAAATGTGACACCCCCAATCCGGGTACTTCAATTTCCACAAGATTTGGTATTCACTGTACAAATATCATATATATATCTACCCATAATAAAGGAAAACTATGAAATAGATATAAATAAATCTTCCCTTTATTGGGTTACAACATCTGAATAACAATGAATCAATCCCATGTCATACAAACCTTAAATCTTAATGCAAAAACATAAACAAATACATAAGTCTTAAACAACAACAAAGTCTTAAACAACATAATATCAAATAAATAACAAGTCTTCAACACTTGTTAACTTTGCCCTTGCCTTTGCTAGAGGAAGGCTCGTCGGATCTTTCATTCTTAACTGCAATGTTATTATGCAAGAGTGAGCATGATTGCCCACAAGTATAAATTATAATGACAATAATAACATTGAGAGAATTCAAAGAAGTCTGAATAACAAAAAGCTCGACTTTTGAATCGAGAATAAATAACAAGAATCAAAAGTGTGCCTGAGGGTCATAAGACCTTGAACTATGTTCCAGGTTGTTAAGTATTTCTACTTTAAACCTTTAACAGTCATAAGACTATATGGACTCTACTAGTCGTACTTAGGGGGATCAGCTCTTGGTACCATACTGTGCACAATATCTCAACGCTAAAGCGTAAAGAATCCCCTATAAAGGGTTGTTCATCTCAGTTTGACATCAGAGTTCGCACCAAAGATAGTTTAGTTTGGATAAGCTCAATAATAGTTCTAGAATTTAGAGCGTTCATCAACTATGAACTAGTCGAACCAATAGGGGTTCGCTAGCCTTACATGGTTCAACAATAAACGTTATTCAAATTGAATAATAATTCTCAAGAGTATACAATCGAATAAGTATTGTATAAATGAAGTAATACTTTAAAGAATTTATAATATCTCATATGAAACTTATCTCGAATGAACAAGAATAAGAACTTGCATCATAATAGTTCGAGAATAGAAAGCTTGTTCAATAACTAATTTGAGTTTAGAATACTTGCTCAATAAAAGTAAAGTTAGGAATAGAACACTTGCTCAATTTAAAGAGTATAGTTAGAAAATTTTGCTTCACAATAGTAAATTAGAGATAAAATACTTGCTCAACGTAAAAGTAAGGTTTAGAAACATGCCTTATGCACAAGCTACAATTACACTTACAATTCACTTCCTCAACGTCCTACACATTACATTATGTATAGGATATCGATTAGTTCCATTACAACTATGTTTAACTGTTGCACTTCTCACTTAAGTTCAACTTAACAACTTGGTTCACAAGTCTTGACTTGTTAATTAACCACATAACGTGAATTTAAACCACAACATGTATACCACATAATATGACTCTTAAACGACCATAATCAACCTTACGACGACAATATCCGAATTCACACATAACTTGTTGATATGAGACTTCAAATTATCTTATACATGTCAACAATATGTTAAATTATTATTTTATATACTTAACATGTCATCCGATTCGTTACATTTAGTTAGTTCCTCATGTTAGGGCTTAAAACACATAAAAAAAATTTGGACAGCAAGGAAGTCTGCTGAGGCGGATATTACTAGGCTAAAAGTCCGCGGGGGCAGATGTGCCTCTGCTGGTCCAGTCGCAGTTCGCGAAAAATTTCAAAGAAAGCCAAATAAATCCAAATTAAACTAACACGACGATTTTTTTATGTTACCCATAAAGTATAAACTTCATAGGAACATCAAATAATGAATCTAGCATGCTTTTAACACTTTAGATAATATAATCACTCAAATTAAAACACTTAAATTCACTGTTCTTGGTCTTTTGAAAAGTTTCGAGAGAAATTATAAAATTCAACATTACAGATTCGTTATAACTCTGAATCTGTCCGTTTAAAGTTCATTTTGTTTATTTAAACATATATAATCATAATCAACTATCAATTTAAAGTTAATTAAACAGTTAGAGTGTTCTTCATACTTTTCATACTCTGTAACTCATGAAACTTTGATTAAAGTATATTTATAAGAAATTAATTATTTTAAAACATACATAGATGATAGAAAATATTTTATGATCATATACTAACATGTATACACACATATAATCAATAATCATTGATAACTTTAGTCACAGAACTCAAAATTGATTTTTTCATGGAGAAAACATAAAAACGTGTAATTAATGGCTTGGGTTGAAGAATCATACCATTGCTAACTCTGTTTGATGATGATATGAACTCTAGAATCTACAATTCTTCTTTTTAATTCTCAAATTCTCTCTTTTTCTTTAACTTTCTAACTTTTTTGAACTTCTTCTGATATAAGATATAAGGATACTGATATATAATATATGTATAGTATATCACGTATAATGATTAACTGGTAGAGATAGTGGGTCAGTTAATTAACTGACACCCACTATCTTAATGGCATGTTTGGTTGGCTCCTCTACTAACTCATTCCAATTATATTAATTAAATGCTTATTATATAGTTTAATGGCACACTTCTAATTAATCAAATAATCTTATTTAAATTTAATTAAATAAAATATAATAATCCACATTAAATCACACTATCACATAATTAAAATTATTATTTATTAATTATGTCAAATCATTAAATCTCTAATTAATTATTAATTTAATTAGAATAACATTATGCTTATTAAATAATCAAATAAAATCAATTAAATTCACACTTTGACTATAAAAATTCTCCACATTAATTTAATCAACGTAACACATATAATTAAATTAATCTACCACAATTCTATCACATAATTATTTAACTCAATAAATCATCGATAACTCAATAAATAAATCGTCAAAAATATTTATTTAATTTAATAAATATTAAAATAAATTATAAAATTCTCGTTCGTCACATCTTTCTCCACTTAAAAGGATTCTGTCCCTAGAATCACGGTTCAACTAAATTCATCCCGTTACATTCCCCCCTTACAAAGATTCTGTCCCCAGAATCGCTTACACATTAATTAAGCAAATAAGTGTGGGTAAGTCTTCATCATATATTCTTCGAGTTCCTATGTAGCTTCTTCAGCGTTGTTGTTTTTCCAGATTACCTTAACAAAAGGTATCACTTTATTTCTGAGAACTTGTTCTTTCCTGTCAACAATCTGAACATGAACTTCTTCATAGGATAAGTCTTTTTCAAATTGCAGCGGTTCATATTCGATAACATGTTTGTAATCAAGTTTGTATGGTTGTAACACTGACACATGGAAAACGTTGTGGACATGCTCTAGCGCCGGAGATAAGGCTACCTCATACGCAACTTCTCCGATTCGTCGCAACACTTCAAAGGGTCCAATGAACCTCGAACTCAATTTTCCCTTCTTGCCGAATCTGATCTTTTTCTTCAAGGGAAAGACTTTGAAGAAAACAAAGCTACCCGATTGAAATTCTACATTCTTGCGATGTGGATCAGCGTATTTCTTTTGCCTATCCTGAGCTGCTACCAATCTTGTCCGGATCACCTTGACGATTTCTGTTGTCTATTGTACCAGTTCTGGACCTAGCAATTGTCTTTCGCCAACTTCATCCCAGTATAGTGGAGTTCTACACTTTCTGTCGTACAACGCTTCTTAAGGCGACATGCCAATACTTGCGTGGTAACTGTTGTTGTGACCGAATTCAACGAGCGGTAAGTGATCATCCCAATTTCCTTTGAAATGCATGATGCACGCTCTTAGCATATCTTCCAATGTCTGGATCGTCCTTTCACTCTGCCCGTCGGTCTAAGGGTGATATGTCGTACTCATTCTCAACTGTGTCCCCAAGCATTCCTGCAGTCGCTTCTAGAAATTCGATGTGAAGAGCGGATCTCGATCAAAAACAATCGACACTGGAACTCCATGCCTTGAAACAATCTCTCTCACATACAGTTTTGCTAACTGGTCTAAGTTGAATCTGATCTTGATCGGAAGGAAGTGTGCTGATTTCGTGAATCGGTCAACGATAACCCATACTGCGTCGTAGCCTTTTTGATTTGTCGGAAGGCCAACTACGAAATCTATCGTAATATGTTCCCATTTCCATTCTGGGATCTCTAGAAGTTGTAGCATATAACTCGGCCTCTGATGTTCTGCCTTCACTTTCTGACACGTCAGGCACTTGGCAACACTATCGGCAACATCTCTTTTCATATTCGGCCACCAGACATGTTGTCGGAGATCCTGGTACATCTTGGTACTCCAGGGGTGAATCAAATACCGTGAACTTTGAGCCTCGCTCAAAATGTCCTCTTTAATATCTGACACTAGCGGTACCCAAACTTTGCTCTCAAATTTCAACAGTCCCTCACTGTCTGCCTTGAATTTCAGTTCATTCCCTTTGGATATCTTCTGCTTTATCTTCTCATATTCTTCATCCTGAAGTTGTGCTTCTTTAACCTTATCCAGCAAGGTTGTACCAGATCCTAGCTGGAACAGCTTTTCGTCGGTCTCCATAGGATATCTCACCTCCAGTTCCAGCTTCTCCATTGCTGAAATTAGTTCCTCCTGGGCAGTCAACATCATCAACTTCTCTCGACCCTTTCTGCTTAAGGCGTCGGCCACCACATTCGCTTTACCCAGATGGTATAGGATCTCACAATCATAGTCCTTGATTAATTCCAACCATCTCCTCTGGCACATGTTCAAGTCCTTCTGTGTAAAAATATATTTCAGACACTTGTGGTCTGTATATATTTCACACTTCTCTCCGTAGAGATAGTGTCTCCAGATCTTCAAAGCAAAAACCACCGCAGCCAATTCCAAGTCATGGGTCGGATACCGCTTCTCATAGTCCTTCAATCATGACGCATACGCAATGACCTTGTCATTTTGCATAAGTACACAGTCTAGTCCTTTATGCGACACATCACTATATACCACAAAGTTTCCTGTGTCATCCGGAAGAGATAACACAGGTGTTGTACTCAACCTCTTCTTAAGCTTTTGGAAGCTTTCCTCACACTTCTCCTTCCAAATGAATTTCACCGCTTTCCTAGTCAAATTCATCAGCGGAGTTGCGATCTTCGAAAAGTCTTGAATAAATCTTCTATAGTATCATGCCAATCCAAGAAAACTTCTCACTCTTGACGTTGTCTTCGGCTGATCCCAATTCATCACAGCTTCGACCTTGGAGGGATCTACAGAAATTTTGTCCTTATCAACACATGTCCAAGAAATTGCACCCACTCAATCCAAAATTTGCATTTCAAAAACTTGGCGTACAACTTCTCTCTCCTCAACGCCTCCAGTGTCACCTTTAGATGTTCAACATGTTCCTCCTTGATCTTTGAATACACCAAAATTTCATCGATAAACACCACTACTAATTTGTCCAAAAATGGATTGAACACTCCGTTTATTAGGCCCATAAATGTTGTAGGAGCATTCGTTAGACCAATGACATTACTAAAAATTCGTAGTGACGATACCGAGTCCTAAACGCTGTCTTCGGAACATCCTCTGTCCTCACCTTCAACTGATGGTAACCACTTCTCAGATCTATCTTCGAGAAGTACCTCGCTCCCTTCAACTGATCAAACAGGTCGTCAATCCTAGGCAACGGATACTTGTTCTTAATTGTGACCTTATTTAACTCTCTATAGTTGATGTAGAGCCAGTATCATCCCGTATTTCTTCTTAACAAATAACACCGGCGCTCCCCACGGCGATACGCTCGGTTGAATGTACTTGTTATCCAAAAGTTCTTGTAGCTGCACCATCAATTCTTTCATCTCTACTGGAGCCATACGGTTTAGTGCCTTCGATATTGGAGCAGTTCTTGGTGCCAAATCGATCACAAACTCTACTTCTCTATTAGGTGGAAGTCTTGGCAAATCGTCAGGAAATATGTCCACGAAGTCCCTCACTATTGGTATTTCCTTCAACTTCAGGTTCTCTTTGCGACTATCGACTATGTAGGCTAAATATCCTACATAGCCTTGTCTCAATAACTTTCTGTCCTGCATCATCTTCAGATAACTCGCTTATCTAGGCGACTTGCTGCCATAAAACACATCCTTTGATGGAGTCATAAGGATAATACATTTCCTCTGGTAATCAATTATCGCCCCATAATTGAATAGCCAATCCATTCCCAAAATAACGTCGAATTCCCCAAGTCTAATCGGAATAAGATCTATGTTCATTACGTTACCCTTAATATCTACCCTACAGTTCTTGTGTACATACGTAGCAGGAATCACTTCCCTATTCGTAATCTCTATGTTCATAGGGTATTCTAACTCGTCCTTAGGCAATTCTAAGTTCTTAGCAAAGTCATCGGATATAAATGAATAAGTAGCACCCGAATCAAATAATACATAAGCATTAACTTTATTGATCGGAATGATACCTGACACCACATCGCGAGACTGCACAGCATCCTCCACTGTCATGTTTAATGTCCTAGCAGTAGGTCGGTTAGTTACGATTGGTCCCCTGATAGTCAGAGCATTTCCACCGCTGCTTCCTTTGTTCCCACCTGATCCTGCCCCTCCAGATACCTTATTGGGGCAATCCCTGGCCAGATGGTCCTTTGACCAACATGTGAAGCAGGCACCCTTCCTAGGGTTAGGGCAGTTAGGAGCTATGTGGCCTTCCTAACCACAATTGTAGCATACCCGCTTTACTTTCATACAGACCCCTAGGTGAGTTTTCCTGCAGGTCGGACATGCTTCTACCCTTTTCTTCTGGCTCCCATATTAATTTCAGGTTGATGGGCTGTCATTCCACCTTCGCTTCTGACTGTTGCTTCCCCCAGTGTTGCTACCACTAGCCTTATTTCCTTCACCTTCATTCTTCTTCTTTTTCAGCTCATGGTAGTATTTGGTCATAGCATCGCTCCCACCTTCAACGAGGATAGCCTTCTCCAATACTCTAGCAAAGGTGTACAGCTGGAACATCGACACCTTGCTATACAACTAGGGCTTCAGTCCCTGTTCAAACCTCCTTGCCTTTCTCTCGTCGGTATGTACTTGGTATATGGCAAACCTAGCCAGCTCATTAAATCTTGCTGCGTAATCTGGTACAGACATATTACCTTGCTTAATCTCCAGAAACTGCACCTTCTCAAAGAACATTTCCTTAAACCTCTCCCAGGTTATGACGCCCTCTCCTCCCCTGACCTTGTTTGCTTACCACCAATAGCTAGCTTCCACTTTTAGCATGAACATTGCGTAAGCCGTCTTCTGGTCCTCATTCACCCTAGCGATGTAGAAAAAGTTTTCCATTTCCATAACCTAAGTTTGAGCTTCTATTGGGTTCATGGATCCTTTAAACTCTGGCGGTCCCACCGCCTTAAAATCTTTGAACGTGGTGTTCGGTGGAGCTTGCGGCTGATTGTTCATAGCTCCTGTCAACAAATTCAACAACTACTGGACGGGGTTGGCGTTGGCATTGGCGTCGTTATTATTTGTTGACCCTTCTTCAGCTGGTCAACAGTTTGGTCGTCTTCTCGGCGGCATATTTCTATTAAGATATACGCTTATTAGATCTTTATTCAATTCTTTAAAATGCTTAACTTAAATACTTTAAGATAATACTTAACACATAACATCTCAAATAAACTCTAATATTTTATTCAACTAAAAGTTTTTAAACAAAAACAAGATAACATCACTACTATTTACATTAACTATCCCGAGATAAAGAATCTTCAGGATTTAAATCATCAAAATATTCCTTTGTTTATAATCACATCAGAATTTACATTATTAACTACCAAATAAGTATTCACATAATCATGTTGTTCCTATCACGGCCTACTAAGGCGTCGAACAGCTTTATTGCGTTCTTCTTCCATAATGCGGAACATCGTCCTACGATCCAGCATATACCAAGGTAGATCCTCAAACTAAACTGGGTAGCTCATAACCTTATCCTAAGCCTTATCAATCGTAGTCTGAAACGTGTAGTTCGTCTCCTCAATCATGGCCTTCTTTTCCCGACTGTTATCTTCAGCAAGATCCGCACGTCGTGAAGCCCTCATCCAAGCATCCTCTAATGTGGCACGCTTTGCTGATTCCTCTTTCAAATCATTCTTCAGCTTCTCTATCTCAGCTGACTTTTCTTCGCTTTGGCCCTTCTCATAGACCAACTCCCACTCTACGTCTCCAAGACGTGTATACAGGGTCTCAACCTCACCATCCTTCTGCTCGATGGTAGTCTGCTTAGTAACTGTCTGCTTCTTTAGCTCCTGAATAGTATCCCATAACTTTATGTTACGGTCATACAGCTCGTCGTACATCTCAGCACTGATAGAGTTCGGTGGGAACTCCTCAGGGTCTTCATCCTCCTCCTCGATTGCCTCAGCATGAATCTCAATCTCCTCAAAGTCCTCCTCTGAATCTAACACTGGCTCATGCTTCTGACCAACAATAGTGATCAAAGAAGATGGCTCACGTTGAACTAACTGCTCCCAGACTGTATAAATGTCTTGGGGCTCCTCCTCAATAGCCAGTAGGGGTAAAACCTCCCTAAACTGACTGGATCCTCCAACAGCCGACATCCGGACAATTAAAATTTTAAGTCTTAGTTATTACGTGATACTAATCGGTACTCGCGCAAGTACATAAATATGAGCACATAGCACATAAGGTAATTTATTATCTTTCTTAGAACTCGATAAGAGTTTATCATTACTATGTTCTCGAATGTTACTAACCTAAGGTTTTCCCCCACCTAAGGTTCATAACCTACGGCTTTGATACCAACTTGTGACACCCCCAAATTCGGGTACTTCAATTTCCACAAGATTTGGTGTTCACTGTACAAATATCATATATCTATCTACCCATAATAAATGAAAATCATGAAATAGATAAAAATAAATCTTCCCCTTGTGTGGTTACAACATCTGAATAACAATGAATCAATCCCAGGTAATACTAACCTTAAATCTTAATGCGAAAACATAAACAAATACATAAGTCTTAAACTACATAATCTCAAATAAATAACAAGTCTTCAACACTTGTTAACTTTGCCCTTGCCTTTGCTAGTGGAAGGCTCGTCGGATCTTTCATTCTTAACTGCAATGTTATTATGCAAGAGTGAGCACGATTGCCCACAAGTATAAATTATAATGACAATAATAACATTGCGAGAATTCAAAAAAGTCTAAACAACAGAAAGCTCGGTTTTTGAATCGAGAATAAATAACAAGAATCAAAAGTGTGTCTAAGGGTCATAAGACCTTGAACTGTGTCCCAGGTTGTTAAGTATTTCTACTTTAAACCTTTAATAGTCAAAAGACTATATGGACTCTACTACTCGTACTTAGGGGATCAGCCCTTAGTACCATACTGTGCACAATATCTCAACGCTAAAGCGTAAATAATCCCCTATAAAGGGTTGTTCATCTCAGTTTGACATCAGAGTCCGCACCAAAGATAGTTTGGTTTGGATAAGCTCAATAACAGTTCTAGAATTTAGAACGTTCATCAACTATGGACTAGTCGAATCAATAGGGGTTCGCTAGCCTTACAAGGTTCAACAATAAACGTTATTCAAACTGAATAATAATTCTCAAGAGTATACAATCGAATAAGTATTGTATAACTGAAGTAATACTTTAAAGAATTTATAATATCTCATATGAAACTTATCTCGGATGAATAAGAATAAGAACTTGCATCACGATAATAGTTCGAGAATAGAAAGCTTGTTCAATAACTGATTTGAGTTTAGAATACTTGCTCAATAAAATTAAAGTTAGGAATAGAACACTTGCTCAATTTAAAGAGTATAGTTACGAAAACTTACTTCACAATAGTAAATTAGAGTTAGAATACTTGCTCAACGTAAAAGTAAGGTTTAGAAACTAGCCTCGTGCATAAGCTACAATTACACTTACAATTCACTTCCTCAACGTCCTACACATTACATTATGTATAGGATATCGATTAGTTCTATTACAACTAAGTTTAACTGTTGCACTTCTCACTTAAGTTCAACTGAAGAACTTGGTTCACAAGACTTGACTTGTTAATTAACCACATAACTTGAATCTGAACCACAACATGCATACCACATAATATAACTCTTAAACGACCATAATTAACCTTACGACGACAATGTCTGAATTCACACATAACTTGTTAATATGAGACTTCAAATTGTCTTATATATGTCAACAATATGTTATATTATTATTTTATATACTTAACATGTCATCCGATTCATTACATTTAGTTAGTTCCTCATGTTAGGGCTTAAAACACATAAAACAATTTTTGGACAGCAAGGAAGTCCGCTGGGGCGGATATTACTAGGCTAAAAGTCTACGGGGGAGGATGAGCCTCTGTTGCTCAAGTCACAGTTCGCGAAAAATTTCAGAGAAAGCCAAATAAATCCAAATTAAACTAACACGTCGATTTTTTTTATGTTACCCATGAAGTATAAACTTCATAGGAACATCAAACAATGAATCTAGCATTCTTTTAACACTTTAGATCATATAATCACTCAAATTAAAACTGCTTAAATTTACTGTTCTTGGTATTTTGAAAACTTTCGAGAGAAATTATGAAATTCAACGTTACAGATTCGTTATAACTCTGAATCTATCCGTTTATAGTTCATTTTGTTTATTTAAACATGTATAATCATAATCAACTATCAATTTAAAGTTAATTAAACAATTAGAGCATGATATTTTGTACATAAGGTCCATATACGTGTTCTTCATACTTTTCATACTCTGTAACTCATGAAACTTTGATTAAAGCATATTTACAAGAAATTAATTGTTTTAAAACATACACAGATGATAGAAAACATGTTATGATCATATACTAACATGTATACACACATATAATCAATAATCATTGATAACTTTAGTCACATAGAACTCAAAATTGATTTTTTCATGGAGAAAACACAAGAACGTGTAATTAAAGGCTTGGGTTAAAGAATCATACCCTTACTAACTCTGTTTGATGATGATATGAACTCTAGAATCTATAATTCTTCTTCTTAATTCTCAATTCTCTCTCAAATTCTCTCTTTTTCTCTCTAACTTTCTAATTACTCTGAACTTCTTCTGATATAAGATATAAGGATACTGATATATAATATATGAATAGTATATCACGTATAATGATTAACTGGTAGAGATAGTGGGTTAGTTAATTAACTGACACCCACTATCTTAAGGGCATGTTTGGTGGGCTCCTCTACTAACTCACTCCCATTATTTTAATTAAATGCTTACTATATAGTTTAATGTCACACTTTTAATTAATCAAATAATCTTATTTAAATTCAATTAAATAAAATATAATAATTCACATTAAATCATATTATCACATAATTAAAATTCTCATTTATTAATTATGTCAAATCATTAAATCTCTAATTAATTATTAAATTAATTAGAATAACATTATGTTTATTAAATAATCAAATAAACTCAATTAAATTCACACTTTGACTATAAAAATTCTCCACATTAATTTAATCAACGTAACACATATAATTAAATTAATCTACCACAATTCTATCACATAATTATTTAACTCAATAAATAAACGATAACTCAATAAATAAATCATCAAAAATATTTATTTAATTCAATAAATATTAAAATAAATTACAAAAATCCCGTTCATCACACGAAACACGCTGCCTTCTTGGAAAAGGAGTTTACCCTTGAATAGATCTGGAATAAATTTAAGAACCACAAACCACTACAAATCAAGTGGATGAACCTGTCCAATTAGAGACACCTACTATACAACATTCTATTCGTAAATCTAGAAGAGTACCGAAGATACCTGAAAGGTATGAATTCGTCATAGAGGATGACGATGAGGTACACGTCATGAATGATGATGATCCATTGAATTACGAATAGGCTATGAGTAATTAAAACTCAGAGAAATGGTAGATGACCATAAAATCTAAAATAGATTTTTGAATCAATGCACAAGACCATTTGGATTTTACTTGCGGTTGCAGCTTATTATTACTAGATATGGCAAAATGGAAGTGAAGATGCCCTTCCTCAAATATACATTATTAGAGGAGAATGTCTGTATGATACAGTCAAATGGATTTGTTTCAATGGTTGAAGCAAATCATGTATATGAGCTACAACAATCCATTTATGGATTGAAGCAAGCTTCTCAAAGATGGAATATTCATTTTGATGAGAAAAATCAAAGCAGTTTGATTTTATCAAAAAAATAAGAATGAACCTTGTGTGTACAAAAGGGTTAGTAAGAGCACTATTTCATTCCTTGTATTATATGTTGATGATATATTACTGATAGGGAATGACATTCATATGCTACAATCGATCAAAATAAAGTTGTCTAAACATTCCTCCATGAGTAATTTGGGTGGAACATCCTACATTGGGGATATAAATCTGTATAGATAGATTTAAAAGGATGTTCGGCTTAACCCAAGGAACATATATTCATTAGATGCTAAAGGCGTTTAGCATGGCAAACTCCGAAAAGGTGTCTCATGATGATAAGCCATGGAGTGTATCTCTCTAAAATTGTCCTCAATAAAAGAGAGATCGCATGAGTTACTATCATGTATGCAATGAAATATACGAGACTTGATGTTGATCAGTCATATTCTGGAGAAGATCATTGTACGACAATGATAAACATCTTAAAGTATTTAACCAACACTAAGAATGTCATCATGACACTTGATGGGTCTGAATTAAACTAGAGGACTAAACAGACTCAAGTTTTTAAACTGACCAAGATGACAACAACTCCACTTTAGGGTAAGCCGTTACCTTGAAAGGTAGTGCAGTGAATTAGAAAGATTCCAAACAGCAAAAGGTTGCTGATTTAATGACAAAGACAAAGTATATAACTATAAGTGAAGCTGCAAGTTGATGTTTCGAATGAAAAGTTCATTACTGAACTAGGAATAGTTCCTAAGTCTCATCTTAAATCTAAACATGTGTTGCGGCACTTTGATTAAAGAAATCATTGAAAGAAGAGACGTCACCTTAGAGCGTGTAAACTCTCAAGACAACATTGCAGATCCATTTACTAAAGCTTTAACACAACAGCAGTTTGATCGTCACTTAGAGAAAATGGTATGAGATACCATGGCGATTGGCTTTAATGCAAGTGGGAGATTGAAAGTAATATGCATACAAGCCAATCATATATGATGATAAAGCATATACTTTGTAAACGATATTATTTAATTATTAATAAAAGTATTCATTTATTAAAAGCATTTAATTATCTACATGATGCTGTTTTTATAATATGTAAATAGCCCATAGTTTTAAGCAATGCTTTTAGAATTATGATGTTGATCATGCTAATGAGATCTAAATTTTTAGAAAGCTTAAAACTAAAATAGTTCCCAATCGTTGGATTACTAAAAAGGGGATTAGTAAATTCGGATGGATTGGTACATATGTTGCTTGCTCATTGGATGAGGATGATTGATCTCATGATCATTTGTGTGGAGACACTAAAGCAAGTATGTAGGTGCTTATTGGAGAATAAGTTCACTGAACGTGACTCGCTATGGAATACCTAATGGAGTTTTACTTGCCTATTAATAGGAATTCCTAATGTGATAGTAGTACAAATGATCCTTGGACTTGAGAACATCATAGTATCTTGTATGTAATGAATTACACTTTGACTTATTCCTTAAGACCCTTAGGGTATATCAAAGGGTATGCTTGGGGTGTAATAAGTTATATATGGAGATAATCAATGGTCAATAAAGAATCTACCACTTCTAATAAAAGAAGAGATATGTCCTATGTGATTAGTTAAATGACAACCCAGTAATCCTTGGCCAAGGCAGAATGAAATTTGAAAGGAGTTTTTAATTTGCATTATTTGGAGTTGTGCATCTTCTAATCAAAATACATATAATTAAATAAAATAAGACTTGATAGTAATTCTATGTCTTATATTTAATTGGGACATTGTATGGTGGAAGGATTGAATTGTATGATAACTATTTACTCACAAGTTCTTTTATGATTAATGTTGAAATCTATATTATCTGAAAAATCATTGATAGCTAGGGAGGCTTGTCCCTATTGTAGAATAAATATTACATATTTAAATAGATTATTAGTTTTAATTTATTTATTTAAATAAGATTAGAATTGTTCTAATTGATTTATTCACAACCGGTTTAATATGGAGAACCTAAAAGGTCACACCATAAAAGGAAGAATAATTATTTAAGAAGGTAATGACATAATCGTAATAATGCATTAAGTGTAATTAATTTAATCTATGGTGATAGAATAAATTAAATAGCTTAATGTTTATTATTTAATATTTTAGAAATATTAAATATAAATTAATAAGAGGAGTCTTATTAATATTATTACAATTATTATTATTTTAATTTCTAAAGGAGTTTAAGAATTAATTTAATATTAGTACTCTCATTTATTCCTAATAAGATTTGGAAGCAAATTAATTAAATGAATTTAATTAATTATTCCCAATATGATTGGGAAGCCTAATTAATTAAAAGAGTTTAATTAATTAAATAAAAATCTATTTCTAATAGGATTAGTAGGGTTGACCAATATCTATATAAGAGGAGTCTTATGTTAGATATCAGCTGATGCAATTCTAATTGTTAGAGAGTACTCCTTTTCTATAGTGGATAGAAACTTAGGGTTTAGCCAACCACCCTCCTTCTTGAATAATTCATATTTCTTGGTGGATCACCTCTAGAAGCCAAGCACTTGGGTGGCTAACGTTGATCAAAGGAAGGAATCTACCCGGATAATTCAAGAAGATCGCGAAGGACAAAGAGTTGAACTTGTACCTGTGGAAGCTTCATTCTACAAGGGTATGAATTCCATAACTTCTTATTTATCGTTTTAAATTAATAATTTGCATAAAAGATGATCCGGGTAATGATTTTGAAGAAATTTTAAACTCTCATATACCATGTTTCCTCTAATTTTTCAATTTGATTGCGCTCATGATTTCGTAAAAACCCAACATCTACGACCCCGAGGGTAGGTGTCCAAGCCCAGAACAGTGATAGGTCGTAGGCAAGTAAGCCTCTCGTAAGCCCAGAATTGTCAATTCAAAGAACCCGACATTAGTCATGAAAAGGAAAATCAAGATTCAGAGAATTATAAATCGGTTAAGATTACTCACCAAAAGAAATGGGTAGAAGCCGAGTCAAGCATCAGTCACTCCCTCCGAGCGTAGTCGCATCCCATGAAGGAAGATCGCGAATGTGAAAGATCCCCAGTCATAGTATCCAATGCGATCTACGTCCTGAACAGCCCCCACTAAGCAAAAAGGAACAATAGAGGAGTTGTTTACGATGAAACAACCCCTTATAATGGTCAGGAACAGACGCTGTAGGATGCGATCTCTCTCCCCCAGGTCCTCGGCTAAAGGCTCCTGCAAAGTGCCCTAAGCCGCATCAACACTCAAAGACCCTGACCCGATACTACGGGCCTTGAAGGCTCACTTATGAGGAAAAAAATCGAGAAGGGTGCGAACAGCAGTGGAGGTAATATGAGCCTCCAAATGCACTCAATCTCCGAACAAACTGTAAACCAGTGATGTACCTCCAATCCATGGGGGTCATCATAACCTCGCAATCCAGCAAATAAAGAGACTGACTCTGAGGGAACCATCTCTCGAACAGAGCTCGGAGATTGCCCCAAGGGCAACAGCGCGAAGCAATGGTGAAGAAATCCTGAAAACCCCAAGAATCTACTCATGCCTGATACTCAGGATGGAGCGAATAGTACAAAGAGTATATACTAAACCAATTACCCATGGGCTAGGTAAACTCCGAAACCTGCACGACATTAAGGTTAAAACCCGATTGTTGGCAAGAATGGAAAGTTAAAGCAAATTCATATGAAAACTTTAGTACCTCATTCGCATGCAAGTGAACGAACGGATGACGACTCAAATCAGTGCCCAACAAATCATGAACAGATACCTGGATACTTGAAAAGAATCTAGGCACAACATTAGGTCGAGCCTCATGCTCAGGGACACCACCCTCCTCATAATGGGACCGGTCCTCATTAAGAGGATGATGCACTGACTCCATTAAACGACGAACTTGGCAAGTAATCCGTGGAGTGGGAATATCTGAAGCGGGCCTCCGAAGGCGAACCCCGGATGAAGCCATACGGGAAGCAGAGCTGCTAGGTCTGTCTGACTCTATGCCTAGACAACGAGTTCATAGGAATCAGAATAAGACGAGGTAAGTCTCTATCTTCATTTATTTTAATATGCATTAACGATAACCTAGAGACAAAAGACTCCTAGGAATTTAATTTGGGTCATAGCATGTCCTACATGTGTCTCAATAGATGCATATTTCATTTTGGCATAAATATCCTAGCATAGCTAAGCATGCATATAGGATCTTATCATTTAACTCATGAATTTTTTTTGCTAGAGTTTCCTCTATAATATGGACTATCCACGTGCAAAAAAGCACGCATTAAACCACTCTATGAGGGTATATCATCACAACCAAGCGATTAAATAGCAATTTAATCAATTTTTTGATACATTATTAGAATACATGTCTAAACTAACTATTAAACCAAAATATATTGCATGCATACGGTCCATATGATGATACGTAAGCATGCATTGCATCACAACATGTCTATCAAGCTATCTATGCATACATGTTTAATATATTACAGTTAAAGAAGAAAGTACGATAAAACACTGGTTAAAACAAGAAAAAAATAGATGTATACATTACCTGTAGTGCGTAGAGCGAACGTACAGTGGCGGAATACCCAAAATCAAGCCCGATTTGAGTAGATCTAAGAAGAAAGGTCGGATTCTACAAACAGAATGAAAGAAAACTCAAATCAAATGAGCGAAAGTGAGCCTACCCGAGGGTATTAACCTATCCGTGACTAGCCTCAAGCACACCTGCTCCATCTGTAGGTGTACTTGCGGCTGCCTAGAGGGGGCCCCGCTACTACCTGTTTGGTAAAATGCAATCTGAAATTGTGACGCCCCCAAATCCGGGTACTTTCAACCCACAGATATGGTGCTACACGGTACTACTATCTACTCATACATTTAATTAAAGACTTCAATGACAAGCATAAGTTACTAAATATTACATCATAATAATCCCTTCCTAAGTTCTTTGTAACCATTACATTTGTTCTGTATCATAATATCATTCATTACAACAATAATACTATGCAATTACAAGAATAATCTATTTATCCATCTTGGCTTTGCCCTTATCCTTACCAGATCCTTCGGTTCGTACGCTTTTAGCTGCAATCATATAATGTAAGCAAGAATGAGCATAACTGGCTCAACAAGTTTAAACATTTTAAACTGCAACAACAAAATAAAAAATCATATGATTATATCTTCGATAACTGTACAATAGTTATGAAGTACTATGAATAATCAAAATAGCACTTTTCATTCCTTTAAAACCATTTTAAAGGACATATAGTCACTTAAGAAATCTGAGTTGGTCAAAGACCATGAACAATCTCTTTAATTCCATTCATGAAAAGAACAACCCGGCACTAAGACCACATGTTCGAAATAGCTTACGAGTACATCTAGGTGATCAGCCTATAGTACTCTATGTTGATCAACATTCATTTTTTTAAACGTATTTACGTTTAAGTTTTGGCAAACTCACGTGCCCGTCAATTCAACTACATTAAAACCTTTGTGTATTTATACTCAGGCTTACCTTTAATCCGTACCAAAGCAATTGGCATAGGATAGCAACATTATGAATATTTTAAAATATTTGTGAAAAAATCAACCAAAATACTTTAAATCTCAGTCTAGCCGATTCAAATGGCATCGACTATTCAATAATAGTTCATGCATAGGAAATCATGCATATTGACAGCTTATCCAACTTAAAGTGTAGACAAGAGTTTAGAAAACATGCCTCAAGCGTCTTCAAACTTTTAAATCAACCTTTCTTGGTCTTTACAGTTTCTACATGATATATTCACATAGCACACTGACATTAGCTACCAAACAATCTAAACACATTGTTTAAACTAACTTCTTTCTCTTATATAACGTAATTAAAATTATTTCATTAATAATTCTCGTTTAAGGATAATTAACATTCATTATTGCTTATTAACATTCATATGCCATAAATCGACAATCATCAATCATTGTTTAAGTAGAACGACAGACGAAACCCTAATTGGTTCGTTAACTCAGACACCTTTCCCTCGAATTACAGATAACGGACTCTGTATAGGAATTACATAAGTTTTATCTTCATTTCTTATCATTCTTGTACCATGCATGTCTATTACATACCATATAACTATAAGACGCGTGTTATACTCGAATACGATTCACAATTCACAGTTTCACATTTCAAATTTTATGTTTAAATACTTTCAATCAACGTTTAATTCCTAAAATCATTGTTAAACATGTTGTTTAGGAATTCTCTCTTCATGTATATAAAGTATATACTTGCCCCCTAATTACCACGCGAAAAGTTGGGTCAACAAATGTCCGCGTCGAAAAAAATTATGCTAAGGGCGCTGTGGCGCCACTTATAATGTTAATAGCTATGCTGCGGCACTGGCTGGCAGGGGCCAACTCCCCGGGTAGCCACTGCTGCAGTAGTTTCTTAGGCATGGGTGGCGCTGCGGCGCCTACCCTGAGCCTTTGAATTTTTTTAAGTTTTTCAATTACATGATATTCTCGAGCTCGTAACGCGATCGTTATAACTCAGAATTAGCTTGTTCAAAATCCATTAACTCACATATCTCATATACTTCGATTCTATCTGGACAAAATAAGTTTATGAATCCGTTAACAATAAATTCACTGTTTAAATTTTTATTACACGTTCGTTAAACATTTGTGAACGTTCATAGCTCGTTTCTTCATTTTAAGTCTGAATTCGTCCATTCTTAAGTCCACGACTCTTAAATACATAGTTCTTCGATACACCACCGAAAACCTAGGTTTCTGAGTTAAATGGCGACTTTTGACTATCGTTCCGGAAATCCTACGATTTCGACGATTAACGTCTGTTCGCGTAAAATTCGCCATAACTTCGTTACTTGAGATTGTTACTCCAAACCAAATGGAATCAATCCATTAGTTAATCATATAAGTTCCTAACCAACAATTTGCATCTAAATTATTCGCGATAGTTTTCAATTTGTCCATCAACAACAAGCTCTAAGTTTTGATGGTTTTTTCTTCATAAGTGTTTAATCATTCAATTATGATATTACTTGTTCATGGTTATTAATGTTTAAAGCATAAGAATTTTTAAGGAATAAGTCAAAGTATAATTCATTACATATAAGATATTATGATGATCTCAAGTCCAAGGATCACTTGTACTACTATCACATTAGGAATTCCTATTGACAGGCAAGTAAAACTCCATTAGGTATTCCATAGCGAGTTACGTTCAGTGAACTTATTCTCCAATAAGCACCTACATACTTGCTTTAGTGTCTCCACACAAATGATCATGAGATCAATCATCCTCATCCAATGAGCAAGCAACATATGTACCAATCTATCCGGATTTACTAATCCCCTTTTTAGTTATCTAACGATTGGAAACTATTTTAGTTTTAACCTTTCTAAGAATTTAGATCTCATTAGCATGATCAACATCATGATTCTAAAAGCATTGCTTAAAACTATGGGTTATTTACATATTATAAAAACAGCATCATGTAAATAATTAAATGTCTTTAATAAATGAATACTTTTATTAATAAATAAATAAGATTGTTTACAAAGTATGTGCTTTATCATCATACATGATTGGCTTGTATGCACACTACTATCAATCTCCCACTTGCACTAAAGCCAATCGCCATGGTATCTCATACCCATCTTCTCTAAGTGACAATCAAACTGCTATTATGTTAAAGCTTTAGTAAATGCATCTGCAATATTGTCTTGAGAGTTCACTCGCTTTAAGGAGACGTCTCCTCTTTCAATGATTTCTTTAATCAAAGTACCGCAACACATGTTTAGATTCAAGATGAGACTTAGGAACTATTCCTAGTTCAGTAATAAACTTTTCATCCAAAACATCAACTTGCAGCTTCACTTACAGTTATATACTTTGTTTTTGTCACTAAACCAACAACTTTTTGCTGTTTGGAACCTTTCCAATTCACTGCACCACCTTTCAAGGTAACGACTTACCCTAAAGTGGATTTGTCGTCGTCTTGGTCAGTCTAAAAACTTGAGTGTGTTTAGTCCTCTAGTTTAATTTAGACCCATCATGAGTCATGATGACATCCTTAGTGTTAGTTAAGTACTTTTAGATGTTTATCACTGTCTTACAGTGATCTTCTCCAGAATATGACTGATCAACATCAAGTCTTGTATATTTTATTGCATACATGATAGTAACTCATGCGATCTCTCTTTTATTGAGTACAATTTTAAAGAGATACACTCCATGTCTCATCATCATGAGACACCTTTTGGAGTTTGCCATGCTAAATGCCTTTAGCATCTAATGAATATACATTCCTTGGGTTAAGCCGAACATTATTTTAAATCTATCTATATTGATTTATATCCCCAATGTAGAATGTTCTACCCAAATCATTCATGGAGGAATATTTTGACAACTTTATTTTGATTGATTGTAGCATAGGAATGTCATTCTCTATCAGTAATATATCATCAACATATAATATAAGAAATGAAACAGCGCTCCCACTAACCTTCTTGTACACATATGGCTCATCCTCGTTTTTGATAAAATCAAACTCTTTAATTGTCACATCAAAATGGATGTTCCATCTACGAGAAGCTTGCTTCAATCCATAAATGGATTATTGTAGCTCATATACATAATTTGCTTCAACCATTGAAACAAAGCCATCTGGCTGTATCATAAATACATTCTCCTCTAATAATTTATATTTGAGGAAGGGCATCTCCACGTCCATTTTGCCAAATTTAGTAATAATAAGTTGCAATCGCAAGTAAAATCCAAATGGACTTGAGCATTGCTTCAAACATCCATTTTATATTTTATGGTCATCTACCATTTCTCTGAGTCTTTATTACTCATAGCCCCGTTCGTAATTCAATGGATCATCATCATTTATGATGTGTACCTCATCGTCATCCTCTATGACAAATCCATACTGTTCAGGTATCTTCGGTACTCTTCCAGATTTACGAATAGGGTGTTGTACAGTAGGTGTTCTACTTAGACAGGTTCATCCAATTGATCTGTAAAGTTTTGTGGTTCTTGAATTTTTTCAAGATCTATTTTTCCTCCCACTAGCCCCTTCAAGGGTAAACTCCTTTTCCAAAAAGGTAACGTGTTTCGCAACAAACACCTTTTGCTCAGTAGGATTGCAGAAATAGTATCCCAAACTTTTTTTAGGATATCCTAAAAACGTGCACTTATCAGATCTTGTCCCAAGCTTATCATTTTGAAACCTTTTCACATAAGCTGGACATCCCCAAATCTTAACATGTGTAAGACCAGGTTTTCTCCCTGTCCACGTATCATATGGAGTCTTGGGGACGGATTTCGAGGGGACCTTATTTAGTAGATATGCAGTCGTTTTTAGGACATAACCCCAGAATGAAATTGGAAGATCGGTAAAACTCATCATGGAATGAACCATATCCAACAATGTTGGATTTCTCCTTTCAGAAACTCCATTTAACTATGGTGTACCTGATGGAGTCCATTGTGAGATTATATCATTATCTTTGAGACAATTGAGAAACTCACCGCTTAAGTATTCTCCACCTCGATCTGATCGAAGAATTTTAATACTCTTGTCCGTTTGTTTCTCTACTTCACTTCTGAACCCTTTGAACTTTTTAAATGATTCAGATTTGTATTTCATTAAATACACATATCCAAATCTTGAGTGATCATAGTGAAAGTAATAAAATAAAAATACCTACCCCGTGCATTCGTTGTCATAGGTCCACAAGCGTCTGTGTGAACCAACGCTAACAACTCTGTAACTCTTTCTCCTTTTCCACTAAAAGGAGATTTAGTAATTTTACCAATGAGACAAGATTCACAAGTTGGATATTATTCATAATCGAATAGCTCCAAGAGCTCATCTTTATGCAACTTGGATAATCTTGTTTCATTGATATGACCGAGTCTACAGTGCCACATATAGGTATAATTAACATCATCTCTTTTTTTTTCTTAGTTTATTCTATTTGAATTATATTTTCATGCAAGTCAAGTATGTAAAGTCCATTTCGCAGATTACCAACACCATATAAAACATTGTCTTTATAAATAGAACAACTGTTGTTCTTTATTATAATATCAAATCCATCCATATCTAATACGGAATTAGAAATAATGTTTGTAATGATATTCAAAAAATTAACAATTATTTAAATAAATGGACTTGTCTGTAGGCAGTGCTAAACAATAAGTGCCTACAGCTAATGCAGCAACCTTTACTCCATTTTCTACTCGTAGGACAACCTCATCCTTGTTCAGCTTTCTACTTCTGACCAGTCCCTGCACGGTATTACAAATGTGAGAACCACAGCCGGTATCCAATACCCAATTAGAATTTTGACTTTCTGAAAAATTAATTTCAATCATGAACAAACCTTGATTGGAAGTCGAAGCTTCTCCAAGCTTCTTCTCTGCCAGAAACTTCTTGTAGTTTCTCTTCTAATGTCCCGGCTCGTTGCAATGGAAGCACATTCCTTTGCTAGCTGGATCAGTTTTCTTTTGTTCTTTTCTGTTCACCTTGCCCTTAGCCTTTCTTAGATTTCTTCTTTTCAAAAGATACCTTGGGCCTCTTCCTTTTCTTAGAAGAATCATCCACCGTTAAGACATGGTTCTTTTTGGATGGAAAGTGACCTTCTGCAGTTTTTAACATGTTAAGTAATTCAGGCAAGCTGACATCTAACTTATTCATGTGGAAATTAACAACGAACTGCGAGAAGGTCTCAGGGAATGACTGTAAGACCAAGTCTTGACTCAACTCCCCATCCATGACGAACCCAAGCTGTCCAAGGCATTCAATCAGATTGATCACCTTTAGGACATGAGTCTTAACAGCAGTGCCCTCGGTCATCCGAGATCGGAAGAGCTCCTTAGATTTCTCATATCTAACAGTCATACTTTGTTCACCATACAACTCTTTAAGGTGAAGCAACATAGTAGGAGCATCCATGTTTTCATGCTGACGCTGAAGCTCGTTGTTCATGAATGCGAGCATAATGCATTGAGCCACAGATGCATCATCTTGCCACTTTACAATAGTAGCAATCACTTCCTTAGAGGCTGTGACGCCCCCAAATCCAAGTCCCTTTTATTACCTCGGATCCGGTGCAGTCACGGTACAACCATCGTCAAACTATTACATCTTTTATTCATAACGTAAAGAATATAACTTCGCTTATCACATTTAAAATATAATTTCTTTTCACTAACTTTTATAAGTTACAATATCGGTCATTTACCATCTCTATCTATACATCATATTCGATGTTATAAAAATGCGGAATAACTTAAATTTTTTCAATCTTCTTTGAATAAAATCTTTTATTGATCTCATAACTTGAATCAATTACATATCTTTGACTCAAATATATTACGATTTATTCTATTCAAATTACTGTATAAACGTTTACATTTCAATTCAATATCTTCTATGTATCAGCTAGTACATCTTTACAACACGACAAGTATTTAAACATCATAATTACTATCATGTACAACTCCTAGAACCTAAACATGGTTCAAACAAATAATCTAAATAGTAATCCTCGTTGCGATACTATTTAACTTTATCAATCAAGAAGCACGTAATCTTTACCGTGAGTCCTTAACCTGCAAAAATGGTTATTTGCAAGAGTGAGCTTGACAGCTCATCAATTCTAACAGTTTTCATACATCACATAGTATATAATATCATGCTCAGTTCATGCATTCATAATCGTTTAAATATACTACGTATGTTACTTCTCACATAATAGGCATAGAGATTAACTTCATAAATATATCATCAAAGATCAACTTTCAAATATCATACATATTCCATATGCATTCCATATCAACATTCTCATAGCATAATATAATTCAACTAACAGTTATCGAATTCATATAACAAATAGGAACTGAAAGACTTGTTTGATTCGTAGTTTAACAACTACGACTTAACTGCTTAAAGATATCTGCACTTCGTGTATTTCTACACAGTTATAGAATCATGGATTTATACCCATCAGTCACACATTCATACATTCTCAATAAAATAACAATCGTTATATTATTTTCTAACTTGGTTCTTAGAACCTTCGTTTCACTTTCTTATTATACTCTTATAATAGCTACGTATGTATAGGTATATCTTAACCATTCTTAATATTAACATTCATATACCTTTATCACACACTCGACTCACTATGTGTTCAACACGTATTTAAAGCTCATAGATACATGATCTATATTATTCTTACGTTTCGCAAACCTTAGGAAAATTTATCAATTTCGGGTTTTATATCATCATTACATCAATAAACACTCAAGGCATCATTTAGACTTTGTCCTCTAACTCAGAATGTAAGTATTTCCATATTCGTTCACCTTACTTTCAAAACTTCATAAGTTTTATTCTCCAAAATCAATGTCATGCTTAACTAATCATGCAAGGCTACTTTGAATCACTTGTCATGCTTATCTAACATTTTAACAAAGTCAGAATATAATCACTCTATGTTTATAAAACTTTATTTACAAAAATTGTACGTGTTCGCCTTTGAAATAATTTTAAACCAAGTCAAAGCAATTTAGCAAATGCGAGACAACCTTGAACCACTTCTCATGATTATGCGTACTCATAACTCACAATATGTATGTGTAAAAATATCATAACTTAAATACCACAAGTTTCATCAACTTTGTTTTCAAAACCCCTTTGTTTCTTTTAGAAATATACATTTAAGTATACCAAAACAATTTATATGATGCAAAGGGACTTTAAGCTATATGTTATACTGATTTTCATGCGTAACTAGACCATACTCACCTGCTTAGAAAGTCAAAACATAAACATCTCAAGTATATGTCGAAGTCCATTTTTAACACTTATAACTTTCTTTAGAAATTGCATACTAACGAAGTCAAGAACGTTCATGCTATGTCAAGGTACTTATTCTTACATGTTAGACCTGCTTTCATGTATGGCTAAGTGATATTATTATGCTAGAATTTATCAGCTTGCAACAAAAAGTGAAAATTCTGATTGGTGTCTGGCGCTGCTATGCTGCGTTAAGCCTTGGGAGCGACGCAGCTGCGCTGCCCCGAAACAGACTCAGACAACACAACTGGCGCAGCTGCGCCATCTCTAGACAGTTTCAGAAACGGCTCTGCTTCTGCAGAAACCAAACCCATACTCGAAATTCTTAAATTTTAACACGTTTAGAACAATCTTAATAACTTCATACATGAATACTAACTGAACTAAAATCAAGTTAGCAACTTCTAAATAACTTCATAATTCAATTCACAAGTGATTTTCAAGAAATTCTAGAATTCTTCAATTATCAAAGTAAGAACACTGATATGTTACCTTTGTGATATGAATTGCTAACTTTTGCTTCCAATGACAGATAGCACACTGGTTCATCACTCTCACACTCTATAAGGACTTAGCAGAATTTCAGCAATTCAATTTGAGAGGAGAAGAGCTTCATTTTATAGAGAATGAATTACACAGTCCAAAGTTTTGCCCATCATTCCAAACTAACGGGAAGAACAAGAATTTGATGGGTATTAGAGAGTAGTTGGTGTTTACTATTAGATCCACTCCCCTTCATTATTGCCTAGCCATCATTACCGTTCTCAATTTCAGCAAGGTAGGAAGCTAGGCCATTTGGCTACTCACATGATAAAGAAAGAGATGGGACTCTCAAAATGGGACAACCAATTTGGTTTCTCAGCATGTATTAATAGTTAGATACTAATATACTCCTTTTTCTTCCTTCTTAGCTTCTTAAGTCAATTAAAATGGCTTAATATTGCTACTTTAATATAAGTTATGGATACACACACACACATATATATATATATATACATACATATGTATACCTTCATATAAACAAGCATACCTACACTTATAATAATGTACCACATGTACATTGGCTTAATCCAATAATATTTTAATTGGGCTAATTATATAATATAGTTAGGTATTATTATCCCACCATTTTCAAATATACTCAAATGTTATAATGATAATTAATATCAATTCATTCACTAACTTACCAATTAACTCTCCTTTTAAAACTTATAGTTAAACCTTCAATTGATTTAATTCTACTATTTATGCTACACAAGGCATAATTATATAAGCTTAGAATTTAATAGGTCTCAAGCTTAATACAACAATCTCACTAACTAATATTTTATTTTATAATATGGTCATAAAGTATTACCATACTTATATGTTCTCATAACATATACACTTGCACATAGCAAATAAATTCTCATAATAATACTAATCAAATCCTTTTAATCATTCTTGCATTAATTTATTTAATGAATTTCTCTTACCAACACTTAGCCACACTAGGCATATCTCACAAGCTCATTATTAAGCTTATTATTACTTCCACCACACTTTAATATTCCTTTAATATAAGGTTTGTGTGACACATGTACTTTAATACTAAGCTACCTTAAATAATTATACACTTATAATATGTTTAACCTTTATGCTTAGAATAATTAATATTTACTTTATTAATTATTTACATTATAAAATCTACGGTAAAATAATAACTTAAGTTATTTAGTACATTAAAATAACTTAGTTTTCTTTTATTAATTTAACCCTCTTGGAAATACATAAGATATAATCACTATTACGTATTCTGTCATAACATGATATAAAATGTTCTTATTACATTTTCTCTAATAGAGGCATTAATCATAATAAAACGATTTACTCATATTATTTTAATATAATATCTAAGTATTATTAAAATAATTATATGTACGACACATGTACACATATTATATAGAAAATAGACCATAAATTTATTTTTTATTATGATAAATGTTTCCATCAATATATTACATATAGCAAATATGTTTTAATATATTTACCATATTAATTAATCATACATTTTACCTCATACAAAGACGTATAAGGTAATATTATTATTTAAAATAACATCCTCCCTTTTATTAAAATAATTCTATATTAGAATTTATTTTAATATCCTTTATTAGAAATATATAATATTTATTTCTCTTTTCTTTCTATAAATTGTTCCCAAAACAATTTCTTTAATCTATACATTTAATCATATCTCAAATATTAATTAACTCTCTAATCAATATTTATTTAAAGATATTATGGTTTAATAACGAATATATATATTTTATTAACGTCGTTCGCACATTCACATAATACCATGCCAAGTAATATATATAAAGGCACTTACTGTACTCACATACTCCACACATGTATTAACTCACTATTTATTTAAGTGGTCTTAAACCCCTTACTATATCACTATAGTTAATTAAGGCTTTAATATTCAAATTATATTATTCCATAATATAACTTTCAATTTAAATTAACCAACATTTATACTTATTAGTTAATTCCTTTAACTAATTCATGCTTTACTATCTCAATCCATCCATGGATAGATTAAGCACTAATAATAACCTATATTACGATTATACTAGTCACTAGTATATATATTCAAGAAAATAGTGATTATTCATCAAAGATATTTAATGTCACCAACTTACTATGATAAAATAATTCTATAAATTATTTAATGGCGATAGATAAATCTTATCCATCTTCTTACTAATTCATGTCTACAATTTATAACAAATATATAATAATGATATATATTTATTAAACACAAAATCACTTATTACATAGCTCATATTATCCTATGTAACACAATACTACATACCTCGTATCACATATATATATATATATATATATATATATATATATATTCTTATTCGAACCCATCTCATACTTTAAGAATTTTATTTATTAAATTTTTATTTTAATAATTCTTAAAAATTCGGGTTCTTACAAAGGCTGTATCTGGAACAGTTCTAGGGACAGGTGAATTTAGGACATATGAAATCTTTTCAGCAGTGAGAACTATTCTCAGATTCCTTAACCAGTCCGTGTAATTTGGTCCGATCAGTTTGTTAGCATCAAGTATGCTACGCATTGAAATTAATGATTTTGACATTTTTAAATTCCTGTATGTGAAATGACAATATTTTAACAAGCATTCATTTAATTAATTTTATATACCAAAATAAATTAGGTCTTATATTAAATTGGTATCTCCCACTATTTTCTTCAAACTATATTATCCTCACTTATATAGTTCGACAACATTTAAATAAAGATTTGCTAGTGAGATTAAGGATCCCATTTCAAATGTATATAGCCTTATGTGTGCACAATAAACGATATATAAATAAATAGATAGACAACTCTTGTCAATCACATCAACATGTGACTCCTTGTATTTTTCCTCTTAAATCATAATGGTCAAGTGTGTGCACATCTGAACTAAAATAATTTAAGTTAAGTCCAACCTAGCACTCCATATATTCGAAAAAGAAAAATATTGTCCTTGAGTGTGCACAACAACAAAATATTGTTCAATTAACTTTATAAGCATCAAATGTGATTAAATTAATATCTTAAATACGCAATACTCGTCTTGTGTGTGCACAACAAACTCGTATTAAATATTTAATACTCTATTAATTTATCATGCTAGAAGGCGACGTTCGATATTTCAAATATCTTTGAACGCTTTGGACTTCATATAATTTTTTTGAGAGGTTTGTTATTATTTGTCTCATCTTGTTTAGTGCCCATGCACATATATATATAAAATACGCGTCATTTTATTTAAACATGCGAAGTATGTTTTGCATAAAATATAATATATATAATACTTAGCATGCACATATAGAATACTATATTCTACCCGGATTGATTATGAACTTTTATTCTAGTTTGGTTCACTAGAGCCACCAACTGAACCAAAAGATCAAACCTAGGAGTGCAAGAATTTAAATTTAAACGTAACTATTACATTTAAACCCAGGCTCCATACAAACGGGTCTTCAAGCGCTCCTTGTTCCTTGGTCTCTAATTTATTCAAGATAATTCTAACTATTTCTATTACATTAAACTATTTAAATTAAATAGAAACCTTGATCAGCAGTCAAGGGGAAGTACATAGGAGGGTGATAGAATTTTGCATCAAGAAAAAACTAGAGAAGACGAGGTACGCAGACCCCATTTAATAAAACTCATTCATTCAAGCATTCAACTAAAATAAAATTCAATCACATTGGTCAATAGTCCATAATTAACCTCATTTATTATCATACATATCACCATATGCATCAATAAATATATATCATCTCATGAATTAAAATATTCCATATATATATGAGTATCATTTAATAGGCAATTTTAAATTGCATGAAATCCAATTTCAAGATTAAAATAAACTTTTATTTTAATTATAAAATTATTAAGAATATTATATATATATATATATATATATATATGATAAGGCTCTGAAACGAACTGTTCATAAACGAACATATGTAGGACCCAGTGTTGAAGGTTGTTGATTGGATGAGAATATTTAACAATAATTAAGAATATATGATGGTACATAATTGAGCCAATCAACAACCTTCAACACTGGGTCTTACATATATTCGTTTACGAACAGTTCATTTCAGAGCCTTATCCTAAATATATATATATATATATATATAAAACAAGTTAATAACTTTATTATATTATAAATAATATAACTTGTATGGAACCAAATCAAAGATACTCCTTTTGAATCACGTGAATACTAAATCAATGATACTCCTTTCTGAATAGCACGGATAAGCGAACAAACGGATTCACGAAATCAATTTATTTTTTTTTAAAGTAACGTGAATCTGGCTCCTTCTAAAAAAAACTACAGCGGTTGAAAAAAAAAATGGTTTTCGTCTTCTTTTTTTACATAAAAAAATAATTTTATACAATTAAAATTATGCCCAATAAATTATTCTACATACATACCCATATGTATATAAAATCAAAACAATTAATAATTGCATAAAGGTTTGGCTCTGATGCCACTGTTGGGTTTGTAAGAAATTATGGCGCAATCAAATTGCAAAAATTAGCAGAAGCATGGTATATCAGAGTTTAAAATTTCTACAAAAATATTACCCGGATCATCCTTTATGCAAATTATTAATTTAAAACGATAAATAAAAAGTTATGAAATTGTACCCTTGTAGAACGAAGCTTCCACAAGTACGAGTTCAACTCCTTGTTATTCGTGATCTCCTTGAATTTCCGAGTTAGATTCCTTCCTTTGATCAACGTTAGCCACCCAAGTGTTTGGCCTCTAGAGGTGATCCACCAAGGAAGAGGAATTATCAAGAAAAATGATGGTTGGTTAAACCCTAGGTTTCTATCCACTATAGAAAAGGAGTACTCTCCAACAATTGAAATTGTATCAACTGATATCTATTATAAGACTCCTCTTATATAGATATTGGTCAATATTTCTAATTCTATTGGACATGGGGTTTCATTTAATTAATTAAACTCCTTTAATTAATTTAGGTTTCCCACCACATTGGGAATAATTAATTAAATTCATTTAATTAATTTGTCTCCTAATCTTATTAGGAATAAATGAGAGTACTAATATTAAATTAATTTTTAAACACTTTTAGAAATTAAAATAATTATAATTATAATAATATTAATAAAACTCCTCTTATTAATTTATTTAATATTTCTAAAATATTAAATAATAAATATTAAGCTATTTAATTTATTCTATCACCATAGATTAAATTAATTATATTTAATGCATTATTACGATTATGTCATTACCTTCTTAAAAAATTATTCTTCCTTTTATGGTGTGACCTCCTATCAAATTGCTATGGTCTACCCAATAACATATGCCCTGCCTGCATAGGCACCACATCACACAATATCTCATCAACATACCGACCAATAGTAAATGGAATTAACACTTGTTTGTTACCTTAATGTCTGCATTATCATTGAGCCATTGTAAATGATACGGCTGTGGATGTTTGGTGGTAGTCAATCTCAATTTCTCCACCATCGTAGTGCTTGCCACATTGGTACAACTGCCTCCATCTATGACTACACAACATATTTTCCCATTCACAAGACATCGGGTATGAAACAAATTTTCTCGTTGTTCGCTGCTCTCCTCCTTAACCTGCCTACTGAGTGCACTCCTTGTAACCAAAATTTCACCATGGATTGCATCCTCATCTATCTTCTTTAATGGTGGCATAGAATCAATGTCACTATCTTCCCCCTCGGTTTCCATCCCTCCATTGTCAAGCAATAATATTTTCCTCTTATTTGGATATTGGCTAAAAATATGTCCCCCGCCTTGACACTTGAAGCATACAATATCCCGATTACGCCCAAACGAAGGTTGTTCATTTTTACCTTATATTTCTCGGCTAGTCAACCCTTGCTTAGGCTCCACCTTTGGTTTGATCATAGCTGATTTTTCCTCTCACTTTGCAAAATTAGGTTTCCATGATGAACTAGCATTAGGATGTCCTCTTTGTCCTCCTCTCCTCTTAAGTTGTTTTTCTATCTTGATCGTCATGTGGACCAGTTTTTCCAACTCTAAATAATGTTGTCATTCAACCAAATCTGCAATCTCCCAATTTAATCCTGCTGAGAACCTAGCCAGCGCTGCTTCATTATCTTCGACCAAATTAGCCCGATCCTTCAACATTTTCATCTCCCTATACTCGTCATCCACACTCCAAGTTCCTTGTTTTAGATTTTGGCAAACTACGAATGATCTCTCATTAATAGTATGTTGGTACAAACTTCTTTTTCATGATAGTTTTCATTTCTGCCCAAGTTGTAATCGGCCGTTCATCACACCTCCTCCGATTAGTTGTCAACTGATCCCACCATATTAATGTGTATCTAGAAAACTCGGTAACGGCCAGCTTGACTTTCTTAAGGTCTGAATAGTTATGACAATCAAAGATCCGCTCCATCTTGGTTACCCAATCCAAATATGCCTCAGGATCACCCGTGCCTTGGAAAACTGGAATTTTCATTTTTATGTTATCCAAATTGCGATATTCTCTGTCTCGACCTCCTCTTTCCCTAGCACCTCCATTTCTTCGCTGTTGAACATTAGATTCACGATCTTCCCCTACATTGTCATCGTCGTAAGGATCTTCATTCCTTGTATCAGTTTATTGTGTTCTCTCCTTGTTATGTGTCCCATGAGTGTTTTGGATAACTCAACCATTGACACTCTCATCTGTTCTAATTGTTCTTGCATTTTCTCCATAGTCTTTCTCAATCTTCAATCTCATTCTTTATGCATGGCTTCCATCTGGAATTTCAATTCAGACGTCGAGGGTTGTTCCTCATAAGTTCCTTTATCTTTAGAGTTAGACATATTTCCTGCAAAACAAGGGTTAGTAGAAAACAGTTTCCTCACCACTCCCTTACGTGTTTCGCTCGAATCAATGGTTCACTCGTTTATACTCTCAATAAATTGGCTTTACCCTTGATTAATCTCACCACTAAGCCTTTTACCTCAAAATATTCTCTCTAATAGGTTCTTCTTAAATTCCCCTAGCAAAATTCTTGGTTTTTCTAATCAATTCAAAAATAACTTATCAAGAAACAAAATATAGATGGTATGACTCTCAATGATAGCATATAATTGACAAAATTTAAAAATCTAAATATTTTCTTTTCTTTTCTTTCTTTTCTTTTTTTTTACTCAACAATTTCAAACAGAAAATTAAAGGATAAGTAACTCGCTAGAAAACTTAGCTTTGATACCAAATGATAGACTCCACTGCACGCTTGCATCAGGTGGTCGTCGCCTCGATTGTTTCTAGCAAAGTTGTAGGATGAATTGTTTGCAACACCTTAACCCCTCGCCTATATGTAGATAGTAATCTTAATACAATTGCTCACGTTCAAAAATCTACGTTGAATGGACACCAACGACACCTTGACCCCTCGCTTATATTGAAACGATAATCTAGGTACAATCGACGATTGATGCGGTAGAAGACGCCACACACAACTATGTATTGTTGTATGATAAGTCAAAGTTGAATCTCAAAGAAAAACTACGAAAATAACTTAGGAATTTTTTAAAAAACCAAAAGTAAAGAATAACCTTACAAGTATATTGAGTAATGAATAATGTGTTTGATTACATCAACTTGGACCTCTATTTATACTACTCAAAATAATCCAAATCGTAATAACAATAGTAACAAATTGTTCTAATCCTAATAGAAATTCCAAACCAATGTAGAATAGAAATTCCTTGTTTCCATAAACCAATAGAAACTTATTTAGAATGCAAATCTACCCAAAAAAATCCTAGTTATAATAGAATTATGGAAAGATATGAAAAATCCTTAATATTTTTAGGAAACAAAATCTTATTTTCTAATTTTTGAATTTAGGCTTATATCAAATTGACCTAAACCTGTGTCTCATGTTCATTGCTCTTCTATTTGGGTTTTTTTGCATTAGTTTTAGCCCAAACATCTTGGATCAACCCATTGAGGCCTTGTTTGAACCTCTTAGTTATCTAGTCTTGCTTGATCCCCACGTCTTTTAGTCTTGTTTGAGTCCACGCATGTCATATGTTCATCATAAATAGATACAGAATTAGACCTGTCTTTTTGATCCTGTAAGCCTTGGAGATAATTTTTGTAAAAATAATGTTACTATTACATAAAAAGTACACATAATGTTCACATATACACAAAAAAATACTGCAGGCCCCGCATGTCAGACGGGACCCCACAGTATGCATGTGTGTATATGTGAGCATTATGTGTAATTTTTTATGTGATAGTAGCATTGTTCTTTTTGTAATGATTCTCATTGAATTGCTTAGCAGCGGCAGCTTTCTGCTTCGTAACAGGCGACGAAACAAAGACGTCAGGCTCCAAATTGAATTAGGTCCATTTTCAATTTTGAGAGAAAAATTACAAAAATTAAAAGGAAAATAACCTGATTGTTAACGCAGCAGCATCATAGCAACTCCAGGAGGCCGGAATTGAACAAATCCTAGACTAATAGTCTAGGAATCAGATTTGGCTCTAGCAGATGGAATAAATATACTCCACATGATTTTCTGGCGAGGCTCAGCGACTAAGAGCATTTCCAGCAGATGGACTATTTGCTGGACTATATTTAGTCCATATGACATTAGCAGATGTCCTTTAGTCTTCAAGCATTCCAGCAGATGGACTATCCCGTGGACTATAATATAAAAATATTAAAATAATCAATAAATTCAAACGGCTATATTCCAACGGCTATATTCCAACGGCCATATTCCAACGGCTATATTTTAAAGAACAAACAACCTCTATAAATATAAGGCACATTCAGTCTCTCATATTCACTCATCTCAAGTTCAACCTTTCAGTCAAATACGTTATTTTAATTATGTCTCGTCAATTCGAATCAGCTATGTTACACATGGAAGAAGAAGAAGAAGAAGAATCATATGGACACTTTTTAGGCTTGGCGGCTGTTGAAGAAGAACAACAAAATATCAATAGGCATACATCACGTCAACGTGGTTCTGTGCAAGGTCGTATTACCATTGATCGGGGTAGACATGAAGGTCATAATCGACTTTTTCGTGATTATTTTGTTGAACATGTAATACACGAGAATTTTCTAATATTATTAAATAAATATATTAATAGAAATGAGAATTTATTAGAATATAAATGATTTTGTGTTATGAGAATGAATAATTCAATTATATTAAATTGAATAATTATAATAATTGAGAAATTGATGGAGTTTGTGATAAACTCATTGATAACCTTGTGTGGCACAGTGACGTAATATAAGAATGATTATATTAATTTAAGCGAATAATTAATTTATATTAATTGTTATTGTAGAATATTAATTAATTATTATCGTAGAATATTAATTAATTGTTGTGGAATATTAACTATAATTGATTAATAATATATGATTATTATTATTGCAAGAAATATAATAATAATAATAATGAGCAACGTGTTTATAAATATAATAAGATTTATATTAAAGTGATAATTAATCATATAAGGGTTAATTAAATTGTTATGGAGATTAACAATTATATTGATTGATGAAGGATGTGTGTATATTATTAATTAATATTTAATTAATAAGATGAGTAATTCTATGTGCAAGCATGCGAATTAAATGTGTAACATATATTAGCTAACTATGTATTATGTGAAGTGTAATATGACACTATTATATGGTAAGGCTTATTGAATTATGGGAGTTACATGATAATGCCTATGTGACATGTGAGTATACAGTAAAAGAATATGACATGGATTATATATGTGTAAATTAATTGTACCACATTGCCATGTTAAAAGTACATTGTGACTTAAAAGTATATATTATATAATCTAAGTGGACTTGTATAATATAAGTATGTGTGTATAGTTTAAGTATATAAATAATTAATAAAGTTCATTCATTCATTGAATAAGGCAAGGTGTGTTGTGACATTAAAATAGCCTATGTGACAATATGTATGTAAGTATACATTAAAATAATGTATCATGAATATAAATAATAATTGATGATTATAATGGAATAATAAAATTTAATAAAGGAGATAATGTGATGTGATTATATCCGAGTAAATTATACCGGTATGATAAACTGTACATAGATTATATGTATGCTACATTGTCATATCACCTCTACTACCTTGAAATATTAATTATGTGACTTACATTGTGACTCTAACTACATTATAATTTATCTATATAGTATGTATATATGGCCTTAGTGTTAATACACTTAATGTTACTAGAATGCTGGGTACTTAGAAACTTGTCCCATACTGATAGTTATATATCATACACACGTGAACAACTCAAGCCTATGCCTACCCTTTCTTCTCAATTTCAGCAAAATCCATAGCTTCATAGCAAATCATGGAAGAGGGAGTGGGATTCATGATGAATCCAACAACTAATTACCTACTCTCTATTAACCTCCATACAATCCACATTTTCGTTGGTTTAGTTTGAGAAGGAAAAACAATGACTGGTTATACAATTCTCTATATAAAGCACCCTTCCTTCTTATTTTTCTATTGCGTGAAAATTTCTGCTAAGTGTAAACTGAGAGTGTGAATTGTTGAGTAATTGAAGAAGTATAATCAGTGTGTGGGGAGTTCAATTCAAGCTTAAGGAGGTATAAATTCTATTTTCGTTCTTGAATTGGTTTTGTTAGAATTCTTGAAATTTCTTAAAATTCTCTGTCAAAGTAAGCTTTTGGATTATGGATGCAATTCATGCTAATTGAATTATAGGAAGCTGCGTAGTTATTATATGGACTTTACATATTGGGATTACAAAATAGCTTCCTTGTTCTTCATTTTTATTTCCTGTTTCTGTTACTGTAATTTCTTAGATTCTTGATAATGCCAAATTAAAGTGTAATTGGGATATAGAATGCTTGCCTAAGTGTTATATAACCATATAAGCATGTCCAAACTGTTATATGACTGATTTCATATGAACTGGTGAAGAAAATTTTGTGTTTGGCCTAGTTTCTGCCGTTGCCAGCTGCCTCCTGATACAAACCAGACACGGCGCAGCTGCGCCGGTTTAATACTGTGGCGCAGCGCAGCTGCGCAGGTCACTGGAAATGGTTGATTGATTCTGCTTATTTTCTGCTAAGTACTAATGGTTTGATTTGGCTTAAGATTGCATGCTAGCTTGTGTAACACATGTATATGAATATATTAAGGCGATGTAAACATGTTGTATTATATTAGCATGCATGACCAAAGAAAGCGTATAGTTTGAAATGAATTTAGAACTCTATAAATAAACTTGATATGTATGTATACCATGTTTATATCCTGACCCTGCAAGCACGTTAGTACCACCTAGAAATGCATGAAGAATGTGATACTATGTATGTATATGCTTCATAGTATAACATGCACATGATGGACTCACTAGTTAACATTTCGAACGAAAATGGAAGTTTTATGAAACCAACTTTGACATGTGTGTGACACATTGAGGTACTGATTTTGCAAACATGTTTACATGACCTAGAATCACATGTAATACATGTTAACTTGCATATATAGGTTTCATAAGGAAGCTTGGACATGATAGACCTTATTAATGAACTATACTAACTAAGTATAAGCTTTGAACGTAAACCATGGTATGTTATGACGAGAGTTAGAATATGATAATTTTGATCATGTGATAGTACTTTTAGATTCATTCATGTATCATGCATGTATATATACCATGATTAGTTGTCGTGATTCAAATTTAGCATAAACGAAGCATGTTTTCAACTAGTAACTGTGATAGTCACATGTATGAAATGTGAATACTCATAAGTATGCTTAATATAAATACCTTATGTGTTTTAAAAGCGAGCATGATAGGCTTTGTAAATTCCATGACCTTGAATAACCGTAAGTGTCGACTTAGAATCTATATCACATATGTTTGGGAACAAGGGAAGGTTATACGAATATAAAAAGACTCCTTAACATGTATATACACTATGTGATATATTTGAATCCGATTTCGACGGTTAACTTATAGTAATGTTATAACTTGCTAAAATAGAGTATGTTTGCTATTTGTTATAATCTCACATGATAGTAATGATGTATGAAGACGATTAACTTGAGAAGAGGAACGTTAATGATAAAAGATATTAAAAATCGAGACTTGTGAAATTGTATGATACTATACATAGTATAACTGTGTAGCTAGGTTAAACTTAGCTTGTGTGTTGATCGTATATTCGAAGATAATATGTGAAGTTAAATTATATGACTAATGAATATCATATATATACGTAACTATATTACGATAGGAATTCAAAAGTGTTGGCTAACTTTACGTGGATAGACTACGCTTAAGGCAAGTACCTAAACCTTATCTCTTTGGATGCAAGTTTCCTAACTTACACTCTTTTATTGTGCAAGTATTCTATCCTTGTATATTGCGAACAAGTTTCTGTTCTTAATCGTTGAATTGAATTAGCATACTTGAACTCTTATTTCATTAAAGCTATTATCCATGTTGAACTTGGTATTGTTCTTGAATATTGTGAAAGTGTCGATGTCATTTGATTCGGCTAGACTGATATTATTGAAAAGCGACCCAAACCAATTGATTGGTGCGGGATCTTATATTTGACTGAGAAGAACAAACTATAACTGTCAGAGAACCGACGCGCGCATATTAGTATGATTGAGTGTTATGCATAACATAGGGTACTTTAGGCTGATCACCTGTTGTACTTGTTTTTGTTGGATTTTCAGTTTATTACTGTCAATTCCTGTGGAAGTTCATAGTCCTTAGTGACTACTCAGTATTCAGTTATCTTGAAATTTTGAATTGATTTATTATTGAATCACATTGATATTATTCTGTCCGTAGCGACTGTTATTGAAAACTGTTGATATTCTTGTTATCCTTGAACTATCAAACCTTGTTATACCCTTTCGAGAATTGAGAATTATATCACTTACCCTTATTGTATATTACTTGCTGAGCAATTTGTGCTCATTCTTGCTTTTCCCTAAAACATTTCAGTTAAGGCAAAACATGGCGAACCTTCGGGCGTTGATAAGGGCAAGGGCAAGGCTACCAACTAGCTTATCTCTTTTATGTTTTTAAATATTTTAATGTTGTATTAAGATGATGTAGTAAGACTGGATTTGATTATGTTTAAGCTTAAGTTAGATTATGTAACAAGTCGTTAATTGATATTATTATGTAATCTATTAAGTAATATAGGTTGCGAGACTTGGGGGAATAATTATAATAAATCATTGTATATTATTCTAAATTAGATATTCCGCTGTGGAGGTGTGATTTTAGTTATTATTGTATTACCATGAGCACGTGACGAATCAAATTCAAGAGACCAAGTGGCGGGTCCCGAATTTGGGGACGTCACAGAACATCCTACATACCCCCCGTATCTATTTTAGAGAAGGTTTCGAATGCGATGCCCACTCTTCCTCCGAATTCAACAAGCAGTTGAAGCGTATGATTCCTACTTTGTCAAAAAAATAAATGCTGCAGGAAAACTCGATTTATCTTCTTTTCAAAAGATAACTGCCTCAATGCGGATGCTTGTCTATGGTGTTTCAGCAGATTTCGTTGATGATTATGTGCGAATCGGTGAAAGCACAACTATATTGAGTCTTAAAAGGTTTGTAAAAGCAGTCATTGCAATTTTTGGTGATGAATATCTGAGATCCCCTAATAGTAATGACCTCGTTAGATTGCTATCAAAAGCTAAAGAGCGTGGTTTTCCTGGGATGTTGGGGAACATCGACTGCATGCATTGGAAATGGAAGAATTGTTCGGTTACGTGGCATGGTATGTATTCTGGACATGTGCATGAGCCAACAATTATTTTAGAAGCGATGGCTTTATACGATCTTTGGATATGGCATGCATTTTTTGGATTACCAGGCTCTCACAATGATATTAACGATTTAGAGAGATCATCTATCTTCTCTGCTTTGACTGAAGGTCGTGCTCCAGCTGTGAACTACTCAATTAATGGACATGAGTACACGATGGGTTATTACGTTGCTGATGGTATATATCCCCCATGGGCAACATTTGTTAAAACCATTTCGGCACGTCAGGGGAATAAAAGAAAACTATTTGCTAAGACTCAAGAGGCGCTTAGGAAGGATGTTGAGCGAGCATTTGGGGTACTCCAAGCACGTTTTGCGATCGTTCGTGGTCCTGCACGATTTTGGGATCAAACAACACTAAAGGACATTATGACTGCATGCATAATACTACATAATATGATCATTGAGGATGAACATGATGAAAATCAAGAACCAGCAGCCTATGATACACATGATGAGATTCCAATTGTAGAAGTGTCTCATGAGCGTACCCCATAATTATTTGAATTCATTGAAGCCAATCATCGCATAAGAGATAGACAAGTTAATTCTCAACTTCGACAAGATATTATTCAACACTTGTGGTCACTACATGGCGGAGCGTAATCCATTACATCCTACTACAATAATAAGCAAATCATGATTCTATAATAATAAGCAAGTCAACTACTAGATGTAACTCTTTTCATGATTTCTTTCTTGCGTTGTTTGTAATATTCAGTTAATTCGGGCTCCATGTTAGTGGTGTCAGTCATCATGATCCTTTCATCCTCTTTTGCTTTCTTCATATTCAATCTTTCTTGCTCTTGAAACTATATTTTGTCCATGTTCACTTGTCTCTTTTCTTGGTTCAATTCCATCTGATGCTCGAACTTCTCAAACCTCAATTCCAAAGGCGTACTGGTATCAGCTGTTCCTTTGCCCTTTTTAAATAATGTTTTCGAAGCCTTTCTTCCCATTGGCCTCTCTAGTCCTGCAGCAATTGTATCTTCAATATCATCATCTTCACCCAAACTTACTTCTTCTACGGTTGATGGAGAAGATGCTGCTGGACTTGTCTTTCTAGTACTTTTCTGTTTTTTCCCACTATTGTCTGTTCTCCATTTCGGTGCATCCTTTAATAGTTTCCAACAGTGCATAAATCCAAATGGTTGCTTTTGCATAGTTTTGAACATCTCCAATGCTTGACATATCTATTTTTAAATTTATTTACAAAATATTAAGTATAAAATATTAAGAATAAACTTAATGAAATTTTAACACGAAAAAATTAAAATACCTTATCTTGTTCACCCACACCGCTTTGTTGCATTCTTTCAATTGAAGCATAATATCCGCAAAATTTGTTCACCGCGAGTTGAATTGTTGACCAACGTTTCGCCAAAGCAGTAAAATTGCGTTCAGACTCAAATTTTTTGTATTCGTGAAAGTATTCGTGAACTCTTTCCCAATATCTTCCATGTTTCTGATCGTTTCCTTGAATTAGATCCATGCTGACATTAAGCCATCCAGAAACAAGAAGGACATCTTCATCAATTATGTAATTTCCCTTTCGCCCTGCTCTTTTATTGGACTCATTTTCAGGAGTCTGAATTGGTGCATCAGTTTGAGTCGAGAATTTATCCAACAAATTTGGATCATCAAGAGAGAAATCTTCAGATAATAATGAAGAATAATACTGGAAAGGACCATGATTTTTCATCTAAAAAATAAATTAGAGATATATTATCAATAAAAAAACATAAATTAAATATAATAAAAATACAAACTATTATTCACAAAATACTTACAATTGCTAAATGTTGAAGTAGTTTGATTGAGAGATGGTAAAAGATATTGAATAATTGTACATATTTATAGATTTCAATTTATTACCGCTAAAAAAAAAATGGGCACAACGGTAATAAACCGAGGTCATTGCTGTTAGGTCATTCCAGGAAAACCACGCTCTTCAGCTTTTGATAGCAATCTAACGAGGTCATTACTATTAGGGGATCTCAGATATTCATCACCAAAAATTGCAATGACTGCTTTTACAAACCTTTTAAGACTCAATATAGTCGTGCTTTCAGCGATTCGCACATAATCATCAACGAAATCTGCTGAAACACCATAGGCAAGCATTCGTATTGAGGCAGTTATCTTTTGAAGAGAAGATAAATCGAGTTTTCCTGCAGCATTCATTTTTTGGACAAAGTAGGAATCATACGCTTCAACTGCTTGTTGAATTCGGAGGAAGAGTGGGCATCGCATTCGAAACCTTCTCCGAAATAGATACGGGGGTATGTAGGATGTTCATCAAAATAATCACGAAAAAGTCAATTATGACCTTCATGTCTACCCCGATCAATGGTAATACGACTTTGCACAGAACCACAATAACGTGATGTATGCCTATTGATATTTTGTTCTTCTTCTTCAACAGCCGCCAAGCCTAAATAGTGTCCATATGATTCTTCATCTTCTTCTTCTTCTTCTTCCATGTGTAACATAGTTGATTTGAATTGACTGAAATAACGTATTTGACTGAAAGGTTAAACTTGAGATGAGTGAATATGAGAGACTGAATGTGCCTTATATTTATAGAGGTTGTTTGTTCTTTAAAATATAGTCGTTGGAATATGGCATTTGGAATATGGCCGTTGAAATATAGCCGTTGGAATATAGCCGTTTAAATTTATTGATTATTTTAATCTTTTTATATTATAGTCCACGAGATAGTCTGCGGGATAGTCCATCTGCTGAAATGTTTGAAGACTAAAGGACATATGCTGATGTCATATGGACTAAATATAGTCCAGCAGATAGTCCATCTGTTGGAGATGCTCTCAGTAAAGAAATAACAGAACGATGAATATTTAGGAAGGAGAAGAACTGGACTTTTTTATTTATCGGGTGCTTCCATATGACAGCAAAATGACTTTTATATATGCATTAGAATCATTGATAAGCCTAACAACATGATAAGGCTCATTCAAATTTAAAAACTAAACTGATTCAGATAGGAGGATTTTATTCAAAAATAACTAACAACTGAAAACTAGAAACAGAAAATCTGGTGGAGTTTGAATGAACATCCAACAAAGAGGAGATCCATGTGCAATCAAGGTGGATAACAACTGATTTTCACGGCTAAAAGTACTAGCATCCGTGGGGAAACAAAAAAAAAGGCCTAAAAGTACTAGATACATGGGTGATCGGAGTTGGGGAAACGAAATCGTGAATTTTAGGGCACAAATCGTGGAAATTATTGGTGAAGGTAGGTTGGATTTTAGGGCACAAATCGTGAAATTAAGGAAGGAGGAGGAGGAGGAGGGTTTTTAGAAAAAGAGGAGGGTTTTCACTCATGGTCGGAGGTGAGTTGAGATGGAGAGAGTGAGAAAGAGTTGGGATTTGGGGGAAAAAATAACCAAAGAATATTAATAATTCTAGTATGCCCAAAGAATATTAATAGTTCTCTGTATGCCCAAAGAGTATCCTGATGTGCATTTGAAAATATTAATTGTACGAGTATTTAAGGGTGGAATAAAATTATTTGTAGTAATTATTATCATTTGAAATCATATAATTAATCTGTTATTTAATCTCATAAATTATATTTTATTATTTTTTACCGTCATTTTGATCAATTATAATCTCAAATATAAAGGCTATAATTGTATAATCTCTTTTTGAGGTACAAAATAACCTTATAAATGCTAACAAACAGTCCTGGATTAATAATGAATAAAATAATTCAAAACAATAAATAATTTAATACAAAGTCTTACCACACTCATTAAATTTATTTATTTTTATCATTTATTAAGTTTCATGTACATAGGAAATGGACCAATAGGGCCGGGTAGTTCGGTGAGCATCTTAACTCATCTCAAAATTGATTTTATAAAATATATGTAAAATACATAATTTAACTGTAAAATGTGATATAAAATTTAGTTTATTCTCAAATATATTTAAGCAAAGTCCATTAAAAAGAGAAAATCTTCAGCATAATTACGTGAAGATTATTGTGGATTAAGTTGAAACTTATTTACACTTTTTTCTTTATTTTGGTTTTCTAAAATCATATAAAAGTGTATATCGATGGATCGATGAGCTTCAATCCATCCATAAAACTTATTTTATTTTTTGTGAGAAAGGATGGAATAATTTGTAGCCCTAAATTTCTGTCTTTTATAGCAAGTTGAAACAGAAAACATGAAAGGCATGACAAATTTTTAAAGGACATGTTAGGAAGAAGCTCATCTCAAGGACTACATGCCATTTATGTTCCCCAAAAAATGACTGAAATACAAAAAAAAATAGTATCAAACAATAAATTATTTATCCCTTTATATAATCTTATAAGACAACTAATGATAAATTTTGATCTTTTTTACTCTTTTTTCTTTATTTTTATTTTTTTTAATATGTGTACAAATTGTACTTTGCTCATTCTTTTAAAGACGAATAGAGTATAAAAATACAACAAAAATATAGGTTGATTATAGTGAAAGGTTGATTATGGCATGAGGCCGAACCACTTAATCTTTTTTATGGTTGTTAAAATATAGGATAATGATATATATTACGAATATTTTATATCGAGTGTTTGATTGTCAGTTACGTAGATGAGTATTAGTGATATTTTTTATGAAGAGATGTGTAATAAGTGAAATCCTTCTATAATTTTTATCAATCTTATATATCAATAATTTTTACAATTGTAAGAACATTCACAACAGTTTTCTTATCTTTATCCCTACTATACAGTGCTATTGGGTCATTCTGATTCCTCAAATAATGAAATTTAAAATTTAAAAGTTCCAACAGTCAAAACATCAAATTAATAATAATCTTATAATTTATAAAAGAGATAGTATAATTTATCAATTGTATTCTATTGTAAAATAATTTTTATTTTATTTTAAATTTTAAGTAATTTATGGAGTGATTATTGAATGGATTGTAGTTGCAAATGTACATAAGATCAATATTAACTTTTAAAAGTTAATTTGTTATATTTTTAAATTTAAATTTAATATGATTCATTTAAATTTTAAAAATAATAAATTTTATAATTAATAGTACTTTTATAATATTTATAATTATATTGACATAAATTAACTAAATTTATATCAATTTTAAATTTGAATACGTTTGAAATTAATTTTTAAAAAATAAGTCAATATTAAGTTTATAATTTAAAAATGAAGTAGTAAAAAAATGTCAAAATGTGTATGATTGATGAGTTGTCCACTTAAATAAGGGTGTGAAATATCATTTTGTATATATAGAGAACGATCTTTTGACTCCCTCACACTCGAGAGTAAAATCCATCCGTCCCTTAATATATGACGTTTTAGAGTTTCTCAATTGTCCTTAATTATTTGACGTTTGTTAAAATCTAAGAGAATTTGTATGACCCCAACTTTTTATGAATAAAATTTAATTTTCTCTATATATTATTTTGAAATAGTAAGAGGATGATTTGATGAATGTGAAAAGTTATGGGTAATATGCGCAGATATTTCAAAATAAGCAAGTGGTTATAAAATATTCATTGTTGTCGGGGAATATTCGTTTGGTCATGAAATATTCTTGTTGTCGGGGTGGGCCCTATAACGGAAAACTGTCGGATGAAAAAAAGGACAAAAATGAGTTTTCTAAAAATAACGGCGTAACGGTTACTAGGGGGTTAAAATAAAGTAATATGTGTTGTTGCACAGTAGCACACGGTATTGCACAGTATTTCATATTATTGTTGACTCAATAATTGTCACTGCACAGTATTTTACTTTATCAAATCAATAATTTATATTATTTGAATCATATTATTAGACATCATTATTGACAATGTCTAAGGAAGTTCTGTCTAGAAAAGGGGTTGATCACCTAATTGCATGCCAGTAAGGAGAAATCCTTTTCGAAAAATCCCATCTTTCTTGAGAACGACATGGTTGTCAATATTGTGGTTCTGTAATATTATTTGTGAATAATTAATTATTAATAAAAATGATAAGGAAATATTTATTTAATGGAAGAATTTTTAAAGAGACAATTAGTGAAAGTTGATATTTTATCTTCTTCGATAAAATAATTCATTTAAATATATTATTATAATATTACATTATAAGTGTATGATGTAATAATATAATAATATAATAATAGTGATATTTTTATAATTAATGCACAATATATGAATAAAATGAGGAGGAAGAGAGCAAATTAAGTCCGGAGTATTTTTATTACAAAAAATATGTTAAATATGTTGGTGGGCCCCATTTTTGACTGAAATTTGATTATAGCCTGCAAGTTCGTCCGTATGTAAATTTGGGTCATTTTTCGTTCGAAATTTGAGAAAACTTTTTTCTACAAAGTTGTAGAGAATTAAATTTTATATAGAATGGACATAAGATTCATATTTTTCTGATAAAATGGCTATTTATTATGAATTATTGAAGTTCTAGAATATTGGGTCTGAATTAATTTTTGGGTTATAAATATTTGTTTAAAGAAAGACGTTTTTGGTGTGTGGTGGGCCCCACTTGTGGAGTGCTAATGAGTGTGGTCAATGGTGTGTGTGAAAAAATAATAATTATAATAATATTTTATTAAATTTTTTACTTTGGTGTTCTAAGCATTTTTCTATAAATAGGGTGCTTAGTTAGAATTTAAAATCACACCAGAATCAGAAGTTTCTCTCTCTATAATATTGAGTGTATTTTTGTGAGTATTTAGATACTTTGAGTGTTATTAAACAGTGTAAGTTTTCTTCACCAAAATATCCGATATTCCAGTTAGAAGTATCTTTCTGTTGAGGTAAGGGATGTTATTTTTTTCGTAAATAATGTTATTTCTTTCAATATCATTATACCGAAATATTGGTATGAGTTTTATTATGAAATTTTTACCTTTTCATGTCGAGGTTACTATTCACGTATATGACACTATTCACGTATACGACACTATTCACGAATACGGTACTATTCACGAATACTATTCACGAAGTATGATTTTTCTTATGAAATTTCTAACTTTTTCATGTCGGGATTACTATTCACGTATACGACACTATTCACGTATACGGCACTATTCACGAATACGTTACTAATCACAGAAAAATTTAGTTTTCTTTTCTTTGTCCAAGTTATCTGTTATGGTTCCTAACTTTGATTGGATCCAAGTTTTGAACTTCATTCTTGAATTTTGCCCCACAATTGATTATTATGGAGTATTTTCGAACTTGGATAAACTGATTTACGAATCCCTAATCTTTGTCTTTTATCTCATTAGATTCGTTATTTATATTATTTTTTATCATTCTCAGTTCCAAATGATGATATAACTGAATATCTTTGGCCTGTAGTGCAAAGATGAATGATTACTTGATTAATATCTTTGGCCCGTAGTGCAAAGATGGACAGGTGTTGAGATAAACATGATCACTGGCGATACAAATGAATATCTTTGGCCCGTAGTACAAAGATGAATATTTGATTTGAGATATATATTGATTGATGTTGCAGAGATAAAATATTGATGATGGACTTTTAAATAATAGAAGGTAGTAGACATCATTTTCTACTTATCTTTTCTGATGAATTGTTATTTCCGCTGTAGTTGTTGATCTAAAATCTGTTGTACATAATATTTTATCTGATTTGTTTAAGACTAACGATAAATTATTCTTTATTATCTTAGTCATAATATTCTTTACTGGGCTAGTTGAGCTCATTCTTTTCATCTATTGTCATCTTCAGGAAATGAGAATGTTGTGGGGACTAGTCGGGGAACAGTGTGATGGTCAGAGTAGAGCAGTAGTAGTCCTCACTATTTTTGTATAATAGTGTATTAATAATTATAATTGTTGAGGACTGAATTTGAGCATTTATATTTCGTATTATATACGATATGTATTGAAGCTCACAGCTTATATGGTCGTATTTCTCACGACCTTTTGTTATAAAAAGATTGTATTTGAATTCTGTACTATGTATTTGACGACTTAGAATGGGTTAGGTGGATTGAACCTATTCTGGGAGCGTCACATAATTGATCACAATTTTTCAAAATTAATCCTCATTACTCTACCTAATTTTTTGATAAACTAAAGAATTGGATAAGTTGTTGTATGGGGATGGAGAGAGAGACCGATGAGTAAATGAGACTAATGAGTTTTTTTAAGAGAAAATTATGAGAAAATGTGTGAGAGGGAGAATATGATAACTATGATAACATAAGATTTAAGGGAATTATAGACAATTAATACTATATTTAATACTTTTCAATTATTATCTTAATTCTTGTACAACACTCTAAAACGTCCTATATTAAGGGACGAAGGAAGTATTAAGTATCATTTTTTTTATGGAAACTGATATTTTTACATGTATTTTTGATATTTTCACATAATTTTTTTTCACATGAGTATATAGTGGGTCTCACCTTCATGTGAAAAGGAACCATATGAAAATATTAAAAATACAAATAAAAATAATACTCCTTTTTTTTTATATATAATTCAATTTTTTTGAAAGATAGAGTATTTATAAGTTTTTATACGATCTACATTGATTCGATAAGTTAAATACTCTTCTGTTTCGTTAAAAATTATCAAGGACAATTTTTTCTTTCCTTTTAATGGATCCTACATTTGAATTGTGAAATAATTTGTATATAATATTCTACATTTGAATTGTGAAGTCTAGACATATTTTATACTGATAATTTTTTTTCTACTTCGACCTTTTATCCATAGTGGATCCTAGATATAGTACACCAAAAAAAAATTCTCTCTTTAGATTAGTGAACTCCTCTTAAATATTTTTAATAATAGAATACTTTTTTATTATATTTTAGTGTAATTAAATCATTTTTTAAGACAAAATATTTTTAAGATAAGGATATATATTAAGACTTTATATGTCGACTTTTTTTTATTACGAGTTATGTGAATAAATCTAATTGGTACTCCTTCCGCTCTCAAAAAGATGACTAAATGTACAATATTTTTTGTCCACAAAATGATGAGCTGTGATACATAAAGCGAAGGGTAAAAATATCATTTAGTGGGGTCCACTAATATAAAAAAATAGAAGTACTCATCAATTTATGTAATCTTGTGAAGTCCCTAATGATAAATTTAGAATTTTTTTACTCATTTTCCTCTGCTTTACTCTTTTTTTAATATGTGTGAAAAACATATTTTGTTCATCCTTTTGAAGACGGAGAAAATAATATTTTATGATATATTTGATACAATAGACCAATATTCTAATTTTACCTAATCTTATGTATTGATATACGTCACAATTATAATTTAATAAAAATATTTCGCAATATATAACCGGACTCATATTTTTATACTTACGTGTTTTTTATAGGATGGGGGAGTATATTTTATAAGTTTATTTGGTAAAAAAAAAAAATTGACTATCCTTTTCACATTTTCACCTTACTTTGTCATGCTTTGTGGGGATCGATATCTGAATATCGAACCAAAATTATGTCCTTGCTTGGGAAACATAACAAGTTAATGTTGCTGATCAAACAAAGTATAATAGATGTTGATATTTCAGTCCTTATTTTAATTTTCTTTAAATTCTATATAACATTAGACTTTTGTTCATGAAATTTTAGGACTGGATTTATAGAAAAATGATAGATATATTACAAATATTTATGTCAATTTTTTTATTACCAGTATGTGGATTAATATTAATATTAATATTTTTTAAAAAGATGTGTAATAAATGAGATTCTCTTATAATTCATACTAATTTCATGAATTAATAAGTTTCAAAATTGTAATTAGACGTAAATTTATCGCAATATATAATATGACATATTTATATAGGTTATACAGATTGAACCGAAATAGTTATAGACCCAATATGGATTAACCTATTTTTTATATTTCAAACTTACTATTATGTCCTATAATTTAGTAGGTTTTCTACTTGTGATATGTATATGGTGTTATGTAATTCAATTGTGACCTTATCAATATTTTTCGAATTTGTCACATGTGTATGACTTTGAATTTTAATATAAGTTCTTTTTGTAGATAAAAAAATAAGTTATTTATTATTTATTAATTTCTATCTTGATTTAACTTATCTTTTAAGTTTTTACACAATAATTATTTCACTCAAAATATTTTAACTTTCTCCCCCCCCCAACCCCCCCAACCCAAATATGTATTTAGTATGAGTACAATACTTTCTTACTCTTTTTTTTCAATTTGTCCTTTTGCCTTTTTCTTTCTCATTTATTTCCTTTGATTAAGTTTCAATGACAGAGGGAGTGGACAATTGGAGGTCAAAAATAATTGATTTATGACCGTCATTGCTTCAGTTGCTTGTGTCAGACACACTTTACGTAGAGACATACTGATATAGTAACTCATGCCAAAGTATATGTTCTTCCATTCATGACTTAAAAGTACTCGTTATAAAACTGCATTTACTTACACCCTTTGGACTTAATTGTTTACGAAGATGTTAAGGAAGCCACGGATAGATTGACTATCCCTAAAGTTAAATCAAAAATAATTTATAAAATTAGTATTTTTGATTTTATCAGTAAAAGAATTATCAAAACATTTGAACATGCTTGTCCTTTACAAAATAATGATGAAATTATTTATTTACTGCATATTGAAGATCTGTATCCTTTTATGCAAAAATACTAATATGTGCATATAGGACTAGTTCAAATTGCTTTTAAACTTTTGTCTTTACTTGGTCAAAATATCAGTATCCAATGTACTCTAAGAGATGGTTGATGCCTTAATCGGAAAGCATCTCTGATGGGTGCTATTGAGACTAGCTTAGCTCATGGACCCGTTTATTTTAATATCTATCTGAATCTTAGCATTTCTTGACAGACAGTAATTTGTCTAAAGTTTTAGAAACGAAAATCATATCTCATGGGTATGAATATCTACCAGGATCCCCTCCGTTTGCTATTTTATTCAGAATAAATCTTAAAGGTTTAACAACTTTAAACCCGTACATAAGAAAGCAGAGTCAACAAGGTCATACTGTCCTAATTGATTCCAACCTTTTTAGCAGTCAAGTTGCTATTCCTAGGATGATTCCTTAGGAAGAAATAACTTTTTCGAAACAATGACAAATCACTAATGCTGTTCCTACTAGACCTTTGATTAGACAATCCATAGAGAATGTAATTCAAACACGTGATGGAAACGTCTATCTTAGTTTTCAGAAACCTTTACCTCGTAGTAACTCTAACAGAATTATTCTTTATAATATTGATTTTTCAGAATCTACTAGACATTCTGTGTCAGAACCTATAGAATCAGTCTATCAGGGTTCTACTAGATTATCTAGTAATGAATCTGTTAAGATTGATAATCCAGAAGATCATATTAAAGGAATACACATATCTGAAAATCAAATACCTCATGGTATTTATGAAGCCAGTTCCTCTAATAGAAGACCTAACAGTCCAACCGCCAGTGATGTGCATTTTGAATGTTAATGGATTTTTCTCCAAATAGTAAAATTCGTAATCTTCTTAACCAGAAATTTATGCAGGATAAATATCAAGATTTTAGAACTTTGTATTTTAATAATCATAACAAAGAAAAATTAGCAAAATTAAAATATGAGTATTATTCTTATTTGAATAATAACCAGTGCTTAATATCATTTACTCAATGGTATTCAGATTTTGCTATAAAAACAGAATTATATACTGAAAGCCAATTAAATTTTTTAACTGGTACTCAGAAAGATTGGATAACTACCAATGATAATATTATTCAATCTATTCATCCCCCACCTCAATCTTTAGAATTGAGCCCAGGAAGTGATAGTTCAAAACCTCTAATTATTAATCCGTATATGGAGATTTCAGATAAACCTTACCAACAGGAAATTCTTAAGTACAAAGATATTATACCTATAACCAAACAGAATAATTATACCAAATTGTTCCTTCAAAATGTAGGAAAATAGTTAATCAGAATTGAAGAAAATATCGATCATTTACGTGATAAATGTGATGTGATCCCTAAGCAGATTAACCTACAACCTGTTAACATCAAACCACCTCTTGAAATTACTAATTTCAAGATGAAATCATCAAAGATTGATGATGAGTTTGTTAATAATCTTTTAACCAAAATGAAAAATTTAAAAATTTCAACAGAATTCTCTCAGATTAATGTGCTGTCGGACAAACCATCTTCATCTCATAATATCGAGGATACTAATGATGTTGATGATGAATTAGATCCATCACATATTTTCAAAATATAAAATAGTTTTCAAGATATTCAATCTATTAATAAAACTACTTATAGTCAAAAGCCGATCCAAAGAATGGCCTTAGCAGGACATAGTCGATACTATTATCCTAGACCTACTCCCCAAGATATTCTGTATGAAGAAGACTTTCTTCATACTCAGAAATCTTATCATGGAAAAACCATCTATGAATGGAACCTAGATGGGAAATCTGATTATCAAATTTATGAAATCATACATCATATGATGATGCATGCTACAGTCTGTAAACAGAATGAAAACACTGATCATCAAGTCTGTCGTTTTCTTGTTAATGGTTTTACTGGAATTCTTAAAGGATGGTGGGATAATGTTCTCACTGATGTTCAAAGAATTGAAATTTTAAATTCCTTTAAGAATGACATTGATCCCATTACCAGAACTGAAGTTAAAAGTGAGGATGCTTGTTATACACTTTTTCAATCTATCCTCCTTCACTTTATGGGACCTGTACCCATGAATACTGATAGAAATAGAGAACTTTTACAGAATCTTAGATGCCCTTCTCTGACCCATTTTAGATGGTATAAGGACGTCTTCTTAATGAAAGTCATGCAAAGATCTGACGCTAACAGTGAACATTGGAAGGCTAAATTCATTGATGGACTTTCCACTTTCTTTGCTGAAAAGGTCCGCAAGAAACTTAGGGATAAACATAATCAAATGAGTATTCCCTATAACCAGTATTCTTACGGTCATCTGATTTCAGTAGTTATTGAAGAAGGACTATCATTATATAATGATATGAAACTTCAACATCTGATTGAAAAGCAGAATCTTACAAAAAAACATGAGTTAGGAGAATTCTGTGACCAATTCTCTTTTGATATTAAAGTTCAGTATCCCTCAAAACCCAAAAAACAGCAAAGCACTAGAAAACCCCCTAAGAAATATTCTTCTAGAAAATCCTCTAAGAAGGATAAACCAGAGAAGGATACTAGAAAAAGAAAATCTAGTAGTAAGAAAGATAAATCTACTGTAAAATGTTATAAATATGGTAAAACAGGACATTTTGCTAACAAATGTAGATCTAAAATTAAACAGAAACTTAATGAGATGTCCATTGATGAGGAAGCTCAACAGGAGATCCTTAATTGCCTTTCTAGTAATGAGGATGAAGGATCTGATGATGATGAGGTTGCTGAAATCTATTCTTCCCCTGATGAAGAAGAAGATCCTGATCAACCTTGCCATACCTGTACTATTGATAACTGTAATACTTTAACTGAGGCTAATTACTGGAAAGCCATTGTTGAAATGAATGGCTTAGATATTGGAGGATCGAGTATTAATGTTTTAACAGATACTCAGAAATCCATTGCTTGATTTAGCAGACCAAATCAAGGATCCAGAAATTAAATTAAAAATTTTACAAACCTGTTACAATAATCAGAAAACTGAAGAGATTCTTTCTATTGAACAAAACAGCATGAGAGAGATTATGAAACGTATGGAAAACGTTCTTAGTAATGAAAAACTTGTTACAATTTAGGATTTAAAAGGCAAAATAAACCTTTTAAAAACAGAAGTTAAACAACTTCAAACAACCAATATTATTATTACTCAAGATCTAAAAAATATTAAGCAACAATTAAATACTAAGGTGGAAAAACCAGAAGAAGAAGATCCTTCTAAGGATAAAGCTGAATCTTCAAATAATCAGTACTTAATGCTTATGAATCAAGTTGTTTTTCAGAAATGGTATATCAGAATTACTTTCATAATAAAGCCAGATTTTATTATAAAAGATGCCATTGCTCTTGTAGATAGTGGTGCAGATATGAACTGTATTCAAGAAAGGTTTTCAGAAAACCACCCAATCTTTGACAAGTGCAAGTGGCAATACTATGAGAATAAAGTATAAAATACCGGAAGCTCTAATCTGTAATCAAGGTTTGTGCTTACCCACTTCCTTTGTGTTAATCAGAAATATGAATCAAAGTATTATTTTGGGCACTCCTTTTCTTTGTATTTTAATGCCTATTACCAAAATTGATACTTTGGGTATTCATACTAATCTTAACAACAGAAGTATTATTTTTGAATTCATAACAGAACCGTATACTAAAGAATTAAATCAAGTTAAACATATGATTTATTCTAATGAAAAATCGATAAATTTTATTCAAAAGGAAGTTAAATTTCTTACTACAGAACAACAGATTTTGCAGCCTTCCTTATAGGATAAAATAAAATCACTTTTAAAAACTCTTCAAACAGAAATCTGTAGTGATGTTCCTAATGCCTTTTGGAACAGAAAGAAACATATCATTTATCTTCCGTACATATCTAATTTTAATGAAAAAAATATTCCTACTAAGTCCAGGCCAAGCCAGATGAATAAGGAATATCTTATTCTTTGTAAAAATAAGATTGAGTCTCTTCAACAGAAAAAGCTCATTAGACCTAGTAATTCCCCTTGGAGTTATACTGCTTTTTATGTAAATAAAAATGCAGAAATTGAAAGAGGAATACCTAGGCTTGTGATTAATTATAAACCGTTAAATGAGGTTTTACAGTGGATAAGGTATCCTATACCTAATAAGAAAGACCTCTTAGATAGATTGCATGATGCAATCATTTTTTCTAAATTTGATTTAAAATCTGGATTTTGGCAAATACAAATTTGCGATAAAGTTCATTATAAAACATATCAGCATATCATGAATGATATTTTTAATCCTTTTACAGAATTTGTTATTTGTTATATTGATGATGTTCTTATCTTTCCATCTTCAATAGATCAGCATATAAAATATTTGAATATTTTTAAAAATGTTGTTATTAAAAATGGTTTGGTGGTTTCTGCACCAAAAATGAAGCTTTTTAAAACAGTAATTAGATTCCTTGGATATAATATTTTTAATGGAACTATTATTCCAATCGATAGATGTATTGTTTGCATCTAAATTTCCAGATGAAATTAAAGATATAACTCAACTGCGAAGATTTTTTGGAAGTTTTAATTATATCCGAGATTATTATCCGAATCTATCACAAGATTCTTCTATCTTACAAAGAAGGCTTAAAAAGAATCCTATGCCTTGGATAGAAGAACATACTCATGCTGTTCAGAAAATTAAAGATAAGGTTAAACAGTTACCATGTCTATCTTTACCTAATCCTGAATGGAAGAAGATTGTTCAAACTGATGCTTCCAATAAAGGATATGGTGTGATACTTAAACAATATAATCCCATTAAGAAAAGAGAAGAACTTCTTCGCTTTGCATCAGGAACTTGGAAAGGGGCAACTCTTAATTACCCCACAATAAAACAGGAATGTTTATCCATTGTTAAATGTGTTTTGAAATTTCAGGATGATCTTCTAAATCAGCATTTCTTAATAAGAGTTGATTGCTCTGTTGCTAAACAGATATTTAAGAATGATGTACAAAATCTTGCTTCTAAACAAATATTTGCCATTTGGCAAAGTATTTTATCAGCATTTGACTTTGACATTGAATATATCAAAGGAGAACAAAATTTGTTACCAGACTTTTTAACCCGTAAATATTTGCAGGGTTGATGATTAGCAGAGGCCGAGGCCGAGGCCGAGGTAGACAACAATATTATACAGAATTCCTGAGTTTAAATACTCCCAACAGTACAACTCAGGCTTCTTCTAGCCAAACAGCAAAAGATGTTTTGTTATTATTAGAACAATACATCCCCAACAGTATTATTGAAGAAATAATTCTTTATATAGAACAGAATGATGAAAAATGGATGACAGATCCATGGGAAATCAAGAGGCGCTATTTAGTGACTCAACAATTTCCTACTCATTTCGACCAGTATAGATACATCTATGAACAGATGATCATAGAAACAGCATCCATGGACATAAAGCATATCAAAATTTTCTTGTGAAAATAACAATGTCCTATATAATTGATATATGTTAGACACTTTTAAATATGTGAGTAAAGTTTTGTAAGAATATTAAATTTTTTTTTGTGAAAATAACAATTTCGTATATAATTGATATATGTTAGACACTTTTAAATACGAAAATGTGAGGATAACTAATTTCAAAGTACATATATTCTTCAGCCTCAACAACAAATACTTCCTCCATTCCTAAAAGAATAATTAAAGGTATAAATTTTTTTAGCCTAAAAAAGATGTGATAATGTACAAAAAGTGAGGGGCAATTAATGTTATTAATCTGAAAAAGGAAACTATATATATATATATATATAAAAATATATCTGCAGAATAAATTTGTCAAGGCTAGTATTTGGTACTATGTTCTTAAGACAATTATGCCCTCCGTATGGTACTTAGAGTTTTATAGCGCTTGTCTCCCAGAATACAATGACAATCGTATGCTATAGTAGCACTCCAAATAGCATACACAATGAACCAAAATAAAATGCTCTGTTTCTCTCTCTGAAAATAAACTCTAACTAACTGATGAAATGAAGAAGACTAAAAGACTAGAATGCTTGAATGCTAGTGAATTGAATGATTTTCGAATGACAGCACCCCCATCTATTTATAGGATGGTAAGTGACCCATCAGAAGGGGCAAAACTCACTGAAAAGGAGCCTGCAACTCAAAACTACATAATTTTAAAGCTTAGCAAAATAGGCACATCTGTTCGGACCTATAAAATGACGTAGTTTTAGCCTTAGCGGAACCAAAACAACGTAGTTTTAGGTTTAACATAAAAGGTGCTATAAAACGACGTAGTTTTGGGCCATCTGTTCAAACTGATACCCTTTCAGCAGATACTGCTTCTCAAAACGACACAGTTTTGATAATATAATAAATACTGTTGATCAAAATGAACCACGAGCCTCGAGCCAGAGGCAGGCCAGGCCAGGCCGGTCGGTCGACGGCGACGCGCGCATGTGGGTTCGAACCAAGCCTTAGCTAGGTCCTCTCCCTTCTACAAAAGTGGGGTGCGCCTTGGGGCTCAAACCCAAGAGCAACTTTCTTGTATATAAACACATTAATTTTTTAGTTCTTAACCAATGTGGGACTTGGCTTTCCACATGTATTTATTATCATTTATCATTTCCAATGGTGATCTTTGGGAGTTAATATCTCATTCATTACTCAATGGATTTGAGCTTCCAAATACTTAATTTAATCTACTCATGGAGTAGAACACATTAATATATAAAATCATTAAAATTAATTAATAACACCCACATTAAATTAAGCTCAAATTCTAACAATTCCCCACATGAATGATATTGACTGCCAGCCTTATGCAAATGTTATGCAGACTCTGAGAGAGAGACGGAATTAGAAATCATCTGTATCGGGAGAGGTAGCATTTGGCTTTGAACCTTCCCTTGTGAAAGACTATCGGGTTTACTGGTTGTCTAGTGAACATGAAGTCTTGAACTGTCCAATTGTTTGTGTAAATGGAGACAATAGTAATTCACACAGAATCTTTCCAGATATTATTTGGTTATAATGATTTTGTTCATTTTGGCCCTGAACAATCCTGAATTTATGAGTGCTTTAGATAAGTATAACCTTATCCTTCTCATAGAACACAGTTCACACTCACATAGGTGATTCCTAATAAGAGTATCCTGCTATACTGTGATAACCCGAATAATTATAGATGGTGAATTACGTAGTATATTAATTTGACGAGTAGAGTATACGGTAATGATCCTTAGAAAGGAATGAACGAGTTAAAGATATATAATATTTGATATGTGATTATGTTTGATTGAAGATTGTGTAATAAAACCTAATAGTTGTTGAAGAAATGAATGAAGTATATATATATATATATATATATATATATATATATATATATATATATATATATATATATATATATGTAAAACTTTTTGCTAAGTTAACGTGTTGAAGTTATTCAACGATAATTATGAAGAGATTTTGCGAAAACTGAGTAAGTGAGGTTTCGTTGATTCCAAGGACGGAATCCTTATAAGGAGGGAAGGATGTGACATCCCGGATTTTTAAGAATTAATAAATGAGAATTTAATAAATAAAATTCTTATTTTAAGATGTTGAAGTACGAGTATGTGTGTATGTGTTATATATTGTAAAATATGTGATTTGGTGTGAAGAGAATTTATATATTTATTGAATTAAATAAATATATTAATTGAATTATTTATTGAGTTAAATAAATAATTATGTGATTATTATGGAGTAATTTAATTAAGTGTTATATGTTAATTAAATGAATATTTGGTATTTAATTTAATTGACATAATGATTTTATGTTATAGTTCTAATTTAATTGGGATAATTAAATTAGATGAGTTATGTGGTGAGAGTAACATGAAATTATAATTAGTGAGTAATTATAATTATGTGATAATTTTATGTGATTAATTGATGTTAAACTTTTAATTAATTAAATTAATGTTGAGTTTTAATTAGTTAAAGGATAACATTAAAAAGAATGTGTTAAAATGATTTATTAAAAGAGTTTTCAAAACTATTTTCCCAAACAAGGCCCTAGCATCGTTTTTAAATTCGTTTTGCCAAACGGGGCCTTAACTATTAAAACCTGTTTTTAAAATGATGAGTTTTACCAAACAAGGCCTTTGTACTTGTTTAATCTTATTTCTTCCAAACAATGCCTTAAACTCAAGAAGTTAGTTTTTAAAAATAATGTGGTTTTGCCAAACATGGCCTTGGGCTTTTCAAATTTTGTAACCTATGTAATAAGTGGTAGTTAGTATAGCAATTAGTATATTATTTATTAGCTATATTAATAATATAAGTTACATATATTGTATATGTATATTGTATATTGTATAATATATGCTAAGTTAAAAGATACGTTAGTTTTCTAAAAGCCTAAGTCTAAACAAAACAAAGAAAGAAGAAGAAGAGGGTTAGAGAGAATTGTCAGAGAAGAAGAAGAGAGAAGAGGAAGAAAAGCTTGAGAAGGCAAGAGAGGATCATCATCTTCATCATCTCTCTCTTAAGTCAAAACTAGTAAGGTTATAATTTTAACCCTAGAATTAATTCATATGTGTTGTGTTTTCTTCTTTATCAAATTAGGTTTTTACAATCATAAAATTATATGTATATATGGTGTTCATATGTTTTCATATGTAATTGTATGCCATGAAAAGGTTTTCAAAATCAATTGTTGTAAAAACATGTTTTCAAAGCATATTCTTCTATGTTTTCATGGTTTTAGAATTCTATGTGGAAGTCTCTTTGTGAAACTTCATAATTTTGTTATGAGAATGGGATATGTATATATATATATATATATATATATATATATATATATATATATATTTACATGAGAGTTTCATAGTTGTTTAAAAATTTCAATTCACAAGTATATGATGAACACCATGAAATTCATGTTCATAGTGTTAGATTATGGAATTATGTTGAAAATTCTTTAAATCCTTGATGTGAGCATGAATTATGTGTAATATGTGATATAACATGATTATATATGAGTTATATGGTTGTTCTAGCAATTCAATCCATGAATTTTTGATAAACAATAGGAAGTGTGTTCATAGTGATTCTCGGTGAAGTAATTTTTGAAAAATAACTTTTGAAACTATCAAAATTGATGTTGATTATGAGTTATTGTTAAAATTGATTAAGTATTATGTTAGTATGTTAAGAATAGAAGTGATTACAGTTGGAATCACTTTAATTGATTGAAAAACGAGTTCGTAGTAGCAATTTCCGTCAAGAACGCTTAAAGTTGTGTTTTTCTTCGAATTCCATGAAATCTTGGTTGTGATTATGTGTTTATATGAATTTTTTATGTTATGAGCATGTTAATAAGCTTAAAATATTGTTTGTCACATGTTTCATGTTTATTATTTTGGGAAAATTCGAATTCGGTGTGACGGAATAAGCCAAATTGGCTTATTTCTCCACCAGTTCGCGACCCAGCACCTCCACCAGCCCCTGGACCCGCCCCAGGGGGTGTTTATGCCTTGGGGGACCCGCCCCAGCGGGTATACTTGCTGCCCGGGATAGGTTAGTTGTCGTAATGCAAAACTATTTTAACCTATGTTACTAAAATGGCCATAACCTTTTCATACGAACTCCGATTGAGGTGATTCAAGATGATTCAGAACGAGCACGAGTAGACCTACAACTTTTGTGTTTTTGACTTTTTGATTTGAGGTCGTTATCTAGGTTCAAAATGGTCATATTTGGAACTGATGCGTATTCTGAGGCAATCGGAGGGCGTCGGTCATGCGCATACACAAGTATAGTGCTGTCGACGATATTAGATGTTGTTATAAGTTATAAAACATGAATGTTAGTAAAAATATAATTATGTTTAACTTGAAATGTAATTTGATTGACGTAAGATGTAATTATAATTGGTTAACTATGTGAAATGTAATATGATTATGTGAGGTGATTAAATTACGTGGTGATTAATTATTAACTTATTAGTTAATGAAGAATGAGTTAATATTAATTGGTTAACTAACAATGAAGATTAGATATGTAATAATTATACATATGATTTGACAGCGAGTGTCAAACGAGTGAATGAAAGAGAGTTACGAAGTGTAAATTAGAAAGTGTAAATTAGAATTTACTTAGATGTTTGATAAGCGTTGCTAAGTGACTAATAATTGATGCATATGGTGATACGTTATGTAGGATCATGAAGCAGATTATATTAAGCAATTTTTCGGTAATTGGTAATCCACGAACCAGGAAAGTCTTTCGGTTTCTACTTGTCTACGTGAATTTGATGAACTGTTTTAAATTGCAAGCGAGCATGATATGTTATACATGTTGTAATCATGAAATGTCAAAGTCAATTTATGACTACACTGTTTGGTTAAATAATGTTGATTGAGTATGGAACTCAATCTTTATATTTGTTATGTGAATTAAAGCATGTATGCCATGTTACTTTAATTATTATGAGATTTATGTTGAGCATGTTTATTATGTGATACGTGATGCATGAAAACTGTTAGAACTTGCTGAGCTGTCGAGCTCACTCTTGCAAATAACCATTTTTACAGGTTAAGGACGCAAGGTAATGATACGTGTTAAGAGATTTATAGAGATCAATGTTCAAGAATATTAGTTATGTTTAATTTCAAATTGTAGTTAATGTTTTGAATGAAATATGTCGCTGAGTTATAAGTAGAGTTATCCAATATAGATGGATATTGTTTTATTATGTAAGACTTTGTATAGTCATTTTGTTGTAATGATTCATGATATAGATTTGAATCAAAGAGATGTAATGTAAAGGTTGCGATTCAGGACAATATAGAAAGAAAGTTTATAAAAGTTTTAAATATTCCGCATTTTTAGTGATTTTTAATATTGAATAATGATGTAATGAGAGATTAAAGTTGTATTATTAACGATCGAGAAGGAGAATATTATTGTATGAATTTTGGGGTCGTTACATATACTCTACTTGTTTTTCAAGATTTAAGAATCATTAAAAGCATAGCTTATCCTGTAACCGCTGCAGGTATCACTATCTCGTATCATAGGAATGAGCATAAGAAATTAATTTCTTCATAGTGATTTGGTTGAATCGTTCACAATTTAGTTGTCCCTTTGAACCAAGGTCTTGGGATCTCCAGTCAACTAGGTTGGGTTTCCATCATGACGATCCTTGTTTATATGCTTTAAACCCATTCCCCTTGAAATTATTTTTACTTGCTCTCTAGTCAAACCTTTAGTCAACGAATCCGCTATATTTTTTTTTGACTTTATGTACTCAATAGACATAATACCGTTAGAGAGCAATTGTTTTATGGTATTGTGTCTACGATGAATATGTCTATACTTACCAATATACATGTTACTCTGTGCCCTTCTTGTAACGACCAGGAATTTTAAGCTTCTTATTAATTTTATCTATGATTTAAAATTTTTGAGAGTTAATTTTATTTAAACCTTATGTGGTTATGTGCTTATGTGAATTTAACCTATGCAAATAAATGCTAGGATTTTTATTAAAGGGAATCACTAATGGTTATTTAAATTAGTAGATTAACCCTGAGACTTTTATATCAGAATATTAATAAGAGTGTTAGTAAATTATATATTCAAATTTCTTGAATATAGTGTAGAGAGTTAATCGTGATTAATTATTTATATTTGAGTAATTAATTGATAACGTATGAAATTATTATTGTAGTTGATTTATAATTATTATGAATAAATAATAATTAATAAGTAAGATATTAATAAATATAATAATATTATATTTAATTGATTTATTGTTTTATACAAGCATGTGATATGTAAACCTATAATATATGGTGGATTACCCTTATATTATATAATTCAAGGTGGCACGTCAATATGACTATACGTTATATATATTGACTATATGGTAAGAGTAATTTCATTATGTGAATGACATAATAGTATGACTTATGTAACATAATATGTGTGGGTAGAATTTTAATGAACACCCTATTACTTTATATTATATCAATAACATTATTAATTGATAAATGATTTCAATAAGTTATTATAATTATTATAATAACAGTTATTATTATAATAATACCCAATTACCTTATATTTGGTGTTAATAGATAATGTACATGGAATATATGCATATACCTTACTTGATGCATCATATTATTAATTGCTCATTGAAATTGTGACTTTAATTTAATTATAGCCTAAGTATTTACATGAAATAAAATGTGTATACATGATATAGCCTAAGTAAGCATGGTATATATAGAATAATAATGTAGTATATTGCATCCAAGTTGCTTCCATTTGCTGAGAATTGTTTGTCCCATATTATGTGCCCAATTGCTCTCTTATTTCTCATACACGTGAACCCACATGCTATGCTACTCTATCTTCTTCTTCTCAAATTCATCCAAGCTAGCCATAATCATTATAAGGGGAGTGGGATTTATGATGAGTTCCACCCACTCTCACCAACTCTCACCAACTTCTTCTTATCCATTATGTAATCTAGCAATCCTTTGTTTTGATTTGGTGAACAAAGCTTGGAACCGGGTAAGAAATTGGCTATATAAGAACTCTTCCCTTCTCCTTCATTCATTTGCTGAGATTTTCATATTATTGGGAGAGTATGATAGCAGCATTGTAAGGATCATTATAGCAGTAAACTCAATTTAAGTAATTACAGAGGTATACTCCCATTCTTTGTTCAAAGTCTGTAAAATTCTAATTCTTTGATTCTTGAATTGAGCATGCTTTGATTGATTTGAGTATGCTTATTAGATGCTATGATAGTTTACTACCATGTTAGAAATGTATTGCATGGTGGCTGGGATAGATTTCATTGGAAAATTTGAGTTGGGTTTACAGTCTGCCGAAAACTGCACTGCCTCAGGCCTGGCCGCCAGCCTGCGCAGCTGCGCCAGTGTTGCACTGGCCAGCGGCGCAGCTGCGCCAGTGCCTGTCTACAGTTTTGCTTTGTGTTTTACTTTCTGCTCATGCTAACTTGTGGTACTAGTTTGGATTAAGCATACTAGCATGAGTGATATATATATATATATATATATATATATATATATATATATATATATATATATATATATGGATGTATTGAGGCAATGTAAGCATGTTTCACTAATAGTTGCACAAGTAATTATAGTTTGAAATAAACTTAGCGTTTCATAAACTAACTTCGAATATGGAAACAAACTAGATATGTATACTTGCCATGATAGTATTCTGACCTTGCAAGCATGATAGTATGACTTAGAAATGTATGGGAGGCATGTTGACTTTGGTATACGGGTTTCATAATAGAATATGAGCATGTGAACCCCACTATTAAACATTTCTAGCGAAACATATAAGTTTCAAAGGTGAACTTTAAGATGTAGATATTGTGTATGCATTCTAATTTAATGAGCATGTTAGTATGACCTAGATAGGCATGAAGAACATGATAATTGGTATATACATGTTTAAAAATGTGCACGGTCATGTTTGACCTCATTAGGGAAAACTTACTAACGAAACGTGAGCATTGAACATGGACTTGGCATGTTACATTGAGATATAAATTCTGATTTTATGAACCTGACCATATGGTCTATATATGTACGTTTAAAGTGTTGGACACACTAGCATGCACGATTGCAAGATTTCAACTATTTCAAAAGAGAACTTAAGATTTAAAAGTTAAATACCATGTGAGTCATGTTGTGTGCATGGAAGGATGTTTATTAGGATGTCAATATGCCTATAGACATATTAATATGAACCGCACTTGGTTAAACACAGATTTCAACTATGCACGCATACTCATAGAAAATGGATTCTTAAGGCATGAGTTATGACGATTAAAGTGTACACTTGTAGTATACGCACAAGCATAACTACTTAAGTATTGTTTGACCTTGTTATGTAATAACATGACTTTAGTAACCAATCTTGAAGAATGAACTTATATTGTTTAAAGTATGTGAATATCCGACATACAAACATGTGGTCTTGAAGTGGACATAGAATGAATATATTAGCTTTCGAACTTGAGTTAGATAAACTTGATAAACATATGCGTTGATTTATATCAGTAACTGGAAGTGCTATGTGTTCAAGCCTATGTTGATGCTTATGAACTAGACAATCTAAAATTATTAAATCTAAGACAGGATTAGATTGAGCTTACGTGAACTACGTGATAGAATTATATAATGACTAGAGTCTTGTATGTGTGAACTTATATTAGTTTATATATACTAATTGGAGAGGCCGACTTGTTAATGCTAGGTCGTTCCAACGCAGTTTTATTAAAGCTAGATATTATTTGTAGCTGAGCAAAAAGGCAAGTTCCCGAACTTCACTCTTTGATTGTGCAAGTTCTTTTGAACCCGTTATTGTATTATTTGCAAGTTCCCTATCTTCCTCAAGTTATATTTGAGCAAGTTTCCTAGACCCTTGCATTACTTTATTCAACATATATTGTAAGCAAGTTTTCTAACTTCATTTAATTGTGATATTGAATGCAAGTACCCTAGACCCTTGTATTACTTTATTCAACGGATATTGTAAGCTAGTATCCAAACCCTACTTTTATTGTGCAAATATTTTAAATCCTTGCACCACTTTATTCAATTACTCGAGTAAGCGAGATTCTAAACTTCACCTTATTTGTGCAAGTTCCTATCCTTCTCATGTTGTTTTGAGCAGATTATTATTGTATTGTGAAAGTTCTCCGAACTTCACATTTTGAGTATTGTGAAAGTTCTCCGAACTTCACATTTTGAGTATTGTGAAAGTTCCCCGAACTTCACACTTTGGTTATTGTGAAAGTTCCCCGAACTTCACACTTTGGTTATTTTGCAAATTCCCGAACTTCATTTCTTTATTATGAAAGTTCTCTAAACTTATACAAACTCATATATTGTGCAAGTATCTTATCTTTGTGTTTACTTTACTCAAAGAGCGTTGTCAGCAAATGTCCTAACCTATGCATTTACTTTATGCAAGGGATCTATTATGGTGAAATTCCCCGAATTTCACTCTTTGATGTTGTAAGTGTCTAAGCTTATGCATTTATTTTATGCAAGGAAATCTAGTATTGTGCAAGTTCTCCGAACTTCACACGCTGAGTATTGTGCAAGTTCCCCGAACTTCACACGTTGAGTATTGTGCAAGTTCCCCGAACTTACACAAATTCCTATATTGTGCAAATTCTAAACTTCACTTTGTGCAAGTTCTCTATCCTTCTCATATTATATTGAGTAGGTTATTGTTGAATCGAAAGTTGTTTACTTAATTGCTTGAACTTTATTTCCAAGCATGTTATTTAGTGGTTTAATTACTTATCAATTATTCCACATCGATATTATTGATGTCCGCACCTAGTGCATTTGAGCTCGTACAGTCTTGGACTTGTACATTATTCAAGGTTCTAAATTTCTTGAACCATGTCAGTAAGAGTCTGAACCTTTGCTCGGTCAGACTAGTGTATGAAGTTTTCTTTGAAGCTATCCAAACCAATTGATGGTAAGGATTCTTAGACGGAACAGAACACCCCTCATATGTAGGAGTGTACCCAGGTATCTAATATATATGATACGAGTAAGCAGATTTAAGTGTTATGCATATTCACGTTGTGCCCGAGGCTGATCTCCTCGAGGTACTAAGTTTCTGTAGCCAGAAGCCAGTAATTCTAAAAAGGGTCAATTAGCTATTGAACCCATTGGAAAGTTATAGTTCAGAGTCTACTCGACTATCAGTCATTCTAAAGGCAATTATTATCTTTGCTTTTAATATTCATATTGTTAAATTATTCAGATGTTCATAGTGTTGAATCATGCAGGTTGTTGAACCTTACAAATATTCATATTATTGAATCATTCTATTATTCGTACTGATTCGTTCAGATATTCATATTGTTGAATCGTTCAGATATTCATATTATTGAATCGTTCTAATATTCATATTGTTGAATCTTTAAGATATTCATTTTGTTGAAATCATTGTCAGATATTTTTCCATTCATCATGATATATCCTTTATTGTTGTATTTAAACTTGCTGAGCAAACTTGTTGCTCATTCTTGCTATATCATGACTTATATTGCAGTTGAGCCCGAGCCCTCAGGGAAGGACAAGGGTAAAGGAAAGATTTAGGAGAGTTTGCAAGGAGCAGACTTTGTCTTTATGATTTGTTTAATTACTGTTAATGTAATATGAACCCTAATGTTTATTCTAGGGTATGTTTGTATTGATGTATTAAGGTTATCGAATCTTGGGACTAGTAACACCTTTTGAATGAACGACGTACGTTTATTATATTCCGCATTTTAGTTATCATATGTTTAGTTATCATATGCAGAATATAATAAACGTATGTCGTTCATTCAAAAGGTGTTACTAGTCCCAAGATTCGATAACCTTAATACATCAATACAAACATACCCTAGAATAAACATTAGGGTTCATATTACATTAACAGAAATTAAACAAATCATAAAGACAAAGTCTGCTCCTTGCAAACTCTCCTAAATCTTTCCTTTACCCTTGTCCTTCCCTGAGGGCTCGGGCTCAACTGCAATATAAGTCATGATATAGCAAGAATGAGCAACAAGTTTGCTCAGCAAGTTTAAATACAACAATAAAGGATATATCATGATGAATGGAAAAATATCTGACAATGATTTCAACAAAATGAATATCTTAAAGATTCAACAATATGAATATTAGAACGATTCAATAATATGAATATCTGAATGATTCAACAATATGAATATCTGAACGAATCAGTACGAATAATAGAATGATTCTATAATATGAATATTTGTAAGGTTCAACAACCTGCATGATTCAACACTATGAACATCTGAACAATTTAACAATATGAATATTAAAAGCAAAGATAATAATTGCCTTTAGAATGACTGATAGTCGAGTAGACTCTGAACTATAACTTTCCAATGGGTTCAATAGCTAATTGACCCTTTTTAGAATTACTGGCTTCTGGCTACAGAAACTTAGTACCTCGAGGAGATCAGCCTCGGGCACAACATGAATATGCATAACACTTAAATCTTCTTACTTGTATCATATATATTAGATACCTGGGTACACTCCTACATATGAGGGGTGTTCTGTTCCGTCTAAGAATCCTTACCATCAATTGGTTTGGATAGCTTCAAAGAAAACTTCATACACTAGTCTGACCGAGCAAAGGTTCAGACTCTTACTGACATGGTTCAAGAAATTTAGAACCTTGAATAATGTACAAGTCCAAGACTGTACGAGCTCAAATGCACTAGGTGCGGACATCAATAATATCGATGTGGAATAATTGATAAGTAATTAAACCACTAAATAACATGCTTGGAAATAAAGTTCAAGCAATTAAGTAAACAACTTTCGATTCAACAATAACCTACTCAATATAATATGAGAAGGATAGAGAACTTGCACAAAGTGAAGTTTAGAATTTGCACAATATAGGAATTTGTGTAAGTTCGGGGAACTTGCACAATACTCAACGTGTGAAGTTCGGGGAACTTGCACAATACTCAGCGTGTGAAGTTCGGAGAACTTGCACAATACTAGATTTCCTTGCATAAAATAACAACATAGGCTTAGACACTTACAGCATCAAAGAGTGAAATTCGGGGAATTTCACCATAATAGATCCCTTGCATAAAGTAAATGCATAGGTTAGGACATTTGTTGACAACGCTCTTTGAGTAAAGTAAACACAAAGATAAGATACTTGCACAATTTAAGAGTTTGTATAAGTTTAGAGAACTTTCATAATAAAGAAATGAAGTTCGGGAATTTGCAAAATAACCAAAGTGTGAAGTTCGGGGAACTTTCACAATAACCAAAGTGTGAAGTTCGGGGAACTTTTACAATACTCAAAATGTGAAGTTCGGAGAACTTTCACAATACTATAATAACCTGCTCAAAATAATATGAGAAGGATAGGAACTTGCACAAATAAGGTGAAGTTTAGAATCTCGCTTACTCGAGTAATTGAATAATGTAGTGCAAGGATTTAAAATACTTGCTCAATAATAACTTGAGGAAGATAGGGAACTTGCAATATAATAATACCCTGCTCAATATAAAATTGAGTAAAACTAGGGAGACTTGCACAAATAATAAGTGTAAGTCAGGGAAACTTGCTCAATATAAATTTGAGTAAAGTTAGAGAACTTGCCTGTTTGCTCAGCTACAAATAAATTCTAGCTTTAATAAAACTGCGTTGGAATGACCTAGCATTAACAAGCCGGCCTCTCCAATTAGTATATATAAACTAATATAAGTTCACACATACAAGACTCTAGTCATTATATAATTCTATCACATAGTTCACGTAAGTCAATCTAATCTTGTCTTAGATTTAATAATTTTAGATTGTCTAGTTCATAAGCATCAACATAGGCTTGAAACACATAGTACTTTAAGTTACTGATATAAATCAACACACATGCCTATAGATTATAATCTCTCATTCGAAACTAACATCCTAATCCAATTTCATAGTCATATGTATTCATGCCGGTAAACCTTAAGTTAAATAAGTTCATACTTCAAAGGTTCGCTACTCCGGTCATACTATTTCATAACAAGGCTAAACAATACCTAATATGTATGCTTGAGTATACTACACAAATATACTTCAAATCACATAGTTCATATTTGAAGATCATTTTCTATGATTAAGCATGCATATGTGAGATCTGTGCATAAATAAACGAGGTTCATGTCAATACGTCTATAGGCATAATGACATCCTAATAAACATGCTTGCATGATCATAATATAATTCACTGCTATTTCACATTCTAAGTTTCCATTTGCAAGGTACATTAAGTTAAAAAGACAACACGGTACATGTAAAGCATCTCGTAACCGTTACTCACATGTATTAGCATGCATATAATAAGTCACATACATGTATTTAAGTGGTCACAATCTAAAGACACGAGTCTTGGTTAAGTTTACTTTGAAAGTCTTTAAGTTTCGCTTGAAAAACCTCTTGAGCTTTCAATCAAGTATGCTAACGTGTTTAACATTTTTAAACATACATTTCAAGTTAATATAAACCATGCTATTATGCTCACAAAAATCAGAATAGTAACATGGCATAGCATGTCAAGGTTTGTGTTTCATTTTTGTTAGGAACGTGCATTAGTAAGGTTCATATGATCATAATTCATTAGGGAACCTACATACGCGAGTTAGTATACTTCTCATACATCTTTAAATCATACTACTATGCTTGCAAAGTCAGAACACTAACATGCTTCATATACGCTAACGTTCGTTCACGAAACTCTAAGTTTATTTGTAAACATTAACTTCTTTTATCATTAAAGTGTACTAACATGATTATAAATACTTATACTATGCCTACGTATGTATATATATATATATATATATATCTTAATCATGTATACATGCTTGCCACATAAGGTATTATAGGCTAACATTTAACAGCACTGAAACAGAAGGCAAGAAGCTCAGTACAGGCACTGGCGCAGCTGCGCCGCTGGCCAGTGCAATACTGGCGCAGCTGCGCAGGCTGGCGGCCAGGCCAGGAGCTTTGCAGTTTCGGCAGTTCTGCAATTCCAACTCAGAATTCCATACCACAATCAATTCAGTCATGCTACAATGTATTTCTAACATGCTTATGATCTTTACACAACACTTAATAATCATATTCCAAATTAAATATCAACTAATACATGCTTAATTCAAATAATCAAGAACTTAGCAATTTTATCAGAAAATGAAGAATGGGGATGGGAAGTTATACCTCTGTGAAACAATTGAGCTGCAATATACTTTCTTAATCTCCTCTATAATAACAGTATAGTCACTCTAGCAATTCTATACTTACATAAAATCTCAGCAAAACAAAGAAGAAGGAGAGGGCTCTATATATAGCCAATTTCTTATTCGGTTCTTGACATTGTTCCTCAAATCAAACTAATGGGAGATGCAATTAGCTAATGGTTATCAAATAGTGGGTGAGGAGTTAGTATATCTCATCATTATTCCCACTCCCCCATTGATGATTGCTATAGCTTTACTGAGTTTGAGGAGGAGAGTAGAGTAGCTAGCATGTGGGTTCACGTGTATGAGAAATAAGGGAGCAATTGGGCACATAATTTGGGACAAACAAAGCAATCTCAGCATTCTTGCAATGGGTGTATAATTATATAAGTCTCATACATGGTTACATAATAAATACACTAGATAATATAATGTATATACACATAGCACATACATAGGTTATAAGTAATTATTCTATATACATTTAAATAGGTGTTACAATATTATCTCAATAAAATAATGTATCAAGTAGGTATATATATACCACTCATATAATTCATGTACATTTTCTATTAACACCAAATATAAAGCAATTGGGTATTATCATTGTTTATTATCATAACAGTTATTATTACAATTATAATAACTTTATAGAATTCAATATTAATTAACAATTGAACTTACTATATGTCAATAGGGTATATATTAAGGTCACGTCATGTTACATAAGCAAAATATTATGTAACTTACACAATGAAATTAATCTTACTATATAGTTTATATGTATAATACATAGCCACATTAATATGTCCATTGTACTTTATATAATATATAAAGGTAGCTACCTTATACCAAAGGTTTAATATAACATATACTTGCATGTAACAATTAACCAAGTAAATATAATATTATTATATTTATTAATCTCTTACTCATTAATTATTATTTATTCATAATAATTATTAATCAACAACAATAATAATTTCATATGTTATCAATTAATCACTCAAATAAAAATAATTAATCACGATTAACTCTCTACACTATATTCAAGAAATTTGAATATATAATTTACTAACACTTTTATCAATATTCTGATATAAAAGTCTCAGGGTTAATCTACTAATTTAAATAACCATTAGTGATTCCCTTTAATAAAAATCATAGCATTTATTTGCATAGGTTAAATTCACATAAGCACATAACCACATAAGGTTTAAATAAGTTTGAAAAATTAACTCTCAAAAATTTTAAATCACAGATAAAATTAATAAGAAGCTTAAAATTCCTGGTCGTTACACATGATATAGCCTAAGTAAGCATGGTATATATAGAATAATAATGTAGTATATTGCATCCAAGTTGCTTCCATTTGCCGAGAATTGGTTGTCCCATATTATGTGCCCAATCGCTCTCTTATTTCTCATACACGTGAACCCACATGCTATGCTACTCTATCTTCTTCTTCTCAAATTCATCCAAGTTAGCCATAATCATTATAAGGGGAGTGGGATTTATGATGAGTTCCACCCACTCTCACCAACTCTCACCAACTTCTTCTTATCCATTATGTAATCTAGCAATCCTTTGTTTTGATTTGGTGAACAAAGCTTGGAACCGGGTAAGAAATTGGCTATATAAGAACTCTTCCCTTCTCCTTCATTCATTTGCTGAGATTTTCATATTATTGGGAGAGTATGATAGCAGCATTGTAAGGATCATTATAGCAGTAAACTCAATTTAAGCAATTACAGAGGTATACTCCCATTCTTTGTTCAAAGTCTGTAAAATTCTAATTCTTTGATTCTTGAATTGAGCATGCTTTGATTGATTTGAGTATGCTTATTAGATGCTATGATAGTTTACTACCATATTAGAAATGTATTGCATGGTGGCTGGGATAAATTTCGTTGGAAAATTTGAGTTGGGTTTACAGTCTGCCGAAAACTGCACTGCCTCAGGCCTGGCCGCCAGCCTGCGCAGCTGCGCCAGTGTTGCACTGGCCAGCGGCGCAGCTGCGCCAGTGCCTGTCTGCAGTTTTGCTTTCTGTTTTACTTTCTGCTCATGCTAACTTATGGTACTAGTTTGGATTAAGCATACTAGCATGAGTGATATATATATATATATATATATGGATGTATTGAGGCAATGTAAGCATGTTTCACTAATAGTTGTACAAGTAATTATAGTTTGAAATAAACTTAGCGTTTCATAAACTAACTTCGAATATGGAAACAAACTAGATATGTATACTTGCCATGATAGTATTCTGACCTTGCAAGCATGATAGTATGACTTAGAATTGTATGGGAGGCATGTTGACTTTGGTATACGGGTTTCATAATAGAATATGAGCATGTGAACCCCACTATTAAACATTTCTAGCGAAACATATAAGTTTCAAAGGTGAACTTTAAGATGTAGATATTGTGTATACATTCTAATTTGACGGGCATGTTAGTATGACCTAGATAGGCATGAAGAACATGATAATTGGTATATACATGTTTAAATATGTGCACGGTCATGTTTGACCTCATTAGGGAAAACTTACTAACGAAATGTGAGCATTGAACATGGACTTGACATGTTACATTGAGATATAAATTCTGATTTTATGAACCTGACCGTATGGTCTATATATGTACGTTTAAAGTGTTGGACACACTAGCATGCACGATTGCAAGATTTCAACTATTTCAAAAGAGAACTTAAGATTTGAAAGTTAAATACCATGTGAGTCATGTTGTGTGCATGGAAGGATGTTTATTAGGATGTCATTATGCCTATAGACATATTAACATGAACCGCACTTGGTTAAACACAGATTTCAACTATGCACGCATACTCATAGAAAGTGGATTCTTAAGGCATGAGTTATGACGATTAAAGTGTACACTTGTAGTATACGCACAAGCATAACTACTTAAGTATTGTTTGACCTTGTTATGTAATAACATGACTTTAGTAACCAATCTTGAAGAATGAACTTATATTGTTTAAAGTATGTGAATATCCGACATACAAACATGTGGTCTTGAAGTGGACATAGAATGAATATATTAGCTTTCGAACTTGAGTTAGATAAACTTGATAAACATACGCGTTGATTTATATCAGTAACTGGAAGTGCTTTGTGTTCAAGCCTATGTTGATGCTTATGAACTAGACAATCTAAAATTATTAAATCTAAGACAGGATTAGATTGAGTTACGTGAACTACGTGATAGAATTATATAATGACTAGAGTCTTGTATGTGTGAACTTCTATTAGTTTATATATACTAATTGGAGAGGCCGACTTGTTAATGCTAGGTCGTTCCAACGCAGTTTTATTAAAGCTAGAATTTATTTGTAGCTGAGCAAACAGGCAAGTTCCCGAACTTCACTCTTTGATTGTGCAAGTTCTTTTGAACCCGTTATTGTATTATTTGCAAGTTCCCTATCTTCCTCAAGTTATATTTGAGCAAGTTTCCTAGACCCTTGCATTACTTTATTCAACAGATATTGTAAGCAAGTTTTCTAACTTCATTTAATTGTGATATTGAATGCAAGTACCCTAGACCCTTGTATTACTTTATTCAACGGATATTGTAAGCTAGTATCCGAACCCTACTTTTATTGTGCAAATATTTTAAATCCTTGCACCACTTTATTCAATTACTCGAGTAAGCAAGATTCTAAACTTCACCTTATTTGTGCAAGTTCATATCCTTCTCATGTTGTTTTGAGCAGATTATTATTGTATTGTGAAAGTTCTCCGAACTTCACATTTTGAGTATTGTGAAAGTTCTCCGAACTTCACATTTTGAGTATTGTGAAAGTTCCCCGAACTTCACACTTTGGTTATTGTGAAAGTTCCCCGAACTTCACACTTTGGTTATTTTGCAAATTCCCGAACTTCATTTCTTTATTATGAAAGTTCTCTAAACTTATACAAACTCGTATATTGTGCAAGTATCTTATCTTTGTGTTTACTTTACTCAAAGAGCGTTGTCAGCAAATGTCCTAACCTATGCATTTACTTTATGCAAGGATCTATTATGGTGAAATTCCCCGAATTTCACTCTTTGATGTTGTAAGTGTCTAAGCCTATGCATTTATTTTATGCAAGGAAATCTAGTATTGTGCAAGTTCTCCGAACTTCACACGCTGAGTATTGTGCAAGTTCCCCGAACTTCACACGTTGAGTATTGTGCAAGTTCCCCGAACTTACACAAATTCCTATATTGTGCAAATTCTAAACTTCACTTTGTGCAAGTTCTCTATCCTTCTCATATTATATTGAGTAGGTTATTGTTGAATCGAAAGTTGTTTACTTAATTACTTGAACTTTATTTCCAAGCATGTTATTTAGTGGTTTAATTACTTATCAATTATTCCACATCGATATTATTGATGTCCGCACCTAGTGCATTTGAGCTCGTACAGTCTTGGACTTGTACATTATTCAAGGTTCTAAATTTCTTGAACCATGTCAGTAAGAGTCTGAACCTTTGCTCGGTCAGACTAGTGTATGAAGTTTTCTTTGAAGCTATCCAAACCAATTGATGGTAAGGATTCTTAGACGGAACAGAACACCCCTCATATGTAGGAGTGTACCCAGGTATCTAATATATATGATACGAGTAAGCAGATTTAAGTGTTATGCATATTCACGTTGTGCCCGAGGCTGATCTCCTCGAGGTACTAAGTTTCTGTAGCCAGAAGCCAGTAATTCTAAAAAGGGTCAATTAGCTATTGAACCCATTGGAAAGTTATAGTTCAGAGTCTACTCGACTATTAGTCATTCTAAAGGCAATTATTATCTTTGCTTTTAATATTCATATTGTTAAATTATTCAGATGTTCATAGTGTTGAATCATGCAGGTTGTTGAACCTTACAAATATTCATATTATTGAATCATTCTATTATTCGTACTGATTCGTTCAGATATTCATATTGTTGAATCGTTCAGATATTCATATTATTGAATCGTTCTAATATTCATATTGTTGAATCTTTAAGATATTCATTTTGTTGAAATCATTGTCAGATATTTTTCCATTCATCATGATATATCCTTTATTATTGTATTTAAACTTGCTGAGCAAACTTGTTGCTCATTCTTGCTATATCATGACTTATATTGCAGTTGAGCCCGAGCCCTCAGGGAAGGACAAGGGTAAAGGAAAGATTTAGGAGAGTTTGCAAGGAGCAGACTTTGTCTTTATGATTTGTTTAATTACTGTTAATGTAATATGAACCCTAATGTTTATTCTAGGGTATGTTTGTATTGATGTATTAAGGTTATCGAATCTTGGGACTAGTAACACCTTTTGAATGAACGACGTACGTTTATTATATTCCGCATTTTAGTTATCATATGTTGTTTAAAGGTGGATGTTTAGTATTTTTTCGTGACGACCGGACCGGGGTCAGAGGACCCGGATTCGGGGGTGTCACACTTCTAATTGCTGATTGACTATCACAATGGATACAAATAGGCGGCACAGGTTTAGGCCATATAAGAATATCTTCTAAGAAGTGACGAAGCTATTTAGCTTCTTCTCCAGCCTTATCTAATGCAATAAACTCAGATTCCATCGTTGATCGAGCAATGCATGTTTGTTTAGAAGATTTTCATGATACTGCTCCTCCATCTAGTGTAAACACAAAACCATTTGTGGATTTAGAGTTTTTTGTATCCGATATACAATTTGCATCACAGTATCCTTCAAGTACTGCTGGATATCTTGAGTAGTGCAATCCAAAGTTCTGAGTGTATTTTAATTACCTTAAAACTATTATAATCGCTTTCCAGTGATCTTGTCCTGAATTTCTTGTAAATCTACTCAATTTATTGACAGCTTGTGCTATGCCAGAACGTGTACAATTCATTAAGTACATAAGGCTTCCAATTATTTGTGCATACTCAAGTTGTGATATGCTCTGTCCTTTAGTTTTAGACAAGTGTAGATTTATATCTACTGGTGTTCCAACAGGATTGCAATCGTATTGATTGAATTTCCTGAGTATTTTCTTAATATAGCGTGATTGTGATAACACTAACACCTCCGATATTTTAGAAATTTTAATTCCTAATATTACATCGGCAACAACCATATCTTTCATGTCAAATGTATTATTTAACATTCTTTTAGTAGTTTTAATGACTTTATTATTACTACCCATAATAAGCATATCATCTACATAAAGACAAATAATAACATGCCCTTTCTCAGTGTTCTTGATATACACATATTTGTTACACTCATTTATTTTGAAACCATTTGACAACATTGCGTTGTCAAATTTTTCATGCAATTGTTTAGGTGCTTGTTTTAATCCATAAAGAGACTTCACAAGCCGACAAACTTTCTTTTCTTGTCTTGGAACAATGAATCCTTCTGGTTGTTCCATGTAGATTTCTTCTTCTAAATATCCATTCAAGAAGGTTGTTTTTACGTCCATTTGTTGTATCTCTAAATTATATATAGCTACAATGACTATTAACATCCTAATTGAGGATACTCTTGTCACAGGAGAATAATTATCAAAATAATCCAAACCGTCATGTTGCTTGTATCCTTTGATTACAAGTCTTGCTTTATATTTGTCAATAGATCCATCTGCTTTTATTTTCTTCTTGAATGTCCACTTATATCCAAGAGGTTTAGAGCCTAGTGGGTGATCTACTAATTCCCACGTACGATTGTGCAGAATGAATTCTAATTCTCTATTTATAGCCTCTTTCCAATAAGGAGCTTCAGGACTCGATATTGCTTCTTTATAAGTTTGAGGCTCATTTTCTAACAAATAAGTTAGAAAATCCGGACCATAAGATTTTGATGTTCTAGCACGTTTACTACGTCTATGTTCATCAATATCTTCTAATCCATGATCACTGTCATTAACAGCATCATAAGGTCTTTTGTTTGAACTTGTTTCTTGTTCGTTAGAACTTGACTCTTGTTCCTTTTTATTAGGAAATACTGTTTCAAAGAATTCAGCATCTTTTGACTCAATAATACTATTTTCATGTATTTCCCTTATTTTTGATTTATTAACCAAAAATCTATATGCACTGCTATTATTAGCATAACCAATGAATATATAATCTATTGTTTTCGGTCCTATTTTCACCTTTTTGGGTGAAGGAACCATTACTTTTGCTAAACACCCCCACACTTTTAAGTGTTTATAAGACGGCTTACGTCCTTTCCATAATTCATAGGGTGAAGCATTAGACTTCTTTTGAAGTATTCGGTTGAGAATATAATTTGCTGAAAGAATTGCTTCTGGCCACAAATTCTAAGGTAGCCCATAACTTAATAATAATGCATTCATCATTTCTTTCAAAGTTCTATTCTTTCTTTTTGCAACACCATTTTGTTATGGAGAATAAGGTGCAGTTGTTTGGTGTATTATACTGTCGACATTGGGAAAAAATCCGCGGGTCGGGTCACAACCCGGATCTTTCTCTCTTCCTAAGTTATCTCTATCCTTACTCTTTTTATTTGCGAAAAAGGTTTTGAAGGGTTTTTTTAGGAAAAGGCCAACATGTATTATGTCGACGATTTGAACGTTTTACAGAGTCGCCAGTTGGTAGATTTGAAATGGTTGTACCAACTCAATCGAGTTTTGTTTAAAAAAGGCCCTATTGCTGGACACTGTGGAAACTTGATCTTTGAAAATAAAGTTTTGAGTTCGGGGGCTTGGTTAAGTGTGGGGAAGGTGTTAGGCACCCCACAACTCCCGTGTAAACACGGTACCGCATCTTTCAATATTTCCCTTCAAAAACTGAAATGTGTGTGTGAATGCTGTTTGAAAATTAGGCCTATGTTTGATTGAAAGTATGTTCATACATCGTTGAACCTATATACGAAGGGTTTGATTTGATTTGCAAAAAGTCTTTGATTTGATTTGCAAAAGTGTTTGATTTGATTTTGCAAACGCTTTTATTTTCAACAAGATTATTAAAATGATGTTTTGAAATAAGGTTTTCAAACCCTTACGCTAACATATGAATTGAAGCATATCGATACTTTAGTTTTATCTTTTCAGCCTTAAGGCTCAATTAGAATGGTGATTGTCGGGCTGTGAAGCATCCTCGACCACAACATATATACAAGTGTCGGTCTTCTCATGGGCATGATGGCCATCGGAGGGACTCTGACACGACAAACCATATTTTCACTATGTTGAGACCTTAAATTCGGATAACCGTTTTAAGGTCTTTTGTATGTACATTTTTACAGAAAAACTGTCAGGGTACATTTGTAAAGTGGAGTTTGTCCATCGTGGAAATCAGATTCTGATCATGAATCCCACAATTTTTAAGCTCACATAGGGAGGCCACTAAACCTGCACAGCTCAAATTTGTACAGAAATATATCCAAATATCGCTAGAACCAAGGATTCATCAATAAATCCTGGCTCGCACATAGCTGAAGCATCTCGTTCCCACTAGATAGAGATCTAAGGGCCGCGAGATTGCTTTTATAACTAAAACTAGAAAAATACTAGATTTCAATAAATCTCAGACATTCTAGCTTCCCGGTTTCGTTTGGACCTATTTTGAACCGTTTGAAAGCTAGAGTTAGCGAGATTTAAATAAATCTAGTTCACCCGCAGAAATGTCAGTGTCGATTCATATAAACTGAATATTTAAAGTAACAATTTAATAAAAAATGAGTAGAGCAATATATATATATATATATATATATATATATATATATTTATATATACGGAAGCTGTAAAGGGCGATGGATTTTCACACCGGTGCCCGGACTGGAATTGAAATATATATATATATATATATATATATATATATATATTTATAAAAGCTGTATAAAAGCCACGGAATGATCCAGGCTGGACAGAATTGAAATAGATATATATAAAATAGTAAAAAGGGCGATGGGTTTTCACGCCTGTGCCCGAACTGAAATATAAATATATACAGAAACGTAATACCCAGGACTAGGAAGATAACCCAGTATGGTGAATGATGCAAAAATAGTAAAAAGGCCACAGAATGATCTAGGCCAAACAGGAATGTAAATATATATATATATATATATATAGACAGAAAATTAGTCAACCAAAACTGGGAAGATAACCTAGTGTGGTGAAGGCTGTTTATATATGCATATTTATATATAAAAGCAGTAAACTACAGCGGATTTGACATCCAGGCTTGACAGAATTGAAAAGTTAGCATATATACAGTTAAATATATACAAAAAAAGCCAAACCCGGACTGGAAAAATAACCCAGTCCGGCGAAGTTGCCAATAACGAAGATGCAAGTATATAAAAGCTGCTGGAAGCGACGGATCGTCAATCCGAGTTATAAAAATGCCAAAAAATGCGTTTATGTACAAAAATGTATCAGAAGTTAACAAAAACGGCCACGGAACTGAGTTTCAGGCATATTTAGAAAACGAAACTTGATATGCAAGTGTATAAAAGTGCAAAGAAGTAAGAATAACTTTCTGATAGTAAAAACACTCACAATGGACTGCTACACGGGCTTTTTGCCAAATTATAGGCTTTAAACGTCAAAATCTACCGGTTATTTTCTCATATGTGGTAGTATGTGGGTATATCTACGTGTTGGAGTGAAAATATTTTGGTTTGGAAGACAAGAAAATAGCTGGAAAACCAAGCAGGCAGAGGTTCGGAGAGTTTCTGAATTTTTTTTGAAATGAGGGAGGGTGCACCTCTATATATAGACCAGGGAGCCTCCACTCTACCTGCTGTTGCCGCAGGTAGAGGTGCGGCTCCATGTGGCATGGGCCCCATAGCAGGTTCCATCGTCTCAAAGTACGTGCACTCCGAGCAACGCGAGGTCTGATTCGAAACTTTCTAACTTTTGATCGGAGCGTCCGCTTGAGGCGTGCTATGCCTTTTTGGAAAGCCCTTGCCGAGAGTGTAAGAATGACATGGGATAAATCATTTTCCGGGTCCAAGAAGATGGGTTCATAACCAGGTCTTCGATTCCCTGTAGTTTATCCGTTGAGCTGTCTAGCGCTGTTTGCACTCGGGATCATTGTTATTGTTCATTCTGACCTTGGTGGCATCAATTCGGCTTGAGTTTGACCGAATTGGCTTAGGGTTGATAAAATGACTATTTTGCTCCTCCCGAGGTTGCCTTCAGTGTCGGCATGGCCTTCGGCTGACTTTCTGGGGTTGTTTCCAAGACTTGGATCCCATTCGATTCTGTTTGTCCTCATTGTTGTCTCCGAGGCTGACTTGGTCACTCTAGGCTTTCCTCTAGAGATGTTGTGAGGTTTTAGGATTATTTCTGAAGTTAACCTGACTTCCCAGGTTGAGACCGGGGCTGACCTGTACCTCTCGGGTTGAGATCGGGGCTGACCTGTATCTCCCGGGTTGAGACCGGGACTGACCTGTACCTCTCGGATTGAGATCGGGGCTGACCTGTACCTCCTGAGTTGAGACCGGGGCTGATCTGTACTTCCCGGGTTGAGACCGGGGCTGACCTTTACCTCCTGGGTTGAGACCGGGGCTGACCTGTACCTCCCGGGTTGTGATCGGGGCTGACCTATATCTCCCGGGTTGAGATCGGGGCTGACCTGTACTTCCCGGGTTGAGACCGGGGCTGACCTGTACTTCCTGGGTTGAGACCGGGGCTGACCTGTATCTCATAGTTGAGACCGGGGCTGATTTGATGGCCCGGTATTGAGACCGGGGTTAATTTGATGGCCCGGTATTAAGACCGAGGTTGATTTGATGGCCCGATATTGAGACTGGGGTTGAGTTGATGGCCCAGTATTGAGAGTGGGGTTGATTTGATGGCCCGATATTGAGACCAGGGTTGAGTTGATGACCCAATATTGAGACCGGGATTGATTTGATTTCCCGGTATTGAGACCGGGGTTGATTTGATGGCCCGATATTGAGATCGGGTTTGATTTGATGGTCCAGTATTGAGACCAAGATTGATTTGTTGGCCCAATATTGAGATCGGGGTTGATTTGATGGCCCGGTATTGAGACCAGGGCTGATTTGATGGCCCGGTATTGAGACTGGGGTTGAGTTAATGGCCCGGTATTGAGACCGGGGTTAATTTGATAGCCCGGTATTGAGACCGGGGTTAAGTTGATGGCCCATTATTGAGATCGGGGTTGATTTGATGGCCCAGTATTGAGACCGAGGTTGATTTGATGGCCCGGTATTGAGACCGGGGTTGATTTGATGGCCCAGTGTTGAGACCGGGGTTGAGTTGATGGCCTGGTATTGAGACCGGGGTTGAGTTGATAAGACAGTCTTGCCCCCTCCTACCGTGTTAGTAATAGGGAAAGGAAATTTTGAGTGTCTACAGATACCCCTCTTTATCATATTTGTGCAATGTAGTGGAATGGACACGAACATGATAAAGCTTAGTAGACATGGGAAATTCACATGCAAAGGGGAGGCAATGCATGGCATGATATGTGATGAATGTTAGGTACCTTCAAGGGGATAGGATTCTGACTGATTGATTACGGTAGGCTCTACTGGGGATGTCAATAATAGGCTACCGTGAACTATTTTTCGTCATTTTTTGCTAGGGATGAAGTCATTCGTGATAGCCTATGTGCATTCTTTGTTTAATACCAAGGATTTTCCCTCATCCGTCAATATTCTTTGTTGGAGCATACTTCCTTTCAGCTGATGCCGTTGTATACTTCTGAAGACCTTCCGTTAAGGATATATCTTTGTTGCAAAGTTACCTCAGTGGGCGTTTCTGATGTTTATCCTGACGATAATTCACACCGGTAGTTGGTAATAGGGGTTTGAATTACCAATCCTTCTTGGTGCTTCATTTGACGATGTGTATAATAGATCCCATCATCGAGGATGGATTATTATATTGCTTCGGTCATCGGATCCCTTTCGAAGCTTCGTTGGGGTTGAGCCAACGGCTGAACTGTCTCGGTCTATACCCGAAGCTTCGCTGGGGTTGTGCCAAAAGCTGAACTGTCATCGGTCTGTACCTGACACTTTGCTGGGGTTGTGTCAACTGCTAAACTGTCATCGGTCAGTACCCAACGCTTTGCTGGGGTTGCGCCAACGGCTGAACTGTCATCGGTCAGTGTAATACCCGAGAATTTCTGACTATTATTAAATGAATATATTAATGGAAATGAATAATTATTTGAATATAAATATATATTTGTTGTGAGATGAGCTCATTCAAATGAATTCAAATTGAATATATAATAATTAAGGAAGAATGGGGAGTTTCTATTAAACTCATTGAAATGCCTTGTGTGGTACGAGAATAGAAACAATAACGAGCTTAATTAAGCTTAAGTGATAATCCTTGTGTGGCCTAATTAATTTCCTAATCTAGTTGGGTCATTGAATTAATAATGTATTGGACTTAGGATATATCCAAGCCCAACAACATTAATGTGATATGTTATAAGAATTAAGAGATGTGGCCCAATCAACTTATGTGCTAGATTAAATGATAGGGTCCATGTGCTTTAGTGTGCTTAACCCAATTGATTTAATTTAGTGTGGCCCAATGTGAAATGTATGATGATAAGAATATGTATATATATACATGTAGACATATATGTATGTAGTTGTATAATAGAGGTTGTAAAATGAAGTGTGACATTGGAATGTGAATGATTATTATATAAAACTATATGATAAACGTAAGCTTAACTTATGTAAATAACTATGAGGTATGAAAAAGTCTTATGTGACCCCAGGATGTGTGTGGGAGTATTTAAACTGGTATTCTCAACCTACGAGGGAAAATGACATTGAATAAATAAATAATTAATATTAAATGATTATTTTAATATTTATGTAGAATTGGAATAATGAGTTTTATAGAAAGTAATACCCATCTAAATTATTCTAGTCTAATGTGAATATTATAATTCTATGTATGTAATGTACGAGTAAGTGTATATGTATGCTCATTTGTGGGCAAATATCAAATAAACCCATGTATGCTAATAATATGGAATGCTGAGTTTTAAGGATAGTGTCCCAAATTGAGAGTCATTTTCCCCTCTTTCTCATTTTCGTGTGTTTCATAAAGGCTACAAGCCTAGCTTCCTTCTCCTTGTATTCCTCAAGATAGCAATGGTAGCCAATGATGAAGAGAGGTGTGGGCAAAATAGTTGCCATGATTTGCCAAGCTAAGTACTCTTCTTTGTCCACCGTTCTTCTTCTTCTTCCTTTGGGTTCAAACTCTAGGGCAATGGAATTGTATGGGTTTTCATTTTCCTATAAATTGGAGCCTTCTCTTCTCATTTTGGTTGCTAGAAATCTGAAATTTGTTGAAGTAAAGAGTGAGTGAGTGAGTAATCAAAAGTTAGAAGCAAGTGTTAAGAGTTTCAAGCTATAGAAGGTAACATTCCTATTTTATGTTTTGGTATCATGTTCTTCAAATTCATGTAAATTTCTTGTTAGTTAGTTTGATAATGGATACCATGATGTTAGTCAAGCTCATATACTTGTTGCTAAGGTGTTGAACATGTTCTATGATATCAAATTTCAAGTTTTACAAGTTTTTAGAAATATCTTTAAATACTTGCTTTAATGTCCAAATTGATGAGCTAAATTTGTGGAAATCATGCTATGTATGTTGGGTAGCAAGTTTATGGAGTTTATACATATTGGATATGCTTAAATTTGTTGTTTGATTGTGATTTGGGGTATTGGTTCGCAGTAGGGGAAAGGAATTTCAGAACTGAAATGGCTATGCCCGCCCCGGCGGGCTTCCTATAAGCCAAAGTGCCGCCCCGGCGGGGGGTGGCCAGGAAATTTTTTTTGGCAATGCCGCCCCGGCGGGACTTCTTGTAGTGCAAAGTGCCGCCCTGGCGGGGGGTAGCCAAGGAATCAAGATTGTGCTGATATGTTATTAAACCTTACGCCTTTTTGAAATCTAATCTTTTTAGCATGTATTCGCAACTTAGTTCGTTTTATGATTACATATGAAATGTGAAATCAAGACACCTTACATGCTTAACTTGTTGGTCATGAGATTTTAGTATTTGAAAACCAATTGAGTTGAAAACACTACGACTTGTATTGTGAACTATTGAACAAACTATGCTAAGAGACTTTATGGGTCTAGAGATAACCGACATATTCACACATCTAGTTAGACACGTTATAAACTACACAAGCATGAACTAAAAGAGTTTCTAAGTAGAGGGTTATACAACTGAGTCTAATACATGCAATCATGCGTAGAAAGAGGTTGTTTGGCAATGTTATATGGTCTAATAAGTACTATGGTTAGTATTTGACATAATAAGCTTTCTTGGCTTTGTAAAATGAAGATTTATGAATAGAACTACCCATTGTTGAAAGTAAATAGAAAAGACCAAACCTAGTTTAAAAGTTCCTCAACATGTATGTATTAATGCTTTAAGCTATAATACATGACTCAAGCAATGTTTTAAGTGTTCAAGCATATAGTAATCTTATGGAACTAAGTTTTGCCAAGGTATTTCTAAGGTTATACATCTATGATTTTAAATGTGTGTCGAATACATAGATAAACATATGTGTAATAAAAGTATGTTGATATAAAGCAATGATTAGAAACTATGTTATTTGATTTCATGGTGATTTATAAACTAAACTTTTGTGCTATAAGTACGCAAGATGTATAATGAAGTATGTAAAGAGTGTACAACTAAGTTAGACGTTTATGTATGCGTTTAAACTTATATATCATGTATGAGTATACGTAACTAATGAATATCCTATACGCATAACTATATTACGATAGGGATTCGAAAAGTGTTGATTTATTTAACGTGGATAAACTACGCATAAGGAAAGTATCCTATCCTTGTGTTTACGTTATTCGAGGAACGTTGTAAGCAAGTTTCTAACTCTACTCTTTAATGAGCATTCATTTAGCTTGTGCTATTATTGTCTTACAAGTAAGCTTTAGAGATTGGAATTCAATTATTATGAATCATATACTTCGTGGATAAGATAAAAGTTGATTTATATTCTTCGAACTTTAAATCTTGAGATTGAACTTATAATTATTGTGATCTATGCCATTTTATTCGGCTAGACTTATATTGTTGAAAAGCGACCCAAACCAATTGATTGGTGCGGGATCATGTGTTTGACTAAGATGAACAACCTTCTTTGAAGGGAAAATATATTTGTCGGAAGACCGACGTGCGCACACTTTAGTACGATTGAACAATATGCATATCGTAGGGTACTTTAGGCTGATCACCTGTTGTACTTGTTTTTGATTGGGTTATCAGTTTAATACTGTTAATTCTAGTAAGAGTTCATAGTCCTTAGTGACTGCTCAATATTCAGTTATCTTGAAATCTTAAATTGATTTAGTATTAAAATATACTGATATTATTCTGTCCTTAGCGACTATTATTGAGAAATGTTGATATTCTTTTTATCCTTACACTATCATACTTTGCTATATCCTTTCTAAGACTCGAGAACTATATTACTCACCCTTGTTGTATATTACTTGCTGAGCCATTTGTGATAATTCTTGTTTTCCCTAAAACTTTTCAGTGAAGGCAGAGCAGGGTGAACCTTCAAGTTTTGATAAGGGCAAGGGCAAGGCTACCAACTAGCTTGTTCCTTTATGTTTTAAATGTTTTAATAATTGTATTAAGATGATGTAGTAAGAATGGATTTGACTATGTTTAAGCTTAAGTTAGATTATGTAATAAGTCGTTAATTGATACTATTATGTAATCTATTAAGTACTGTAGGTTGCGAGACTTGAGGGAAATAATTATAATAAATCATTGTAAATTATTCTAAATTAGATTTTCCGCTGTGAATGTGTGATTTTAGTTATTTTTGTATTACCATGAGAACGTGATGAACCGAATTCGAGAGACCAAATGGCGGTCCGAATTTGGGGGCGTCACAGTCAGTACCCGAAGCTTCGCTAGGGTTGTGCCAACGACTAAACTGTCATCGATCAGTACCCGACGCTTCGCTGGGGTTGTACCAACGGCTGAACTGTCACCAGTCAGTACCCGATGGTTCGCTGGGGTTGTGCCAATGGCTGAACTGTCATCGGTCAGTACCAGGCGCTTCGCTGGGGTTATGCCAACGGCTGAACTGTCACCGGTCAGTACCCGACGCTTCGCTGGGGTTGTGCTAACGGCTGAACTGTCATCGGTCTGTACCCGACGCTTAGCTGGGGTTGTGCCAATGGCTGAAATGTTATCGGTCTGTACCCGACGCTTCGCTGGGGTTGTGCCAATGGCTGAAGTGTCACCGGTCAGTACCCGATGCTTCGCTGGGGTTATGCCAACAGCTGAACTGTCATCAGTCTGTACCCGATGTTTGCTGGGGTTGTGCCAACGGCTGAAATGTCACCGGTCTGTACCAGACGCTTCGCTGGGATTGGGCTAACGGCTGAACTGTCATCGGTTAGTACCCGATGCTTCGAAAGTGGCAGTTTTCGGCAATTTTGTGCAGTTTTTTGGCATTTTTTTAGTATTCTTCATCATTGGTCCCCAGACATTGCTTCGGGATGAATACCAAGGGTTTTCAAAGAGTTCCCCTTTCTGTCAGGATTACGCCGCTTAAACGCATGATTTCAGGACAAACCGCTCAATCGCGTAGCGATTTTTCTTCAGATTTGACTTGGCAGCTCATATAAACTCTGTTTCAACTCTAACTGAACCGATCCCGGGGAAGTGGGACCCACCTTGGGGAGCCGCAGGTAGAGGTGCGGCTTCCGCAGGTGGACCTGCTTCTACCTGTGGCTTTATATTGGGCAGCAAGATTCATTATTTTCAAGTTTCATTTCGAGTTTCAAACGGAATCTGACTTTCTTTTTCTGATCTACGGAGTTCGGGTAGCCTTTTTCTGATTCTGACAGCTTCTACGCGTTTAGCGCATCACAGGTAACGTTTTACGTCCTTTTTTTTTGCAAGTTTTGACCGTTAAAAGCATGTAAACTACGTAGGGGGCTTTTATACGCAATGTATAAAAAATGTATGCTTATATGACCTGCTAAATTTTTTTTGACTTCATATGTATGCATATCTTACTGTAATACACGTTTGGATGTAAGAAAATTTAAATTCTGAGACAGTCATATTTTGCTCTTTTTGATCAGTTTACTCATTCTTTTTGAGGCCTAGTGAGCCTGGATTTTCAACTAAAAATGTTCATGATAATTTGGCTACCATGTGAAGTTTACTTTTGATTTTATTTCATAAATATGAACTGTTCATGTTTTTGGGAAGGTGTGCTACTGAATGGCCACCTAGACATGCTTGTGTGCATGCGGACAGTTCATTTTACAAAGGAGACTCTGGTGAAATTTTTTCAAAAGTTTGAGCATTTAATAAACATGCAATTTGACTCTACTGGGGATTTTTGACTGACCCATGCAGGTTTTTAGGATTTATCTTTTGAAAAACATGCAGTTTTAACTTTACTGGGTATTTTTGACTGACCCATGCATGTTTTGAGACTTAGAAATGCATAGAGTATTGATTTAAAATAATAAGCCCTAGGTTTTAGGCTTACCACACCCTTTCTAAGGTGATTTGGAGACTTTGTCCAGGTGATGGATCTAGATAGACCCGGCAGTGCTAGTAGGGTAGTTTCAGGTGTTAAACAGAGGCGAGCTTCTGATGTTCCTCAGCCATGTCCAACTCGACCGCCTCGCAGACTAGCAGAGTTGATGATTCATCCAGCCTAGGATGAGCAGCCGATTGATATTGATGATGAGCAGGCTCCTTTTTTTGCTCCTGCCCCTGCTCAGGCCCCACGTGCGGAGGTTTCGGGTATTATTGTGCCAACCTAAAATTTGTTGGGAGAATTGAGTCGTCATCTATCGAGATTTCTCCACTCTAACAAGGTGACTTGAAGCTTTCTTCTTTCTGGATTCTCTTTCGTTCTTTTTCCAGTCTCGGGGCACAGGTTTTTGACATGGGTTGGTTTTTTATGCAGGTTCCCGGCTTTACGCAGCCTCGAGGGAACTGGTTCAATGTGCACTCCTTGTACCATACTCTGCACCAGGACTACAGGAATATCATTGACGGCTGGGGATTTCAGGCCTCCTTTTCTATTCTTCCCCGCCGTTGCCTCTAGGGGTATATGAGGGCTCTGTCTGAGCGCTGGTTCCACCAGACTCAGCCCCTTCATTTGTTGGATTGTGATGTGATGATGACCCCTACGGAATGGAGGTTCATTACCAGTATTGAGTTTGAGGGTGAGCCAGTGCCTGTCGTGGCTGACATCACACCTACTGCCATTCGGTCCTTACTGGGAGTTCCTGCGATGGCGATCAAGGGTCGAACGGTCTGATCTGGTCCCTTGAGTATAGATGCTCAGAGTGGGGATTTACTTGAGCCTCTGCCTGATGATCAGAGGGTTAGGGATCGTATCTTGAGGCGATTATTCTTGGTAATCATTAGGGGTTATTTTGTGGCGGAGAACTCATCGTCTGTGTCCTTCACCCTGGTTAGCGCTACCCGGTATGTAGAGCGCCTCAGTGACTTTGATTGGGGTTCCTACACCTTTGCCTATTTTCTCTGGGGCATACCCATGCTTTCGGAGGGGTTAACGGAGGCTTGGTTAGGGTTCTACCCGTTTCTGCTGGTGAGTATATCTTTCTTGTACCTTTTTGATTCCTGCATTTACATTTGTCAGTCTTGGTCACTGAGAAATTTTGATATTTACATGGCCAGTTATGGGCATATGAGAGGCTTCCTTGCCTATGGCCCGCCACTGCTTTAGGTCTGAAGACCTATCTCGGGGGACGGCGTTGGCATCACTCCACTTTGACGGAGGTCCCTATTGTTGAGGGCTTTACCCATTCCCGTCTGCAGTTGGAGCTTTTAACAGCTGCTGCGATCACATAGATCCCATATACCTCCAAGTTTTTGGCTGTTGGATTTGAGGGATGCTTCCCCACTGGTCAGGAGTTTGCGTTGTCAACCCGCAGAGTCCCGTTTTTGATAGAGGGAGGTTGGGAGCTCTATTTGGCAGAGCGGGCTATCAGGAGCATTATGGGGCAGATCCGCATTCCCATTGTTCCTGCTGCTTGGCATCATTGGCCATTGATCCTACCACTGACAGATATCCCTATGGAGGGCATAGACGACTTTACCCTATCAGAGGGCCCTTATAGCTAGGAGGCATTCAGCAGCTAGTGGAGTCCTCACACTATTGGAGCTCAGACTCAGGATACCCAATTTATGGCAGACATGGTGTCTGGGTCTGTTATAATGACAGACTGGATAGCTTGCCTCAGGGAGCCGACTCATTTGGACCAAATCACAGGATTGACCCAGCAGCTGGAGAGAGCTCACCTATTTATTAGGCATCTTGGCAGAGATCCGTCAAAGGCATCTTCTTTTAACCCTTCCAGCTCAGGAGCGGGCCCCTCTTTAGGTCCATTTTCCAGCAGTTTTGTAGGGGCTGATCCTCCCTTGTGTCGCCCAGATATGTCTGATGACCACGACTTTGTGTCCACGGAGGAGATGGAGCAGGTCAACCACTTGAGTGTAGATGTCTTGGATCTTTTTGGATAGCTATTGTAGCTATATCTTTTGGTCAGCCACTGTTTTGTCTTTTGGGCGGCTGTACGCCATGATAGACCACTTTTAGTGGCTTGGTGGTGGTGCCCCATATCCCTTTACTTTTTATTTTGCTTTGTATTTATCAAACAAGGATTATGCTTGCAGTAGATAGTTTATTGTAGATATGCATGATATTTCCTATCTATCGCATCATATTTTATATTTATCATCATGCATATATTATGTCATATGTACGCATTTAGACAGATGAGTTCAGATTTGACCCCTGGATGGTCTTATGATACGGTGGTACAGATGTCATCCTCTACCGTTAGCCATATCGAGTATTTACCACCGTCTGAGGTGGCATCATCCTTGAGATCGTGGTATGAGAGCTTGTCCTTCCCAGCCAGAGGGACAGTGGATCAGATGCTGGGGCATTCATTGGCCTTCGTAGACTTTCAGGTGCCATATAGATTCGTGGATGGCACCTTATCCTGTTGGATACTCGATAAACAGGTCTTTCGCTTTGGGCATCATGAGTTGACTTCGACCCTTGAGGAGTACCAGAGGTTTACTGGCTTAGCTTTAGAGGTGCCTTGCGCTCGTATGGTGATCAGTGATATGAGGAGACCGTTTATACAGATGTCAGGTCTTCGCCAGAGCATAGTTATCGATGAGATCATCTCCGGACGTGTGATCTCCATTGACTTTTTGATCGACCGCTTCGGTGAGTTCGACAGTTACGATCGACTTTCTGGGGATTTTGTTGTATAGGAAGAGGCGTGGCATTTGGCCAGGATAGACATTTTGCTGATGTGCATCGTATCCTACGTCTATATGCCGCTACGTTTGAACCACTTGGATGTGGGATTGATAGTTGTGGTTCGGGCCCTTAGGCAGGGTAGCACCATCATACCGATGATATTGGCTAAGACGCTGCGATCAGCCACCCACTGCATTACCCACCCGGAGGGGTTTTTCAGAGGCAGCTCGGTCTTGTTGTACATATGGCTTATGTCCCATATTCGACCGATTAGATTTTTCAGACATCAAGGTATTGTTTTTCCCATGATATAGCTATGTCCTACTCCTTTCAGCCCGCGGAGTGTACCGACGCAGTGACATGGTCAGCATTTCTGTCTGATATCGTGCATCCATTCTCGATTCTGCCGTGCGCAGGGCTAGTATTGTAAGACCCCGAATTTTATGAATAAGATTTAATTTTCTTTATATATTATTTTAAAATAGTAAGGTGTTGATTTGATAAATGTGATAAGTTATGGGTGGAATGTGCAAATTTTACAAAGTTAGCAAGTGGTAATAAAAAATTCATTGTTGTCAGGGAATATTTGTTTGGTCGAGGAATATTCTTTTTGTTGGAAGATATTCGTATGACGGCAGTCATTAGTGGACCCCACAACGGAATGAATGTCGGATATAGAAAGCGACAGAAGTAATCTTTTTATAAAAATAATGGCAAAACTTTTACCGTTAAACTGTTGAAATACCCGGTGGTTAAAATACAGTAATACCCGGTGTTGCACAGTAGCACATGGTATTGCACAGTAATTAGAATTATTAGTTCTTACGTAAGAAGTCACTCATTCAATAATTGTTACAGTAATTACTGTTCAATATTTTATATTATTGATCCAATAATTGCTACATTGATATTTTATATTAGTGATTCAATAATTGTCATTGCACAGTACTTCAAATTATCAAATCAATAATTCATATTATTTGAATAATATTATTAGATAGTATTATTGACAATGTCTAGAAAGTTCTGTCGAGGAAAGGGGTTAGGTTATATAATTGCGCGCCAATGAGGAGAAATTCTTATCGGAAAGCCCCCTCTTTCCTGGGAACGACCTGCTTGTCAATATTGAAGTTCTGTAATATTATTTGTGAATAATTAATTTTTGATATATATGATAAGGAAATATTTATTCATTGTGGATTTAAACGGAGGAACTTTTTAGCATGTGACATTTGTTGAAAGTTGGTATTTTATCTTTTTCGATAAAATAATTTATTTAAATATATTATTATAATATTATATTATAGTAGTATGACGTGATTATATAATAGTATAATTTTTATAATTTGAATGGTAACATTATTATAGTAAATACATGGTATAAAAGTAAAATAAGGTAGAAGAGAACAAATTGAATTTGAATTCTTATGATGTAAGCAATGATGTCATCGGAACGATGAGATAAGCAATGATGTCATCGGAACGATGAGGTAAGCAATAATGTCATAGGATCGATGATGTAAACGATGATGTCATAAATTATGGCAAAAAGACTATTTTACTCTTACTCTGTCGATCCTATAAATAGAAGCTCATTTCTTCTTTATTTCTCACCAATTCACTAAAGCTATAGAGAGTGAAAGGTTGGAGATAATAAGAGAGAAAGAAGAAGAGTATTCTGCTATTACACTAGTGTAGTCTCCAAATTTTAAGGTAAGGGGTATTATTTCTTTCGTATTCATGAAGAGAGTTGTTTTCTTTCAATACTCGTAAGGGTTGTTATTCCATTCTTTATTATTCTGTTGGAATAACCTATCTACGCGGACTACTGCATGCATGGTGAAATTCTGTTATTATTCCATTCTTTATTATTATGTGGAAATAACCTGTCTACGCAGACTACCGCATGCCTGGTGAATAACCCTTCGTATTCAATTGTTATTAAATTGTGAAAATAATCTATCTAAGCGGACTACCACCTGACGGGTGAAAATCCAATTTCAGTTTCGTATATTGTTTCATTTCAGATTCCTAACTCTAAACTTACTACGGTAAGTATTGCTTCTATAATTCCTGAAATGATCAGAAATTCCTTGAGTTTTGCGCTTCATCTAATATCATTTCACTGGAATATTGGTCTGAACTTTCTTGTAAAATTTTTATCTTTTCATGTCGAGTTACTATTCACGAGTTACAATTCATGGGGTACTATTCACGGTAAAAAAAATATTTTTTTTTCTTTCCAAATTATCTTTGATTGGATCTAAGTTTTGAACATCATTCTTGAATTTTGCTCCACAATTGATTATTATGGAGTATTCTTGATCTTGATAAACTAAATTACGAATCCCTAATCTTTGTCCTTTATCTCACTGGATTCGTTTTTTAAAATATTTGTCATCATCCTCAGTCCTAAATGGTGATATAACTGAATATCTTTGGCATGTAGTGCAAAGATGAATGATTACCTGATGAATATCTTTGGCCCGTAATACAAAGATGGACAGGTGTTGAGATGAACATGACCAACTGGTGATACAAATGAATATCTTTGGCCCGTAGTGCAAAGATGAATATTTGATTCGAGATGTATATTGATTGATGTTACAGGGATAAAATATTGATGATGGACTTTTAAATCAAAGAAGATAGTAGACATCATTCTCTACTTAACTCTTTTATTGAATTGTTATTTTCGCTGCAGTTGTTGATCTAAAACTTTTTATCCATAATATTTTATCTGATTTATTGAAGGCTAACGATAATTTGTTTTTCATTATCTGAGTCATAATATTCTTTACTGGGCTAGTTGAGCTCACCCTTTTCTTCCATTGTTCTCTTCAGGAAATGAGAATATCGCGGGGACTAGTCTAGGAACAGTGTGATGATCAGAGTTAGATCTGTAGAAGTCCTCACTATTCTATAAAATAGTGGGACAATAATTGTAATGAATAAGGAATGAATTTGAGTGTTTATATTTCGTATCATATACGATTTGTAGTGAAACGCACAGTTTATGTGGTCGTATTTTACACGACCGTATGTTATAAAAGATTGTATTTGGATTCTGTACCATATATTTGGCGTCTCAGAATGGGTTGAGTATTGAACCTATTTTGGGGGCGTCACAAGTATTCCCATATAGCTTCATCACCCATGCACCTGGTATGCACTACTTGCCCCTAGCGGGATTGAGGGGAGTGACTACTTACCATCCTCTGACTGTTATGGGCCCAGTTCGATCAGTTTTAGAGCCTGCATCAATTTTAGGGGGCTGTTGATCAGAGGATTCGTCTATGTCATCTGCTGATTTGATCCTAGTATATGAGTGTTGGACTCACAGAGAGAGGGCTGATTTCTCCAGTAGCCATCCGGACCGTTCTCCAGAGAACTCAGCATGGTTGGAGGAAGATATTGCATCAGCGGCATTCATCCAGTCAGCTCCTATTGTAGATTCAGATGAGGAGGAGCCTATGGAGGATCCTGATTCTCCTACTGAGGATGAGTTGTTCATGGGTTTGACAGCAGCACTAGTTAGTGACATCGTCAGTCATTCCTGCAAGGACACATCCCGCTTTGGCAGACTCGCTAGCCCGAATGACCTTTGAGAGGGATCATGCTAGAGTGCTAATGTTGACCCCCTTGTCTGGCAGAGATATAGCTTTGGCGGAGAGAGATGCGGCTCGAGCTGCTCAGGATGCAGTATTGATTGAGCGAAAGGAGAGCCGATCTGCCAGAGACGCAGCTTTTGTTGAGATCGAGGAGACTTTGATTGCTAAGGATGCAACTTTCGTGGAGAGGGATGAGGCCATAGCTTCCCGGGATTTCCACATTGACGACAGTACTGCTATCTGATCTTATACTCATGGTCTGGTTGTTGAGATGAGTGCATACATTGATGATCACAGTGCCACACTGTAGATGACTGTGGAGGTTTTGAGCCGTATGAAGGCTGAGGGTATTGCATTTGCAGCTGCTCCTCCATCTTCAGAGAGAGATGCCATGTTGGCATTGCTAGCCTGCTTATCCTCGGGTCTATAGACTAGCTTTGTTTTTCTTGTACATACTAGATCAATCATTTTTGTCATGTACAGGACATTATGTATATATCAAAAAGTGTTATATATCAGAGAAATATATTTTTTATTCACTTTCCTGTTTGGATATGTATTATCATTATTGAGTGATTAACACTTCTTTCATGACTCGCTGTTGTTGATGTATCTTGAGCTTCTCCTTGAAGGACTGACAGTTGAGATGTCAGAGAGTATCTCAGAAGGGCCTGCGGACTAAGGAGGCTTGATAGTTTTTAGATTTCATCTGGCTTCGATGTCTTGGAACTGGTTTTTATTTAGTATTTTGTTTTTTTTGAAGGTCACACCGCACCGTAAATGGCTGTCTACGTACTCCCGGGCTGAGGGAGATCATATCATTTGTAGTTCAATTTTTTTTGTGTGAGAGAGGTTTGAAAAGTATTTATCTTGGGTTTTAATCCTTCACTAGTGTGTGTCCTACCTAAGCTTATTTGGTATTTAATTGGTCGTTTGGAACATAGGGTTAATATGTGATATGTTAATTTGTTTGATTAACCCTCGTTTTATGGCAGTATTTGAGAATGGCAGCTAAAAATCTAAATAATGGAGTGAATGAGACCATTGAGACACCTTTAATCACCAACCAGGAGAACGTGCAACAAGAAAGCAATATTCCTTTTGGAAATGACACCACCTATCAAACGATGAACGATGGGATGATTAGAAGCTTTTTTGCAGTTCATGCAAAACCAGACGAGGGAGACTCGTGTTCATAATACAGGTGGAAATAACAACTCGCATTTTGTCACTGCCAAGCAGTTTAAAGAGTTGGGACCACCAGAGTTTCAGGAAAAGCCAGATCCAATCAAGGCAGAAAATTGGATTAAGCAAATTACCAAGATATTTGATGTCTTGGGATGCACGGAGGAACAGAAGGTTCTATTCGCCACCTTTATGTTTTGTGGAGAGGCAGATTACTGGTGGGAATCTGTGAAGCGTACCCAACCTGCCGCACTCAAGATGTCTTGGGGGGCATTCCAGAAACTGTTCAATGATAAATACTTTCTAGAAAGTATTCGCCACATGAAAGAGGTAGAGTTTATTAGACTGGAACAGAACAACATGACTGTGTCCCAGTATGAGGTTAAGTTTGGGGAGTTATCCCGATTTGCACCTCATTTGGTGGAGAATGAGGAACATATGACGCGAAAGTTTTTGAGAGGTTTGAAATCCGAGATTCGTCAATACCTTATTTCTCACAAATTTTCTCTATATTCGGATGTAGTGAACAGGGCCCAGTTATTAGAACGAGATAATGATTATGTTCAACCAAGGGATAACAACCAAGGTCGTACCGGTGGCAGCAGTCATCGAAACAATGACAACCAGCAGAGAGGAAAGTATCATGACAGAAGTGGTAACCACTCCGGTGGTAATCGTGGCCATGATAATAGAAGAAGTGAGTCGGGGGGAGATTTCAAGAAGAGAAGGTACAACAATGAGAACGTGAAAGCATCGACAGCAGCACCAACATCAACTGTTTCTAGGGGAGGAAAATGACCGCCGGTCGTATGCTATAAATGCGGGCAAGAGGGACACATCAGCCCCAACTACACACAACAATCCAAGGTGTGTTATAACTATGGAAAGGAAGGGCACATAGCTCGAGTGTGTCCTATAGCGAAACCAAGTCCAGCAGGGATGGTGACTCCAAAGGCTATCCCTGACAAGTCAAAGTCAGTGGTTCCTAAAAGAGCTTTTGTCGTGACAGCCCAACAAGCAAGGAACTCGAACGAGGTTATTACGGGTAAGCTGATAATAAACTCTTGCGAAGTTTACACTTTATTAGATACCAGTGCTACCCATTCTTTTATTTCACCTGCTTGTGCTCAACGTTTGAACTTGACACCTGAGAAATTAGACTTTGACTTATTTGTTGAAACTTCGTTGGGAGAAACCTTTGTTACATCTACAGTTTATAAATCTTGCTCAATTCAAATTGGTACCCTCACCCTACCTGTTGATCTTTTATCTTTAAAAATACTTGCATTTGATGTGATTTTAGGAATTGACTGGTTGACTACTTATTATGCCAAAATTGATTATTTTCGTAAGGTTGTTAGTTTTCATATTCCTAACCAACCTATTGTGCGAATTCAAAGAACCAAACCACTAAAATCAATCAATGTTATTTCAAGTCATAAAGCTATTCGTTTATTAAAAAATGGATGTCAAGCTTTCTTAGCCCATGTCACTTATCTAAAACAGAATACGTCAGGTTTGAATGATATTTCTGCTGTTAATGAGTTTCCTGATATATTTCTCGAAGAACTTTTTGGTTTACCCCCGGAACGTGAAGTTGAATTCTTTATTGACCTTGAACCCGGTACAAAACTCATTTCTAAAACCCCATATCGAATGGCTCCTATTGAACTTCTGGAGTTAAAGGTCCAACTACAGGAGTTGTTAGACATCGGTTTTATACGTCCTAGTACATCTCCTTGGGGTGCTCCTAATTTATTCGTAAAGAAGAAAGACGGGAGTATGCGACTTTGTATTGACTATCTGGAGTTAAACCATGTCACCATCAAGAATAGGTATCCGTTACCTCGTATTGATGACCTGTTCGACCAGTTGCAAGGTGTACAAATCTTTTCAAAGATCGATCTTCGTTCTGGATATCATCAGTTAAAGATTAAAACTGAGGATATTCCGAAGACTGCCTTCAGAACTCGATACGGGCATTATGAATTCTTAGTGATGTCTTTTGGATTACTAATGCTCCTACTGCTTTCATGAACATGATGAACCGTGTATTCAAGGAATATTTGGATCAGTTCGTGGTTGTCTTTATTGATGACATCCTCTTCTATTCCAAAAGCCGTGAAGATCATGAGCACCACTTGAAGCTAGTACTTCAAAGGCTTCGTGAAAACAAGCTATATGCCGAGTTGAAGAAATGCGAGTTCTGGCTTGAGGAGGTAGCATTCCTTGGGCACGTGGTATCAAAATGTGGAGTATCTGTTGACCCAACAAAGATTGAAGCAATACAAAATTGGGAGCAACCGATGTCGGTGACCGAAGTACGTAGCTTTCTGGGTTTATCTGGTTATTATCGGAGATTCGTGGAAGGATTTTCCCGAATCGCTACTCCATTAACTCAGCTGACTCGGAAAGATACAAAATTCGTATGGAACGAGGAATGCAAGAAGAGCTTTCAAGAGCTCAAGAGGAGACTCATCTCGGCACCTGTTCTGACAATACCATCTAGTTTGGATGGATTTGTTATCTACAACGATGCTTCGGGCAAAGGGTTAGGATGTGTTCTCATATAACATGGGAAAGTCATAGCCTATGCCTCGCAATAACTCAAAGAATATGAAAGGAATTATCCTACTCATGATCTAGAGTTGGCAGCAGTCGTTTTCGCATTGAAGATCTGGAGACACTACCTGTATGGGGAGAAAGTGGAGATCTATACAGATCATAAGAGCCTTAAATATTTCTTTACCTAGAAGGAACTCAACATGCGGTAACGACGTTGGCTTGAGCTGTTGAAAGATTACGATCATACCATCCAATACCATCCTGGAAAAGCGAACGTGGTAGCTGACGCGTTGAGTAGAAGATCATATGTGGAACGAATGCGATGCTTTCAAGACCTATTTTGTGTGATTTACAAAAGATGGAGATAGAGTTCAAGACTCCGAGGACCCATACGATGATGTCAAGTATACTCGTAGAACCAACTTTGATTGATAAAGTTAAAGCTACTCAAGCTACAGACCTGGAGCTGATAAATATGAGGAAGAAGGTGCAAGAAGGTGCTATTCCAGAAGCAAGGATTGATGAAGAAGGAATACTTCAAGTCAACTCCAGACTTTGTGTTCCTAACGATTCTGACTTGAAGTATAGAATCATGATGGAGGCACACAACACACCGTTTACAATCCATCCTGGAAGTACCAAAATGTATCGTGATCTTCGACATACATTTTGGTGGAGCAATATGAAGAGGGAGATCATGGATTTCATCTCAAGGTGTTTAACGTGTCAACGTGTCAAGGCGGAGCATCAAGTGCCAAAGGGTCCATTGCAACCCCTTGAGATTCCAAAGTGGAAGTGGGAACACATTACCATGGATTTTGTTACGGGTCTTCCCAAGTTTTCTCAAAGCATAGATGCTATTTGGGTTATTGTAGATAGATTAACCAAGTCGGCTCGTTTCTTGCCTATACGAGAGATTTATTCACTGGAACGTCTTGCTCATATGTACATAAATGATATTGTGAGATTGCATGGCATGCCAGTATCCATAGTTTCGGATCGTGACCCAAGATTCACTTCACGATTTTGGGTCAGTTTACAGAAAGTTATGGGTACGGATTTACGATTCAGTTCGGCATATCATCCTCAAACGGACGGACAATCGTAAAGGACTATTCAAACTCTGGAAGATCTATTGAGACTCTGTGTTCTAGACTTCAAAGGGAGTTGGGACAAGTATTTACCATTGGTGGAATTCTCCTACAACAATAGTTATCAGGCAAGTATAGGCATGGCTCCATTCGAGGCATTGTATGGATGAAAATATCGTTCTCCATTTTTTTGGGACGAGGTGGGTGAAGCAACATTGTTGGGACCGGAGTTGGTACGTATGACTACGAAAAAGATTCAAATAATCCGGCAACGTATACAAACAGCACAAGATCGACAAAAGAGTTATGCTGGTCTTTATCGAAGGGACGTGGAGTTTAATGTCGGAGATCATGTATTGTTACGTGTTGCTCCATGGAAAGGAGTTACGAGATTCGAAAAGAGAGAAAAGCTCAACCCACGATTCATTGGTCCATTTGAAATCCTTGACCGAGTAGGAAATGTAGCCTATAGACTCGCCTTACCTCCAAGCATGTCTCGTGTTCATAACGTTTTTCACATATCCGTACTTCGTAAATATGTGAATAACCCAAACCACATTATTGAGTTAGAACCAGATGAGATAGCCGAAGATTTAACATACGAGGAGGTACCTGTCAAGATCTTGGATAGGAAGGAATATGCCCTACACTCAAAGGTTATACCTCATGTTAAACTTTTGTCGAGGAACCATGATATCGAGGAAATGACCTGGGAGTTAGAATCGGAAATGAAAGCGAGGTATCCTCACCTTTTCGACATACCAGGTACGTACGTCAATTTTGAGGACGAAATTTCATAAGGAGGGGAGGTTGTAAGACCCCAAATTTTATGAATAAAATTTAATTTTCTTTATATATTATTTTGAAATAGTAAGGTGTTGATTTGATAAATGTGATAAGTTATGGGTGGAATGTGCAAATTTTACAAAGTTAGCAAGTGGTAATAAAATATTCATTGTTGTCGGGGAATATTCGTTTGGTCGAGGAATATTCTTTTTGTGGGAGAATATTCGTACGACGGCGCAGTCATTAGTGGACCCCACAACAGAATGAATGTTAGATATAGAAAGCGACAGAAGTAACCTTTTTATAAAAATAACGGCAAAGCTTTTACCGTTAAACTGTTGAAATACCTGTGGTTAAAATACAGTAATACGCGGTGTTGCACAGTAGAACATGATATTGCACAGTAATTCGAATTATTGGTTCTTACGTAAGAAGTCACTCATTCAATAATTATTACAGTAATTACTGTTTAATATTTTATATTATTGATCCAATAATTGCTACATTGATATTTTATATTAGTGATTCAATAATTGTCATTGCACAGTATTTCAAATTATCAAATCAATAATTCATATTATTTGAATAATATTATTAGATAGCATTATTGACAATGTCTAGAAATTTCTATCGAGAAAAGGGGTTAGGTTATATAATTGCGCTCCAATGAGGAGAAATCCTTATCGGAAAGCCCCCTTTTTCCTAGGAACGACCTGATTGTCAATATTATAGTTCTATAATATTATTTGTAAATAATTAATTTTTGATATATATGATAAGAAAATATTTATTCAATGTGGATTCAAACGGAGGAATTTTTTATCATGTGACATTTGTTGAAAGTTGGTATTTTATCTTTTTCGATAAAATAATTCATTCAAATATATTATTATAATATTACATTATAGTAGTATGATGTGATTACATAATAGTATGATTTTTATAATTTGAATGGTAACATTATTATAGTAAATTTATGGTATAAAAGTAAAATGAGGTAGAAGAGAACAAATTGAATTTGAATTCTTATGATGTAAGCAATGATGTCATCGGAACGATGAGGTAAGCAATGATGTTATAGGATCGATGATGTAAGCGATGATGTCATAAATTATGGCGAAAAGATTATTTTACCCTTACTCTGCCGATCCTATAAATAGAAGTTCATTTCTTCATTATTTCTCACCAATTCACTAAAGCTATAGAGAGAGAAATTATAGAGAGAATAAGAGAGAAAGAATAAGAGTATTTTGCTATTACACTAGTGCAGCCTCCAAATTTTAAGGTAAGGGGTATTATTTCTTTCGTATTCATGAAGAGAGTTATTTTCTTTCAATACTCGTAAGGGTTGTTATTCCATTCTTTATTATTCTGTTGGAATAACCTGTTTACGTGGACCACCGCATGCATGGTGAAATCCTGTTGTTATTCCATTCTTTATTATTTTGTGGGAATAACCTATCTACGCGGACTACCGTATGCCAGGTGAATAACCCTTCGTATTCAGTTGTTATTAAATTATGGAAATAATCTGTCTGAGCGGACTACCGCCTGACGGGTGAAAATCCAATTGCAGTTTCGTATATTGTTTCATTTCAGATTCCTAACTCTAAACTTACTACGGTAAGTATTGCTTCTATAATTCCTGAAATGATCAGAAATTCCTTGAGTTTTGCGCTTCATCTAATATCATTTCACTGGAATATTGGTCTGAACTTTCTTGTGAAATTTTTATCTTTTCATGTCGAGTTACTATTCATAAGTTACTATTTATGAGTTACTATTCACAGGGTACTATTCACGATAAAAATATATTTTTTTTTCTTTCTAAATTATCTTTGATTGGATCCAAGTTTTGAACTTCATTCTTGAATTTTTCTCCATAATTGATTATTATGGAGTATTCTTGAACTTGGATAAACTAAATTACGAATCCCTAATCTTTGTCCTTTATCTCACTGGATTCGTTATTTAAAATATTTTTCATCATCCTCAGTCCTAAATGGTGATATAACTGAATATCTTTGGCCTGTAGTGCAAAGATGAATGATTACCTGATGAATATCTTTGGCTCGTAGTGCAAAGATGGACAGGTGTTGAGATGAACATGACCAACTGGTGATACAAATGAATATCTTTGGCCTGTAGTGCAAAGATGAATATTTGATTCGAGATGTATATTGATTGATGTTATAGGGATAAAATATTGATGATAGACTTTTAAATCAAAGAAGAAAGTAGACATTATTCTCTACTTAACTCTTCTACTGAATTGTTATTTTCGCTGCAGTTATTGATCTAAAACTTGTTGTTCATAATATTTTATTTGATTTATTGAAGGCTAACGATAATTTATTTTTCATTATCTTAGTCATAAAATTCTTTAATGGACTAGTTGAGGTCACCCTTTTCTTCCATTGTTCTCTTCAGGAAATGAGAATATCGCGGGGACTAGTCGGGGAACAATGTGATGATCAGAGTTAGATCTGTAGAAGTCCTCACTATTCTATAAAATAGTGGGACAATAATTGTAATGAATATGGAATGAATTTGAGTGTTTATATTTCGTATCATATACGATTTGTAGTGAAACTCACAGTTTGTGTGGTCGTATTTTGCACGACTGTATGTTATAAAAGATTGTATTTGGATTCTGCACCATGTATTTGGCAACTCAGAATGGGTTGAGTATTGAATCTATTTTAGGGGCATCACAAGTATCCCCATATAGCTTCATCACCCATGCACCTGGTATGGACTATTTGCCCCTAGCGGGATTGAGGGGAGTGACTACTTACCATCCTCTGGCTGTTATGGGCCAGTTCGATCAGTTTCAGAGCCTGCATCAATTTTAGGGGGCTATTGATCAGAGGATGCCAGCTTCGTCTATGTCATTTGCTAATTTAATCCGAGTGTATGAGTGTTGGACTCACAGAGAGAGGGCTGATTTCTCCAGTAGCCATCCGGACCGTTCTCCAGAGTACTCAGCATGGTTGGAGGCAGATATTGTATCAGCTGCATTCATCCAGTCAGCTCCTATTGTAGATTCAGATGAGGAGGAGCCTATGGAAGATCCTGATTCTCCTACTAAGGATGAGTTGTTCATGGGTTTTATAGCAGCACTAGTTAGTGACATCGCCGGTCATTCCTGCAGGGACACATCCCGCTTTGGCAGACTCGCTAGCCCGGATGACCTTTGAAAGGGATCATGCTAGAGCGCTAATGTTGACCCCCTTGTCTGGCAGAGATATAGCTTTGGCAGAGAGAGATGCGGCTTGAGCCGCTCAGGATGCAGGATTGATTGAGAGAGAGGAGAGCCGATCTGCCAGAGACGCAGCTTTTGTTGAGATCGAGGAGACTTTGATTGCTAGGGATGCAACTTTCGTGTAGAGGGATGAGGCCATAGCTTCCCGGGATTTCCACATTGTCGACAGTACTGCTCTCCGATCTTATACTCATGGTCTGGTTGTTGAGATGAGTGCATACATTGATGATCACAGTGCCACACTGTAGATGACTGTGGAGGTTTTGAGCCGTATGAAGGCTGAGGGTATTGCACTTGCAACTGCTCCTCTATCTTCAGAGAGAGATGCCATGTTGGCATTGCTAGCCCGCTTATCCTTGGGTCCATAGACTAGCTTTGTTTTTCCTGTACATACTAGATCAGCCATTTTTGTCATGTATAGGTCATTATGTATATATCAAAAAGTGTTATATATAAGAGAAATATATTTTTTATTCACTTCCCTGTTTGGATATATATTGTCATTGCTGAGTGATTAACACTTCTTTCATGACTCGCTGTTGTTGATGTATCTTGAGCTTCTCCTTGAAGGACTAACAGTTGAGATGTCAGAGAGTATCTCAGAAGGGCCTGCGGACCAAGGAGGCTTGATAGTTTTTAGATTTCATCTGGCTTCGGTGTCTTGGAACTTGTTTTTATTTAGTGTTTTGTTTTTTCTTGAAGGTCACACCGCATCGTAAATGGCTGTCTACGTACTCCCGGGCTGAGAGAGATCAGGTCATTCGTAGTTCAATTTTTTTTTGTGTGAGAGAGGTTTAAAAAGTATTTATCTTGGGTTTTTGAGTTTAGTTTGATGAGTTTTTGAATTTTTTGTTTGGTTTGACTGCACCAGAAATGGCTATCTATGTACTCCCGGGTGTAGGGAGATCAGGTCATTCGTAGTTTCGGCTTCTAGTGAAAACCGAACCTGATTTGATTTGTAGGAACCGGATGCGGGTATGCATGAGTTTCAGACATAATACCTTTTCACGGTGTCTGAATTGATAAGTTGGGGAAATTCGCTCCTATCTATCTCTTGTAGTCTGATAGCTCATCATGTCAACACCTCCTTGACAATGAAAGGGCCTTCCCAATTAGGGGCAAACTTTCCTTTGGCTTCGTCTTGATTGGCCAATACTTTCTTCAGCACCAAGTCATTTTCTTTGAATTGCCGTATTTGAGCTTTCTTATTGTAGGATCAAGCAATCCTTTGCTGATATAACTGCCCGTGGAAAATGGCTGTAGCCCTCTTTTCATCTATCAGGGACAATTGGTGATACCAATCTTGCAACCACTGATCTTCGTCCATCTGAGCATCGATTAACACTCGCAAGGACTCCATCTCTACTTCTAATAGAGGGTAGCCCCAATAGAGTTGCACATTGACCTCTTGTATGCTAACAGGGTTAGAGGCAGCAAGTCAGGCCATTCTTTGTGATTGGCGAACATTTTCTGCATGATCTTTTTGATGTTCTTTTGGCCGCTTCGACAACACCATTCATCTTGGGCCGATAGATGACGAAATTGAGATGCTCGATGTGGAACTTATTGCAAAGTTCTTTCATCATCTGATTGTTCAGGTTTTTGGTGTTGTCAGATACGATCACCTCCGGTTGTCCATATTGACTGATGACATTATTTCTGATGAAACCAATGATTACCTCTTTGGTGACTTTGGGAAATGAGGCAGCTTTAACCCATTTGGTAAAGTAATCGATCATGGTGAAGAAGAATCGATGACCATTACTGGCTTTGGGTTTTACTGGACCGATCACATCCATTCCCCACATGGAGAAAGGCCGTGGTGAACTCATGTTGTGTAGCTCATTTGGAGGAGCATGTATGGCATTTCCATGTACTTGACATTGATAACATCTCTTGGCGTGATCATCACAGTCAGCTTTGAGCGAGATCCAATAATGTCATGTTCTTAATATTTTCTTGGCCAGCAGGTGAACGCTCATGTGTGGACTACAGACTCCACCGTGGACTTCATCCATCAATCTCTGGGCTTGTTCTTTATCAAGGCATCTTAACAAGCCTATTCTAGCATCCCTTTTGTACAGTGCATCTTCGCTCAAATAAAACTTCATAGCCATTTTGTGAATCCGCTTTCGTTCGAATTGGCTTGCCCCAGCGGGTGTAGATCCATCTCGGAGATATTCCTTGATGTCTTGATACCAAGGCTGATTGACAGGAGGTATTTCATCTGATACTTCTCAAAAGTAATTCCCGTATGTCGAGTCTTTCTAAATTATGAATTTGATGCAGGGAATCCCACTCCTATCGGATATGCGGATCAATGAAGCCAACGTCGCCAATGCATCAGCGAAGTCATTCCTTCCGCGAGGAATATGGCTGAAGGTTATGTCTTCAAATTCTAGGGATATTTTGACGACCTGCCGATGATAGAGCAGTAAATGCAATTCTTTGGTATGATATGCCCCAGTGGTTTGTCTGATGACCAACTCAGAGTCTCCAAAGACTAGTAGGTGTTTGATACCCATAGATTGCGCTATTTTCAACCCCATTATGCAGCCTTCATACTCGGCTGTGTTATTGGTGTTGCCAAATTGAAGTTTGGTAGCCACAGGATATTGTTCTCCTGTACCAGAGATAAGGACTGCCCTAGCTCCGGCACCTCCCATGTTTACTGCTCCATCGAAATACATTTTCCATGGTTGGACTGTATTCTCTTGTTAGAGTTATTGAATTGTCATGATCCCATCATCCGGGAAATAGGTCTCCAAGGGCTCGAACCCTCCTGCAGGTGCTTCAGCTAATTGATCTATAATGCCTTGACCCTTGATTGACTTATGAGTCACGTAGACAATGTTGAACTGTTGGAGGATCAACTGCCATTTGGACTGTCGACAATTCAATATTGGCTTGTTGAATACGTACTTCAGGGGATCCATGCGGGATATGAGGTAGGTCGTGTGCCCATGCAAATTGTGTTGCAACCTCATAGCGGCCCATGCTTAACCAGGGTATACTTTTCTCGATCAGGGTATATTTTTGTTCACCACTGCTGAACCTTTTACTGATAGATGGCTCTTTCCTTGCTACTATCATCCTTCTGTCCTAGTATGCAGCCCATTGCATTGGCATTGACAGAAAGGTACATGAACAAGGCAACTCTATCCCTCGGAGGTACCAAAATAGGAGCTTTGACCAGCTGTTTCTTGATGGCAAGGAAGGCTCATTGACAATCCTCGTTCCATTTGGTGGAGGAATTCTTCCTTAATAGCTTGAATATGGGTTCACAGGTTGCTGTGAGGTGGGAAATGAATAGGCTTATGAAGTTGATTCTCCCCAGAAACCCACGTATCTCCTTTTTTGTTCGAGGTACTGGCATCTCAGTGATGGCTTTGATCTTGGCAGGGTCTAGCTAGATGCCTCGATTACTCACCAAGAATCCCAACAGCTTGCTTGATTTGACGCCAAAAGTACATTTGGCTGGATTTAGCTTGAGGTTGTACTTATGCAACCTGTTGAACTGCTTCCTGAGATGGTCAATGTGATCATCCTCCCTTCGGGATTTGATGATGATGTCATCCACATAGACCTCTATCTCCTTGTGCATCATGTCGTGAAATAGGGCCATCATAGCTCGCTAATACATAGCACCTGCATTAATGAGGCCGAAGGATAGTCATTTGTAGTAGAAGGTTCCCAAGGGAGTGATGAAAGCTATTTTCTCCCGGTCTTCTTCAGCAACCATGATCTGATGGTAACCATCAAAGCAATCTACGAAGGAATACATGTCGTACTGTGCCATATTATCGATCAGGATGTGGATAAAAGGTATTGGGAAATTGTCCTTGAGGCAGGCTTTGTTCAAATCCATGTAATCCACGCATACTTGCACTTTCCCTCCGAGGTTTGGCACGGGGACTATGTTTGACAGCCACTCTGGGTATGTTGATACCATAATGATTCCGGCTTTGAATTGTTTAATGACTTCTTCATTATTGACCTTTAGACCCCATTTAGGTTTCAATTGCCTGAGCTTTTTCTTGACTGGATTGAATCCATCTTTAATGGGCATTCGATGAATAATAATGTCAGTAGATAGGCCAATCATGTCTTCATGTGACCATGCAAACACATCCTAGAACTGTGTTAGGAGTTCGATCAGGTCGGCTTCTTGGTCTTGGGTAAGGTCTATGCCTATCTGGATTTCTTTGATGTTTTCGGAGGTTCCTATGTTGATAGTGGTGGTTTGGTCGAGGTTTGGTTTGGGTTTGTCTTCAACCCATTCTTTGATCTCCTCGGGCACCTCATAGTTATCTTCCTCCTCTTGATCAATATTCATCAAGTCGAAGTTCAATTCTACATTAAAGTTGTAGTCACTGTGACAGGTTGGCATCTCATCAGCATTGACAAACAAATCCAACTCTGGAGTCTTGAAAATAAAAAATGCTTTCACCTTAATATATACAACTGCTTAAATATATAGAGCATTTGGCAAAGCATGACAAAATTTACAGCTATAGCTGTGCAATCAAAAGTAAGCAGTAAATGAAAGCATGTTACAGGGCAGATGGACTCTCTGCCCTTTTACCCTTTTTGACTGAGGTAAGGTACGCTGTTCTAGTTATCCAGGGTTAGATCCTCATGAACAAGGAGGATCAAGGAACTGTGTTCGTCCGTCTCGTCTCGGATAATGACTGAGACATCTTTTATAAATAGGGCTGGGTTTTGTTTTGAACTGCCCTCTTTTCTCTTCTTGATGCTAGGAATTTGAATCTGATCCTCGTCGTCGCTATCTGGGATCTCATCATTCATACCCTCGTAGTTTATGATGACCCGCATGTTAGCAAATGGGTCTCGACCTTTGTACAAGATCTTTTCTTTTCCCTTTTTGCTATCACCCTCAGGCTTTGGGGATTTCCTCTCACTTACTGGTATGATTGGAGGAAACAACATGGCTGATACTATAATAGGGATTTTCCTCATAGGTTTCACCCATCCGACACCTGTAAGGTTTGACAGAAAAATTATGGAAGCATGAGCCTTAGGATGCCTGTGTGGGTTCTTATGATTTGACCCGGATGAATATCCCAATTTGGCTCTCCCTGTCTGACTCGGGATTTGTATTGGACTCTTGATAACTTGCTGATTCTTTCCTAACCCTTTTCCAGGTTAGAAACCCAAAGATACCATTTCCTGGCCCACTGCCATTACTTCAGGGGAGACTTTAGGCTTCAAGGCTGGTGCTCCGATAGGTAGATACTGAGTATCACTCACCTCCAGGGCTTGAAAACTTGCAGGTTCAATCCCTGCATCAAGGTTGATTACCGGCATGTCTCCCTGTAGGCAGACAGGGTATTCTGGTTTGGTATTGACCGTGATTAGGTTGCCGTTGATAATGTATTTGAGCTGTTGATGGAGGGTGGATGGCACTGCCCCTGCCATATGGATCCATGGCCTGCCCAGCAACAAGTTGTATCCAGTGGCGATGTTGAGCACCTGAAAGGACATATAGAAAATGTGCGGACCAATCTCCAGAGGAAGCTCTATTTCCCCCATAGCTTGTCGGTGAGATCCATCGAAAGCCCGGATGACCACATGACTGGTTTTGATCCGGTTCAGGTTGATCTTCATTCTCTCCAAGGTGTCGTAGGGACAGATATTGAGGGATGATCCTCCATCTATGAGTACACCTCCGATCACATACCCAGAAGACATCACAACTATATACAGGGACTTATGATGGCCCGTCCCTTCTGCAGGGATATCATCGTCACTGAAAGATATCACATTATTGTTGAAAATGTGTTCTACCACGTAACAGAATTTCTCGACATCCACTGTCTTTGGCAGATGATCTTCTTCTAGTACTTTCACCAGAATGTTGCGATGATCCACCGATGATAAGACCAAGTCTAGGATGGACATTTGCTTGGGTGCATCTTTCAAGCTTTGCACTATTTTGATTTCATTGTGTCCCATTTTTTTGAGGAACTCTTCGATTTCCTCATCAGTCACCTTTTCTTTGGCTTTGATAACTGCTTTGATCACCCGCTGAGGCAGGTATAATGGATTATCCTTTGGTACGATGGCAATGTTGTTTGAAGTGGAACCTTCATCGTTCCCATAGTTCCATGGGACCCTTTTCAGACTAATAACTGGATACTGAGGTTTGAAGGGCAAGATTAAAGGCTCGGGTGCGGCCACCTTTACAGTATTTTATGTTACTTTGACCCATTTCTCTGGCAGTACTAAGGGTGTGAGGGTTGGTTCATTATCACAAGAAATAACAGCCACTATATCCTGATTCCATACAGTGGGAATAAAGAGAGTGTCTTCATCTGGGAGGCCATAATCTCGATTCTCTCTTATCAATTCACCGCTTTCAATCATGTTCTGAATCAGGTTATGAAGTGCCCAGCAATCTTCTGTGTCATGGCTGGGTGTATTGGAGTGGTACTCACAGATTTGGTCAGGCTTGAATTTTCTGGATCTCGGGTTCAATGGAGGTAATAAATCTGCAACCATTCCCTCGTTGATTAACATCTGGAGGATTTCCTCCATTGGTTGGTTCAAGTTGGTGAAATTCCTTTGAAATAAGAATTTCCTACCAGCTTGGGAATTCTAATCTTTGACCATCTTGTCGGCCCAGGGTTCCTGCTCATGAGACCGGTAGTTATCCCTCCTGGAGATGGGACTGATCTCTGGTGTGGGAGGACGATCGGCGTCAGACTGATTGGCCTGGTTCATCATCTGTCTAGTGATCTAATGCTAGTAGACGACCAATTCTGCTAACTGTTCGATTTGTTCCTTGATAGACTTAATCTCTTATTCTATCAGGAATCGACTTTCTGAGACTTCCCAACTATCTGGGCTATTATTGCTAGATTGAGTTGATTCTCCGACATATTGGAGGTATTTGGATCCTCCTCCATTTTTTGTACTGATCATGTTGACACTCTCCTCTTTGTGCTGAGGGAGGGGATTGTCTTGTACATGTGGTTGTTCTGGTTTGGTCACCATAATCTCTCCATTGTCAATCAAGTCTTGGATTTTATGCTTGAGAGACCAATAGTCTTGAGTATCATGGCCCGGGGATCCTGAATGGTAAGTACACTTCTTGCTTGGGTCGAAATTTCGTCCACCAGTGTTAGTTGGTGGAAGGAGTTGGACAATCTTCTTCTGTGCTGTCAATAGCTTTAGCACATTCTCGAGTGAATCCCCTAGAGGGGTGAAAGTTCTTTGACGCCTGACCTCCATATTTTTCTGAAATGGAGGGTTTGAGGGCTGTGCTGAAGCTTGGAAAGTGGTATAGTTCCTCCTTTGAATGGGCATACTGTTTGACTCGCCTCTTTGATTCTGTCCTTGTAACACTAAGGACACTTCTTCATCTTTCTTTTTGTGTACCCTCCGGGGATTACTCCCGTAATTTCTAGACTGGATATGTTCAGCAATAGCTTCGAGGGCGGTTAGATCCTTTATCTTTCCTGACTTGAGCCCCATTTCTGCCATCTCGTCGTGTTTGATCATTTCAAAAAATGGTTTTCCTATGCCTGCTAGGACCTTCTCATAATATGGAGCTTCTTGGATGTCGATGAAGGTCATAACTATCTCAGTCTCATTCATAGGTGTAATGACTTGTGCTGCCACTCGTCTCCATCGTTGAGCATATTCTCTGAATGATTCAGAATTTTATTTCTTGATTTTGGTTATCTGGTATCTTTCTGGAGCCAGCTAAGATTGGAAGCTATATTGACTGAGAAAAGTATGTGCCAATTCTTCCCAACTGTGAATCTTAGAGTTGTCTAGATGGGAGTACCAGGCTCTAGCCTCTCCTATCCGACTCTTCTGGAATAACTGCATTTAAAGTTTCTCGTCCTCTACATAGGATCCGAGTTCTCCAATAAATACCTTCAGGTGGGTATAAGGGTCTCCCAATCCATCGTATTTCTTAAAATCAGGAGTTCTAAATTTTTCGGGATAACGAGCCCCAGGGAATATACAGAGGTCTGAATAATTAACACTGCCAAATGCTCTAGTCCCTTAATAGACCGGATGGTTTCCTCCATCTGCTGTACTTTCTTTAGAATGTCACCAGCTTCCTGTTCTTTGTTGAGGGTGGTGATTTCAGGGGTTTTGTTGGTTGTGTCCTGGTTTTGTGATCCAGGAATCTGAGTCTCCGTCTTTTCAGTCTCTTGACTGCCACCACTACCACCAGGTGTTCCCGGTTCTGTGTGAGCTTGGGCTTGCTTTCCTTTAAGAGCCTTGCTCTGTTCTCTCAAAAAATTGGCTAATTCGGCTATCTGATTCTTCAGTCCTTCAAACTCTTCCCTAGAGATAAGGGTGGATTCTGGTTGAGCACTGGAAGTCATGTCTGTGGATGGACTTAGTGCCTTTTTAGACTTAGATCTAGTGACAGGACCAATTTTTCACCTACAACAAAACGTAGGCGTGTCAATTTCCTGAGGTAGGTAGGGATAGGATGCATGACATGATGTGTTTTTGTGGTTTTTTTAATCTTATTCTGGAAAACAGAGGTTAGTTATTTTGATGACATGATAACATGTCAAGATGTATATGACAAGGAATGTAAATTTTTATTATGATATTTACATTGTGCTCCTGTACATTTGGAATTGAAAACTTGACATTGAATTTGAAAGAGGAAGGCATGAAGAAGCTTCCCATCGAATTTGGTTAATCAGAGGCTGACATATCTTAGGCTACTCTCGCGGCTTTTTGGCATGAAGGTCCCCAGATCATCGCAATCTACTAAAGGGGAAATTAATCCGATCTTTCAACTGGAGCAAATCTTGGTGGTGCATTTTCATGAGCCCCTAGAGACTTAGCCGTCCCCAGAGTCATTACTTATCACCGACGGGTTTTGTCTCCTGAAGAAGGAATCACACAACATACATTCACATACATCACCCTCACCGTATGCATATGATGACATTGGTGCGAAGCACAAAAAAAGCAGGAAAGCATTCATTCACATTCATTCAATGTAAAGACGCAGCATTCACGAATTCATTCAATGTAAAGATGCAACATCACATATACATAGTTTTAAAAGGGAAATTTTTGAAAAGATTTGAACGCGGCCTAAGCCCTCTACTGTCCCCAGCAGAGTTGCCACCTGTCGACGTCGGGAAAAAATTCACGGGTCGGGTCACAACCCGGATCTTTCTCTCTTCCTAAGTTGTCTCTACCTTTACTCTTTTTATTTGCGAAAAAGGTTTTGAAGGGTTTTTTAGGAAAAGGCCAACATGTATCATGTCGACGATTTGAACGTTTTACAGAGTCGCCAGTTGGTAGATTTGAAATGGTTGTACCAACTCAACCGAGTTTTGTTTGAAAGAGACCCAATTGCTGGACTCTGTCGAAACTTGATCTTTGAAAACAAAGTTTTGAGTTCGGGGGCTTGGTTAAGTGTGGGGAAGATGTTAGGCACCCCACAACTCCCGTGTAAACACGGTATCGTATCTTTTCAATATTTCCCTTAAAAAACTGAAATGTGTGTGTGAATGTTGTTTGAAAATTGGGCCTATGTTTGATTGAAAGTATGTTTATGCATCGTTGAACCTATATACGAAGGGTTTGATTTGATTTGCAAAAAGTCTTTTATTTGATTTGCAAAAGTGTTTATTTAATTTTGCAAAAGCTTTTCTTTTCAATAAAATTATTGAAATGATGTTTTGAAAGAATATTTTCAAACCCTTACGCTAACATATTCAGTTTTATCTTTTCAGCCTTAAAGCTCAATTTGAATGGTGATTATCGGGTTGCGAAGCATCCTCGACCACAACATATATACAAATGTCGGTCTCCTCATGGGCATGATGGCCATCGGAGGGACTCTTACACGACAAATCATATTTTCACTATGTTGAGACCTTAAATCCGGATAACCGTTTTAAGGTCTTTTGTATGTACATTTTAACAGAAAAACTGGCAGGGTACATTTTTAAAGTGGAGTTTGTCCATCGTGGGAATCAGATTCTGATCAGTTTTTATCATGAATCCCACGATTCCTAGGCTCACATAGGGAGGCCAATAAACATGCACAGCTCAAATTTGTACAGAAATATATCCAAATATCGCCAGAACCAAGGATTCATCAGTAAATTTTGGTTCGCACATAGCCGAAGCATCTCATTCCCACCAGATAGCGATCTAAGGGCCGCGATGTAGCTTTTATAACTGAAACTAGAAAAATACAAGATTTAAATAACTCTCAGACATTCTAGCTTCCGGTTTCGTCTTGTCCTATTTTGAACCGTTTGAAAGCTAGAGTTGGCGAGATTTAAATAAATCTAGTTCGCCCGTAAAAATATAAGTGCCGATTCATATAAACTGAATATTTAAAGCAACAATTTAATAAAAAATAAGTAGATCAATATAGATGAAATAGTTTCAAGTTTGTGTTTATGTGTCAAACCTGAAGTCTTCTCTCTCTAGAATTTCTTTTTTCTCTCTCTAAAACTATCTCTCTCTTAAATGAACTAATGTGGGGGTTTTAAGCTGTCCAAGCCAGTCGCATACATGTGTACGGCTAGTCGCATATATGTATGCGGCTGGGCTAGGTATGGCCCGCTATCTCGAAGTGCGTTCCTTCGGTCCCGGTTCAGAGGAAGTTGACCTGCGCAGATCGAACTTTCGGAAAGTTTGTGCGGAATGCGGCGGAATAGATCCGAGTCTGACTGAGTCGGGGTCCGGGAAGATGATGCTGATAGCTGAGAAGTATCTTCTGGTTCCTGACAATAGTTAGCTGGTTTATCGTCGATGGCACGCATTTTGAGGTTTACGGAGTTGGTTACCGGCGGACACTGTCTCAGCTTTGCGATCCTTGTTAGGTTCACGACATGTTCGGACGTCATTGGTCCTTTGAATCTTTCACGGGGTCATCTCCAGAATGACCTGGCTCTTTTGCCCTACCTCGGTGTTGTCTCCAAAGTAAAATTATATTTTTGCCCTTCTACAATGTTAGTACAAAGAAAGCAAAATTTCGAGTGTCTACAATGACTGTCAAGAAAATGAAATTTTTTCACACCGGAATGTTGAGCATGGGAAAATACATTTATTTACTAAGTCTGTTCATTTTTATTAAGTCATCTACGCATACATATCTGATACATTGTATTTAAACCCATTCTACATGAAATCTAACATTCTAACGGTCCAAACTTGAAAAGAAAAGATGTAAACATTACCCGAGTTGTGCAAAACTTTTGTACGGCGACGAATTTCGCAAAAAGCAGCCCGAATTGAGTAGGCCTGAGAGAGAATTTTTGGATTTTTCAGTTTAGTTCAAGTTAAAAATGACTTTTGAAGGGCATGGGGGGCTTAAATCCACCTGCAGTCTATCGCGAGTCTACTTGTGGCAGCCATAGGTAGACCTACGGCAACCCAGGGTGGGTCCCACCCCTCCGGCTAGATCAAATTTGAGTCAAGGCAGGGTCTTCTGAAGCCGAAAAGTCAAATCAGCAAAAAAAGGTTCTACGTGATTGAGCAGAAAGGGCCAGAAAACCTAAAACAGAGTACCAAACTTCTGGAACATTAAATCTTTATTGGAAACCATTGGTGACAACTCCAGCGTAGCATCGGGTGTAACGCCCGAGAAAATCGAGCGTTTATGTAAATGAAATCTTATTTGAATTATTGAATAAAATTTGCTTATTTGTTTATTAAACGGCTGATTGTCACTTCTGTCCCTCCAAGTTGTCATCCACTTTCAAAGTCGTCCTTGAAGTTTTATTTTCGTCAGTTAAGTCCTTAAAGTGACATTTTGTTGGCGTTTACGTTCCTCCAACTCATTTTGACCTCAACCCGACCCATTTTAACCCAACCTGACCCTGTTTGACCCAACCCAAATTTTTAATATTTTAAAATATAATATTATCTTTAAAATAAGTTTAAAATAATTATTATATTTAACATTTTAAAAAATAATATTTAATATTTTAAAATAAATTATTATTTTTGAAATAATAATTATTTTAAAAACACCTGATTTTATTATTTAAAAAAATTTATTTTTTTAAAAATAAATAAATAATAATTATATTTAATATTTTAAAATAAAAAATATTTTTTATATAATTATTATTTTTAAAATAATAATTATATTTAATATTTTAAAATTATATATATATATATATATATATATATTTAAAATAAAATATTCTTTTTAAAAATTTATAAAGATAATTATTATTCTAAAGAAAAAATATTAGAAACTTTTTTTTTCCAAAAATGAGTAAAGTTTCATAAAATATAGATTCAAAAAAATACATAGAAAATAAAATTTTATTTTTTAAAAAATAAAGTATATTTTTTCATTTTTTATGTAAAAATTTATTTTTAGAAAAAAAGTTAATATTTCTTTTTTTATTATATGTATTAGAATTTTTAAAAATAAAAACTAAAAATAGAAATTAAAATACAAAAAAAAAGTAAAAGATTAACAAAAATGATTCAATATTTTTTTAAATAAATAAATAAATACTTTTTAAAAAAATAATTAAAATTTTCAAGAAAAAATTTTAGAAAAAATTAAAAACTTTAGGGATTCAATCTTAATTATTTCTAAAAAAATCCTGAAAATAATAATTATTTTTAAAAAAAGTATTTATTTATTTTTTTATAAAAAATTGAATCAGCTTTTTTTATTTATCTTTTACTGTTTTTAGAATACATATAATAAAAATAGAGATATTAACTTTTTTTCTGAAAATAGTTTTTTACATAAATAATGAAAAAATATACTTTATTTTTTAAAAAATAAATTTTTATTTTCTGTGTATTTTGTTTAATCTATATTTTATGAAACTTTACTCATTTTTTTAAAAAATAAAAGTTTCTAATATTTTTTCCTTAAAAAAATAATTATCTTTATAAATTCTTTAAAAAAATATTTTTTAAAATAAAAATATATATTATTTTAAAATATTAAATATAATTATTATTTTAAAAATAATATTTTCTTTTAAAATTTAAAATAATAATTATTCACAAAATATTTTTTATTTTAAAATATTAAATACAATTATTATTTAATTTTTAAAAAAATAAATAATTTTTTTAAAATATTAAAAAATAACTATTTTTAAAATTATTATTATTTTAAAAATAAAAATTTATTTTAAAATATTAAATATTATTTTTTTAAATGTTAAATATAATTATTATTTTAAACTTATTTTAAAAATAATATTATATTTTAAAATATTAAAAATTTGGGTTGGGTTAAACTGGGCCGGGTTGGGTTAAAATAGGTCGGGTTAAGGTCAAAATGGGTTGGAGGAACGAAAACGCTAATAAAATGTCACTTTAAGGACTTAACTAACGAAAATAGAACTTTAGGGACGACTTTGAAAGTGGGTGATAACTTGGAGGGACAAAAGTGTTAATCAACCTTATTAAACTGAGTAAGCTAATTGTAGGTCATTTTATGACCTAGAGAATGCAGAAATGAGTAGGATTCTGGCTACGTGCTAGGAATAATTGATATGAATTTATAAGACGAAAATAAAAAAATTTTGAGAATAAAAATATTTTGGGAAAAGACGAAATAGGCACTATTCAACCCTAAGGGTCAGGGTTTGACTCTAAGGGTTAGGGTTTGAAACCCTAGGCCATTTTAAGAGTTCGGAATGTCAGAATGGCATTCTGTCGAAAGATTTGACGGTAATATACCGTGAAAAGTCAAGTTAACTGAGAAAAGTTTTCTCGGGAAGAAAAGTACAGAAATCACTATTTATTCGTTTCTGCTTGGGAATTTATTTTGAAATTCCGAGAAACGCGTAATGATAGGATTTCAAGGCGAGGTGGATTATATAATAATAATTCATTTATAGCTCGCGAAGTTTTCGCGCAGGGACTTAAAATCCTAAGCGTTAGGAAAAGTAAAATCAATTATTAATGGTTTACGTATAATAATAAATGATTATTATACGGAAAGAATTTGTGTATAATACGATGTATTATACGAGAATAATATGGAGAGTATACGAATTTTATACAAATTAAATACGTTGAAATACATTAAATGGAATTAATTTGAATTAAAGTTAATAATTTATCACATGGGTCTTGGAAAAACGGGTGGGTTAAACCCATGGGGCAACCCAAGGCCACATGGAGCATGTGGGAGCACAAGGGGGGCCATGTGTTAGCATATGGGAGGGATATAGGCAAGACATGGAGAGAAGGTGGGGTTGAGGAGGTTTGGCCTAATGACCAAACTACCCCAACTCTTGCCAATTCTATAAATAGAGAGCAAATGCTAGCCATTTTGTTGTTTGAGAATTTCTACCAACATCTAGAGAGAGAGAGAATGAGCTAGCTTGATACTTGCCTAAACAATCCATCAACCAAGAAGAAAGAAAGTTTTTGAGTCTCCAATACTCAAGCACCAAGAACCTTAAAGGTATAACCATAAGGAATAATATGTAAAACTTTCTTTTCTTTCAATAGTTAAATTGATAGAGAAGTGTTAGAGGAAGTTTGAACCCTAAGAAGTAATAAGGATGGCTTAATGAGCACCTAAGAACCTTAACAAGTCATGCATGATGAGATAATAAGAATTGATGAAGGACTAATGAAGAACTTAATGAATTCATAAGAAATGAACTAATGAGAATGTTAAACCATCAAAACTTAAATGTTTTGAATGATTAGAATTAGTAATAATCAACCATTGGATTGATTCCAATTGATTTGAACTAGTAATAATGAAGAACGAAGATTCGGCGATAGTTACGCGATTAGACGATAATCGTCGAAAACGTAAATTTCTCGGATTAGAAGTCAAATGTCGCTGTGTGCATCAAAAATGGTGGTTTTCAATTGCAACACGTGTAATTAGGCAAATAAGACTTGCGAGAACAAGAACGAACCAATTCCGACTTAAAACGAAGAATTGAGCATCGAACGTTCACAAACGTTTAACGAAAATGTAAAAATGGATTAATCGGCGAATTTCTCGCTGACGGATTCAGAAATGAATTTCGGCTTGATAGGATGATAGAGCATATCATTTGTGAACTAGGGGCTTTGGAACGAGCCAATTCTGAGTTATAACGATCACGTTACGAGCTCGGGAATTTTAGAATTTTCAAGAAAATTTTTCTGTAGCACAGGTGCAGCGCGGGACGAGCCTTAAACAGCGCTGGCCGCGCTGTTCCAGATCAGGTTCCCTGCATAGGTAGCGTTGACTGCGCCGTTTGCAAGGGAAATGGAGCGCGGACCGCGTCGTCCAAGAAAAAAATTATTGACCAAATGAAATGTTTACTCAACTCTTTCCATAAGTAGTAAAGTGTTAGTAAGTAATGAATGAACATGAATGTAAACCTTTAAACAACATGTTTAACCAAGGGTTTATGATCATTAAACGTTAACTAAACATAATTAAACTTAAGATTGGAAACCATAAACCAAGATTAAGTTAAGGAACAAGTGAAGTCTCATTATCATCATGATTAGTGATGATCAATGAGAGTTCGGTATTTAACATAGGAATGTTAATAAGCCGTAATAACGTTAAATAACTTGAACGAATGTTATTAGTTTAACAATTCAATTTAGTTATGAAAGAAGGAGGAGTTAGGCAAACACATTGTATATCAAATATGTTTTCTCATTGGTATGCTCTGTGTTATGCTTTGTAGACGTTGTAAAGACCAAGTAGACTACGTATAAAGATTAAGAGACGCAAAGGCAAGTTTTCTAACTCTTGCATTAACATTGTGTTATGCAAGTTTCCTAACTTCGTTCATACTTTATTATGAATGCGAGTTTTGCTAAACCTTTATTTATACGTTATGGTTGGACAAATGTTTTTACGTCGCTAATTCGACGGGCACGCGAGTTTTCCAATGATTAAACGTAAACACGTTTAATGAAAGAATGTTGATCAACATAGAGTACTACAGGCTGATCACCTGGATGTGCTCGTAAGCTATATCGAACTTACGGTCTTCGTGCCGGGTTGTTCCTTTCATGAATGAGAACTAAATAATGGTTCGTGGTCGTTGACCAAGATGGATTCCGAAGAGGCTATAAAGTCCTTGGGAATGGTTTTAAAATAATGATAATTTGATTATTCTTAAGTACTTCATAACTATTGTACAGTTATTGAAGACCAAGATATATGATTCTTGACTTTGTGGTTTCAAGATATACGGTTTAACTTGCTGAGCTGTTTATGCTCATTCTTGCTTAAAATTAAATGATTTCAGCTAAGAACGAACGGATTGAAGGATCTGGTAAAGACAAAGGCAAGTCCAAGCTAGACAAGTAGTGACCTTTGTAATAGCATTAGTATTAGTATTGTATTTACTGATATTATGACACATAACAATGTATTGGTTACGAATACTTGGGAAGGGATTAATAGAATGTAATATTCAGTAAACTTATGCATTGTTATTGATGTCCTCAATTGAATGTATGAGTAGATTGTAGCACCAGTGTAGCACCATGTCATGGGTTTGAAGGTACCCGGATTTAGGGGCGTCACATCGGGAAGGGTCCGGTGATGTAAGTCATTGAGAACTGCTTCAATGAAGGTCATAGTATCTGATATTGCAAACCGTTGGCGACAACTCCAGCGTAGCATCATGAAGGGTCCAGTGATATAAGCCGTTGGGAACTGCTTCAATAAAGGTCAGAGTATCTGATATAGTAAACCGTTGGCGACAACTCCAGCGTAGCATCGGGAAGGGTCCGGTGATGTAAGTCATTGAGAACTACTTCAGTGAAGATATCGAAGAATCTGATATTGCAAACCATGTGTGAAAGCCCCAGCGTAGCATCGAAAAAGGATCCGGCGATGTCAGCAATTGGAAACTACTCTAGCAAAGATATATGTGACGCCCCCAAATCTGGATACCTTCAAACCCTGGACATGGTGCTACACAGTGCAGCAATCTAATCAGACATTCAATTGAAGACTTCAATAACATGTATAAGTTTACTAAGTATTACATTCTATTAATCCCTTCCCAAGTTCTTTGTAACCATTACATTCGTTCGATGTCATAATATCAGTCATTACAATACTAATACTATGCTATTACAAGGATCACTATTTGTCCATCTTGGACTTGCCCTTGTCTTTACTGGATCCTTCGGTCTGTTCGCTCTTAGCTGAAATTATATCATTTTAAGCAAGAATGAGCATAACATGATCAGCAAGTTCAACATTGTATCTTGAAACCACTAAAACCAAGAATCATATGACTTCATCTTTAATAGTTATACAATAGCTATGAAGTACTACGATTAATCAAAATAACGTTTTGATTCCTTTAAAACCATTCCCAAGGACTTATAGCCTCTTAGGAATCTGAGCTGGTCAACGACCATGAACATTCATATCATTTTCATTCATAAAAAGAACAACCCGGCATTGAGGCCGTAAGTTTGATATAGCTTATGAGCACATCTAGGTGATTAGTCTGCAATACTCTATGTTGATCAACACGCATACCTTAAACGTATTTACGTTTAAGTTGTGGCAACCTCACGTGCCTGTCGAATTAACGACGTAAAAACATTTGTTTATTCATACTCAAGCTTACCTTTGAATCCGTACCAAGCAATTGGCATAGGATAGCAACATTGTAAATATTTTGGAAAGATTTGTGGAAAACCAACCAAAATATTCTAAGTCTCAGTCTAGCCAAATCAAATGGCATCGACTATTCAATAACAGTTTATGCATAAGAAATCATGTATATTGACAGCTTGTCCAACCTAAAATATAGACAAGAGTTTAGAAAACTTGCCTTTGCATCTTTATATCCGTTAAGTCTATTACTTGATCTTTACAACTTCTACAAAGCATAAACACATAGCATACCAATGAGAATCCATAATTGATATACAATGTATAACCTATCTTCTCCTTCTTGTATAACTTAACCGAATTGTTAAACTAATAACATTCGTTCAAGTTATTTAACATTTGTTACGGCTTATTAACATCTATAAGTTATAAATCGACTCTCGTCGATCATCGTTAGACACAATGACAGACGAAACCCTAATCGGTTAATTACGTCAATCACATTTCTATCGGATTCCCGTTTTCGGACTCCGTATAGAAATTACATAAATTTTAACTTCATTTGATATCATTCATGTACTATGCACCTCTATTACATGTCATGTAACCTTAAGGCACGCTCGTAACTCGACTACGATTCACGGCTCACATTATCGAATTTTGAGTTTTAAATTTAAATACATTTGTTCAACGTTTAATTCATTAAACCTTCCTTAAACATGTTGTTTAAGTGCTTTTCCTTCATGAATATTAACCATATACTTGCCCCATAATTACTATGAAACAAGTTAGGTTAATAAACATTCATATCGGAAAATATTTCCTTAAGGGCGCTGTGGCGCCAGCTTTGCCTCTCAAAGCGGTGTTGGGGCGCTGGACTCACAGCCTTTTGACCCTGGCCTGGCACTGCGGCGCCAGGTTTTCCTTATTAAGCGGCGCTACAGTGCCCACTATGCAGGGTTCTCTCCCCGGGCTAGCGCTGCGGCGCTGAGTGACACTATTTGGGCATCGCTGCGGCATCGGCCCTGTCCCTTAGAAAAAAAATTCAATTGCTGAATTTCACGAGCTCGTAACACGATCGTTACAACTCGAAATTGGCTCGTTCCAAAGTCATTAGTTCATAAATTCCATGTTCTAAGATTCCATCCAGTCGAAATTCATTTCTGAATTCGTTAGCGAGAAATTCGTCGATTAGTCCATTTTTACGCGTTCGATAAACGTTCGTGAACGTTCGACACTCAGTTCTTTGTTTTAAGTCTGAATTTATTTGTTCTTGCTCCCGCAAGTCTTATTTACCTAATTACATGTTATTCCATAGAAAACCAACATTTTTGAATCAAACGGAGACTTTTAACTTCTATTTCGGGAAAATTCACGATTTTGACGCTTAACGTCTAATCTCGTAACTTTCGCCATAACTTCGTTATTCAATATTTTTACTTCGAATCAAATGGAATCAATCCATTGGTTATTCATTAGTAATTCTAACCAATGTAGACATCTATGTTTTAATGGTTTCACATGCTTATCATTAAACATATCAATAGTTTGATAGTCTTCATTAGGTTTCTTTAAATCAAATATTATGATTTCATTAATCATGGCTTATTAGTGTTCTAAGTTCACTACATAGCCAACCTTATTACTTCTTACTAAACATGCTCCACCAATTCACTTCTCCATCAATTATGTATTGATAGACCAATGAATTTACACAATTTTCTTATCATTATACCTTTGGTTGTTCTTGGATGATTGAATATAGAGATTCAATTAACTTCTTGCTCCTTGTTTGCTTGATTCTTATCAAAGGAATAAGCTAGCTTCTCTCTCTCTATATAATGGTTGTCAACTTGTTAAACCTCCAAAATGACTAATGAGCTCTCCTTTTATAAGTTTGGTAAGACCAACAGTATGTTGGTCATTATACCAAACCTCCTCTTGCCCATGTCAAGCCCATGTGCTAGCACATGCCCTCCATGTCACCCCATGTCCCCCCATGTGCTCATAGGTTGCCCCATGGGTTGCCCAATGGGTTTAACCCACTCGTTAACCTATCGATTCGATCCACGGGTTTGATTATTAAAAATAATTCAAATAGAATCTATTTACTTCGTATAAAATTCGTATTATACGTCGTATTAATTCTTGTATCTTATTCGTATTATACTCATATAATATCTCGTATTATACTCGTATTTATTTCGTATAATAATCATTTATTATTATACTTAAACATATTTATCATTAGATTTTACTTTTCCTAACTCTTAGGGTTTTAAGTCCTCACGTGAAAACTTCGTGAGCCATAAGTGAAATATTATTAGATATTTCATCCCGTCTTTAAATCCTATCATTACTCATTTCTGGAAAATTCAAAAATAATTCCAGAGCAGAAACGGATGAATAGTGATTTTACGGGAAATCCTCAAAAAACTTTTCTTTTCGTCTTATAAATTGAAATCATTTATTTCTAGCACATAGCCAGAATCCTAACCACTTCTGCATTCTCTAGGTCATAGAATGACCTTTAATTAGCTTACTCAGTTTAATAAACAAATAATTAAATTTTATTCAACAAATCAAATAAAATTCATTTACATATAAGTTCGATTTTCTTGGGAGTTATAATATCGAAGAATCTGATATTGCAAACCGTTGGTGACAGCCACAGTGTAGCATCGAAGAGGGATCCGGTAATGTAAGTCATTGAATACTACTTTAGAGAGGATATCGAGACAGTCCGGAGATGAGAAACTGTGGAAACTACCATTCGTGTAGGCATCGAGACCATCCGGTAATGAACGTTGTCAACTATCGGCAGAGTAGACACTGTTGTCAAATACCAGCAGGGTAAGTACCGTTGCAAACTACCAGCATAGCATAGGGAAAACATGGTGAGGACAATCATGGAAAACTATCTCCATCGGGAAAGATCGGTGATGGAATCTGTTATAAAAGAAATCTCCAGCTGAGGCCTCGAAGCAGTTCAATAATGAGAAACTTTGTGAACTACCGTTCGAGTAGGAATTGAGATAGTTCGATGATGGTCAAACTTTGTAAGCCATCGTTCGAGTAGGCATTGGGAGGATTCTGTGATAGTGATCAATGAAAGCTCTATCCCGGGCAGAAACATCCGCATCAACCTGATGATAATCCAGACCATTGGTGACAACCCCAACGTTAATTTTAGAAAGGTCCAGTGGTATCAACCATGGAAGTCATCCCTAGCAGAGAATAGGTAATGGTCGTTGATACAACCCGTGGCAGCTTACCCCCACAAAGGCCTATAGCATGCATAACATATCACACCATGCATTACATTACATTTGCATTTATCATATTTCCAATTTCTAGGAATCTTTATCCAGTTCATTCCATTGCATTGTATAAACATGATAAAGAGGGGCATCTGTAGACACTCAAAATTTTGCATTCCTGTTACTAACCATGCAGGAGGGAAAAATCGTCTTTTATCTTCCGGAGGCAACCCTGGAAGTCTACAACATCAAATCAAACCACCGGAGATAGCCTCAGGAAACATCAAATCAAACCCTCGGAGACAGTCACGGGAAACATCAAATCAACCTCAGAAATAATCCTGAGGGCAGAGAAAAGTCAACAGCAGTGAAACCCCAGAGATAACCCTGAAGGAAGACAATTGCAGCTACATCAAGTCCGGAGACAACATTGGAGGGGGAAAAGGGTAATTTTGCCAACTCAACATCAATACGGATCAAATTATTGTGAATAAGGTCATACAGAACCATCACAGCAATCCCGAGTGCAAACTACGCCAGATAGCTCAACGAACTGACTGCGAAGACTTGAAGATCTGGTCATGGACCCATCTTCCCTGATTCAAAAAAGTTTAAGCCCTATGTCATCGCGTAGCTCTCAAAAAAAGCTTTCCAGAAAGGTATGGCACGCCTCCATCGGATTCCCGGATTGCAAGTTATGAAGGTTTTAAGCAAACTGTATATTATTCGGGGTGCACGTACTTTGAGGTAGCAGGGCCCATTAGGCCCAGCCGCAGGTAGAGTCACGGCAGGCCGGGCCTATAAATATACCCTCCCCCCTTAGCTTCTAAAAGAAAAATAGGCAGAGAAGAGAGAGAGAAAGTAGCCAATAGAGAGAGAATCAGCTAGAAGAAGCATGTATCTTACTCCGATTTTTGTAAAACTTTTTTGTAAACACTCATATACATATATACTACAATATATCAAATTTTAATCGGTGGAAACTAAGTTTTGAGGTGCCAAAAGTCGTTCGATAACCATTCTCGTGCAATACTGTAAGATTTCGTAAGATCATATCTGCTTTCTTCGCTTGCTCTAACGTATATATAAGTACTATATATATATAGTTAGTAGCTTATATTGGTCAGATATGACTTTTTAACTGTTCATTTCTTGTAAATAGTCAATATTTATGCTTTATTGACTAGATCTGTACTAGATCTTGCCGGATCTAGCTTTTAACCAGTTTACAAGTTGTAAAACTTGAACCTGAAAGCTAGAATGGCCAAGATCTGTACAAATCTAGTTTTCTTTCTAGTTTTTATGTGTATTTAGCAACCATGTGACCCTAGATCTGTATCTAGAGGAAACTGGAAGCTTTGAGCTACTCGCTTACGAGGAATTAACAGATATATATTTTATTTTAGTATATTCATTATACAGGCTGGTTATGTGATATGATGTGAGCCTAGGAGCTACAGGATCTACGATTCAATCAATGGATCTAGATCTGGTTCCCATGATGGACTTTTTTGAGTTGTACAATTAGCTTGAAAATCTTTGTACTTGTAAATCCAGGGCCTTAAAAACGATTATACGGGTTTAAGGCCCTAAAATAGTGAAAACCATGGTTGTGGTGCTCGGGCTCACTTCGATGGCTTTTATGCCCATAAGAAGCCCGACACTTAGATATATAATATTTATATATTGTCGAAGATGTTTCGCATCTCGAGAACAAAATTAAATCAAGCCGAATATGGAATAAAATGGAAGTATCAAAGGGCTTCAATTCCTATGCGAGTGAAAGGGTTTGAAAACCTCTTTTCAAAACATCACTTTTATATTATTGTTTAAAATAAACTTTTCAATAAGTCAAACCCTTCGTATATAGGTCCAACAAAGCACAACACTACTTTCAAATAAATCACTTTGAGCACATTTAACTGCATCACACACACACACACACACACACTTCATATGCTTAGGGAATGAAAAGATGCGGTAACCGTGTTTCACGGAAGTCGGGGGTTGCCTAACACCTTCCCCACGCTTAAGCAAGCCCCAAACTCTATGAATCTTGGTTTCCAAGAAGAATTAAACTGAAGTCACATATTGGGCCATATTGTAAAATCTCTCAAAACCCGGTTGAGTTGGTACAACCATTTAAACTCATACCAACTGGCGGCTCTGTCTAATTTGGCCCAATTATTAAAATCAATCTTTTCAAATCGTCGACATTGTATGTTGGTCTTTTCCTAAAATCTCACACTTTAAGCAAGATAACTCAAACCACATAGCTAACATATAAAGGGTAAGAACTAAACACTAGGAATCGAATTTTTCCCGGAGTCAATAGAGCCTCTATTGGTTCAGTGGTTCCCTTGAACTCAGGCGGTCCCACACTCTTGAAGTCTTTGAAACTAGCTAAGCGTACCATTGGCTCATTTTTATCTACATTAGGGTTAAAGAGGATTTCTATTTTGAAAGGCTCCTACCAACAAGTTTACAAACTGTCGCATGGGATTTTCATGTCCTTCAGCCCTATTTTCATTTTCACTTTTCGCAACTTCATTTCTATTTCTATTTACTGGTGGTCTTCCTCGACCTCGTCCCTTTGGCGGCATTTTCTATTAATAAAATATTTATTAATTTTAATATTTCTTTAACTATTTCAAATCATTTTAAATCACACATATTAACACATTCTTATCACAAAGCATACTTAACAAATATTCTTATTAATATGCTTCTTATAAAATATTTTGTTTTATAACCTTACAACTTCTACTATTTACATATCATATTCTCCTATTACATACAAAATGAGGAAATTTATATTTATCCCACAGCTTATACAAAAGTTGGGAGAAATACATTACGCACATATGCATATCATATACACCTCATCTACTATACATATTCATAGAATATTTGTCCTACTTGTTTCCCCCACCTTCCCTTAATCTTGGACAAACTTTCTCCTGGTGACCTACCAACCCACATATGAAACATGCACCTTGCTTCGGATTGGAACAATGAGGAGAGATATGTCCCTCTTGTCCACAATTGTAGGATACGTTTTGCCCTTTCATGCATACTCTTTGATGCTTCTTTTTACAGTTTGTACACTTTCCTATATTTTTAAAGTTTCCTTGGTTATTTTTAGAATTTCCTGGATCACTATCGTTCATCTTTCTTTTTGCCTTTTTGCTTGGAGCATCGATTTTGAATTGGTAAATAAGTATCGTTATTCTTTTCTTTGTTTAGATAATATGCTTGATAGATTGCATAGTACTTGTGTTTTATCTACACTTGAAGGTGATCATGTGATGACAATGCATAATCAATTTAGCATGAGAAAAACTGATATATGGAAAATTGTTTTAACATGTGGAATGTATAGGTGGTCAGTTATTTCTGTTAGATTAACTGATGGATCTAGTGTTTTCATAAGTTATTTAAAACATGTTTTGCATGCTTCTATGGACAAATTTGTTGTTAGCTATTTTGTTGGTAGAATCATCTTTATCGTAAACTATAAAGGATATCTTATATTTGTTGAGTTAGTTTATGATCATGATATATTTTCTCATTGTCAACGTTATTACTTACATAAAATTCATTATAGGGTTTCTTATCCATATATTGATTTGGATTTTCATGCTAGTCAATCTTTACATGAGATGTCGTTAATTAACAATGGTAGTAATCATGTTATTTCGTTCGAGCAATATTCATTGCATGAGTTGCTATCATATGGTATTGGTTTGATAAGTGATTATCATCAGATTAGATTAAGATATGGTTTACATGCATGTTTAGTTAGAGCACTTGGATTAGCTAAGGCATTGCATACTTCCACGAGGTTATTGAATCATATTTTGCATTCTTTCATGAGAAAACTTGTTATTATCTGTTTTGATGGTATTCCGGTCTGTGTCGACAATTTGAGAAATTTTTTAACATGTGTTGAGTTTGTTCGTGATCATGTTAAATGTGCTATTGAGTTTTCTGAAAGTAGTATGCAGACAAGCCAATCATGCATGATGATAAAGCATATACTTTATAACAATTTTATTCATTTATTAATAAAAAATTATCTATTTGAAGGCGTTTATATTATCTACATAATGATGTTATATTTAAATGTGATAAACCCATAATTTTAAGCAATGCTTTTATGTGGCTCGCTAAGGAATACATGATGGAGTTTTACTCGCCTATCAATAGGAATTCCTTTAGTAATAGTAGTACAAGTAATCCTTAGACTTGAGATCATCATAGTATATTATGTATGATGAGTTATACTTTGACATGTCCCTTAACCTTAAGGGTATATCAAAGGGTGTTCTTGGGTATAATTAATTATACATGAAGATAAAGAATGATCAATAAAGGATCTACCACTTCTAGTAAAAGAAGTGAATGTCCTATGTGATTCGATAAATAACAACTCAGTAGTCCTTGGCCAAGGCAGAATGAAATTATAAAGTAGTTTCTAATTTGCATTATCGAAGTTTGTGCATTTAGGATCGAAATACATATAATTAAATAAAATAAGACTTGATAGTAAATTCATGTCTTATATTTAATTGGGGCATTGTATGGTAGAAGGAATGAATTGTACAGTAACTATTTACTCAAAGGTTCTTTTATGATTAATGTTAAAATCTATATTATCTGGAAAGTCATTGAGCACTAAGGGGGCTTACCCTTATTGTAGAATAAATATTATTTATTTAAATGAATTAATAGTTAATTTATTTATTTAAATATAATTAGAATTGTTCTAATTAATTTATTCACAACCGGTTTAAAATGAAGAACCTAAAAAGTCACACCATAAGAGGATGAATATTTATTTAAGAAGCAAATGACACAATCGTAATAATAAGTTAAGTGTATTTAATTTAATCTATGGTGATAGAATAAATTAAATAGTTTAATATTTATTATTTAATATTTTAGAAATATTAAATATAAATTAATAAGAGGAGTCTTAATACTTGTTCATCCTTGGTGGATCACCTCTAGAGGATAAACACTTGGGTGGCTGATGTTGATCAAAGAAAGGAATCACACCCGGTAAATTTAAGTCGAACAAGAAAAGGATTGGAGTTGAACTCGTACTTGAGGAAGCTCGAATCTTCAAGGATATGATTCGTTCTTCATCTCTTTCTTTTAAATTAATAATTGCGCATAAAGGATGATCCGGTTCACGGTTTGTAAAATTTTAAAACTTTATTTTTACACTTCCGCTGCTATGTATGTAATTATTGCATGCTACTTTGATCTTACAAATCTAACATGTTTGACTTGTGATTATGACCTTTTTGTTCCATTAATGCTATTACTTGATCTTGAATATGTTGATGTCAACGGAAAGAGGAAGGTTGGATGTGTTTTGCATATTCGTAATAGGATCATATTCATTGAGGGAATCATGAATCGTGCAATTCAATTCGATCAATGCATTGAGATTCTACAGGGAAGTGTTTTGAATATTATTCTAGTTGGCTATGCATATGATTTTGAGTTATTTGATTTCTTAGTGATTAGACAAAGGGAACTTGTTGATTTATTTTGTTTTGTGCCTAATCCAGGAATTCAAGAATGTTTGCAATTGCGTCGTGAAAAGTTTTAAAGATTGTTATTTGATCCCGGTGCAATGAAACAAATATATGTGCGAATGGACGAGATCATCATGTTTGTTTTTTTCCAAGAATTCATCATTGGGTTTGTTTGCGAACAGCCGAGATAATCTGATTGATGTTTGATCCGGGGATTCGCCATCAGGAAAATCCACCACATGAGTTCTATGTGATGATATTTGATCCAGGAAGAGATAGAACTTTTCAGATTCTTACTTGCATTGCATTCATGTTTATTTTAGTAGATAGTAGATTAGGGTACATAGTTAGTGTTTTGGAAGTAACTGGTCAACGGGTGGAAGGGCATTGTGTTATTTTGTTCTCCGCGAGAGTTGAGGTTTTGGATGATTCTTTTCATATTCTTACTTGCGTTATTGATTTTGTTTGTATATTTCATTTGCAAGTTGAGAATTGGGGTTATACGTCGTTTGATGCTACTAACTTGGTTTGTTTCAATGTAGGAGAAGATTTGTGGATAAATACTTCCAAGACGAGGGAGTGTCAGATTTGAGGACAAATCCTTTTCAAGAAGAGGGGACTGATGTGACGCCCCCAAAATAGGTTCAAAACACAACCCATTATGAGTCGCCAAATACATGGTACAGACTCCAAATACACATCTTCAAATTCAACTATTATACGGTCGTGCAAAATACGACCACACAACTGTGAGCGTCAATACAAATATTATGTAGAAAATATAAACGCTCAAATTCAGGTCTCAATAATTATAATTATTAACACACTATTTTATAAAATAGTGAGGACTACTACAGCTCTATCTCGGACCATCACTCCATTCCTCGACTAGTCCCCGTGATATTCTCATTCCTGAAGAAAACAATGGAAGAAAAGGGTGAGCTCAACTAAGCCCAATAAAAAATATTATGACTAAGATAATGAAGAATAAATTATCGTTAGTCTTCAATAAACCAGATAAAATATGATGGATGTGACGCCCCCAAATCCGGTTCCCTTTATTACCTCGGATCCGGTGCAGTCACGATACTACTATCGTCAAACTATTACATCTTTTATTCATAACTTAAAGAATATCACTTCGCTTTATTCTAATTTAGAATATAAATTCTTTCATTTTCAGGATCTGTATAATGACCCCGAACTTTAATGAGTTCCGATCTTGGTCATTTAACATTCCTGTCTTACATCATATTCGATGTTATAAAAATACAGAATAATTTAAACTTTTTCAATCTCCTTTGAATAAAATCTTTTTATTGATTTCATAACTTTAAATCAATTACAAATCCCTGAATCAACTATATGATATGATTCATTCTACTTGAGTTACTGTATAAATTTTACATCTTAATACGAAGTCTATGTATCACATAGTACAACTTTACAACACAAGTGTTATACATCATAAGCAACTATCAAGTACCTTGTATAAAACTTAAACATTTTTCAAGATCGTATCATTAGATAACTACGTCAATCTCCTTACGAAACTACGGAATTCTATCAATCAAGTGGCATAATACTTTAATCGTGAGTCCTTAACCTGTAAAAATGGTTATTTGCAAGAGTGAGCTCGACAGCTCAGCAATTCTAACAGTTTTCATGCATCACATAGCATATAATATCATACTCAGTTCATGCATTCATAATCAATTAATATTTCCTACGCATGTTACTTACTCACATAACAGGCATAGAGATTCACTTCACAAGTATATCATCAAAGATCAACTTTCAATCTCATACATATCTCATAAATATTTCACATATATACATCAACATTCTCATAGTATAATATAACTCAATTAACAGTTATAAAATTTATATATCAAATAGGAACTGAAAGACTTGCCTGGCGCGTAGTTTATCAACTACAACTTAACTACTTATAGCTATCTGCACTTCGTGTATTCCTACACAATTATACAATTATAGATTCATGCCCATCAGTCATATGCATCCATACATTCTCAATGTAATAATAAAGGTTACATCTTTTCCTAACTTGGTTTGTAAAACCTTCATTTTACTTTCTTATCATACTTTTAGGATAACTATGTATGTATAGGTATACCTTAGTCACACATTCTTGACATCAATATTCATAAACCCTTATCACACACTTGACTAGCTATGTGTTCGATACACATATTTAAAACTCATAGATATATGATCCACATTATTCTTGCGTTTCTCAAACCTTAATAGAATTATCAATTTGGGTTCTATATAACCATTACATACTTGTATACTTAAAACATCACTTGATTCTAGTATTATAGCTTAAGACATTCATATACACATGCTTTAAGGTTCAGATCATATTTAAAATAATCAGGCAACACTGCCCTGCAGCACAGCTGCGCTTCAGTTGGCCTTGGGATTGGCGCAGCTGCGCCCTTCCCTGACCAGTCCAGAATTAGATTTTGCTTTCTGGTTCTATTTTGGTTTTCTAGCATGCATGGATACTAATACATCTCATACGCATATGGTAAGAGATCTAGCATTCTTCTAAGGTCAACTCAAGTTTTACTTCTCTCATGTTATGACTTTAGTTTAGAATTTCTAATTAACTAAGGCCAAACGAAATCACGAGGCCAACTATATCAACCATCTATCCATGTGAGAAGGTCATACAATCTGTAATATGCACACTCGCAAGTATTCACATCATTTACACATAACTAGTGTCGTTCATCACTTGAACTCATTTAAAATCATGCTCCAATAACTTATATTGTGTCAAACTACGTGTGTTCACTTATAGGCCTTGTTTAAAGACCTAAAAGATACTAGCATGCAATCCCTACAAATCCAAAATGTGAGCAACACACTGCTCGTAGATATAAGTCTGCAAAGCATTCAAGTTTACTTTTACAAGTCATTTTAGGCCAAGTTAAAGCAACTCGGTGCAACTTTAAATCTCATTACATAGTTAACTAAGCCATGTACGTATGTTATCACGTTTAGAACTTTAAGTACCCAAGGTCCTTTAAGTTCGTTCTCAAAGTTTCAAGTTTTCTTTAGAAATCGTTTTCAACTAAGCTATTGTAAGTTGATAATAAGTAAAGCAACTTTAAATCACTTCTCATGCTCAATTGTACGCATACTCAGCTATATCAATATGCTACAAGGTCAGAACTTAAACGACTCAAGGTTCGTCAAGATTTGTTTTCAAAACATAAAGTTTCTTTTCAAAACACGTGCTAAATCATGCTAACGAAATCCATTATAAGTAAGGTAACCTTAACTATATGTCATGTCTATTATCATGCATATTTATGTTTTATCACTTAAAATAACATATTTTATCATCGGGAGCACTACAATTGCTTATGTGCATGTCCGACGCCCTCCGACTGCCTTCGAATACGTAGCAGTCACAAAGATGGACATTTTTACCCCTCTTAACAACTTCAAATCGAAAAACTTAAAGAACGAAAGTTGTAAGTCTACTCGTTATCTTTCCAAATAATCCTGAATCGCATCAATCGGAGTTCGTATGAAGAAGCTATGCCTAATTTACTACAGCAAGTCAAAACAGTTTTGTCTGACACAGTTCCGGCGCAGCTGCGCCCCAAATGGCCTTGGGGGCAGCGCAGCTGCACCCAGTGATGCATAATGGTTTCCCAGATTCTGATCTTCGTAATTTTCAGACCAATTCTCCTTTCGATCATTATAACGCGAGTTATACACATCCAAATTAGTCCGTTTTTGATTCTATAGATTCGTAATTCATAGAACTACAACATACCAAAGAATAAACAATTAACATAAACATTAACTAACCCAAATATTAATCTAAAACTCATGTTCATACTAACTTTTCATGTTTTGACAAGTTTAGCAAATTCCACCACTACGGATTCGTTTCTGGACCAAATTAATCCATTTAACTTTTATCACATATATATAACTATACTATCACTTCTATGTCAACTTGAAATCAACTTATCAAGAATCTAATAACTTTCTAAGAATTTATCAACTTAGAAATTTAAGAACATGTTAAGTGATGTTAGCTCATTGAAATTCAATTTCCCAACTAGCTTCCAATTTTCAGAATTCTCTCTCAAAGCTCTCTCTATATCACTTAGCAAATATTCTCAGCAACATAGAAATGAAGAGGGAGTACTTAATTTATAGGAAATTGAATATCCATATAATTGCTTTGCCCACAAATGGAAACCAATGGAAGATGAGAAAACTCATTGGACCATTACTAGTTGGTGAAATAGTGATAGCAACTCCATCAACCCACTCCCCTCTCATTATTGGCTACCATCTCTAGAGTTTGATTTGCAAGAGGTAAGCTAGGCTTAGGCCAATGACCATTCACGTGTAGAAGAAGAGAAGGACACTCATATTGGGACAACTCTAATTCTCAGCATTTGGCAAGATGAAATAATATTAACACTTAGGTTATATACATATACATATATGTATGCTAAGTTTTTAAATCCAATTGGGTGCATACTTGGATTTTAATGACATAACAATATTACATGGTAGCAAATTGGGGTACATATACACACCTCAATAAATAATACATGTACATTTGACAATACTGAATATAGTAAGATTGAGTATTGTCACACCACATTACTATAAGCTTTATTATTTCACTTATACTTAATCATTGAAATAATTATTATCAACAATTATTTATTTTAATATCCTTAATAAAGTACACATTAACGTACCACATATAACACATTATCACATAGGTCCATTTATGTAACTCATGTGACTCATTTCACTTTACCATATAGTTTCTATATTAAATAGTCACATTACAATGTCACACTACACTTTATATAATGTAGATGTAGTTACTATATAGTATGTAATTACATATCATTGCGCATAGCAATTAATTCACATAATAATACTAATTAATTCTTTTAATTATTCATTCATTAAATTATTTAATGAATGCTTATTTCACCACTTTGCCACACTAGGCATACCTCACAAGTTCAATATTAAGCTTATTCTCATTCTCATCACTTATTCATTTCTACCATGTTATTATTTAAAAAATTTATGGTAATATAGTAACTTAAGTTATTTAGTACATTAAAATAACTTAGCTTTCTTTTATTAGTTAACCCTCTTGGAAATACAGCACTATATAAAAATTATGTATTCCACCATAACATGTTTTAAAATATTTTTATTATGTTTTTCTCCAAATAGAGGCATTAATTATAATAAAAGAATTCATTCATTATCTCAAGATATTAAGAATAATATAATATCTATGTCCCATTAAGTAATTACATGTACGGCACATGTACACATATTATATGTAGAAAATAGATAATAAGTTTATCTTCTATTATGATAAATCATTTCCATATAGCAAATATTTTTTAATATATTTACCATATTACTTAATCATACATATTACCTCATACAAGGCTATGTAAGGTAACATCATCATATAAAATATTATTCTCCTTTTATTGAAATAATTCAAGGCTGGAACTTATTTTAATATCCCTTATTAAAAATATAGTATAATTATTTCTCTTTCCTTTCTATCAATTATTCCAACACAATTTCTTTAATCTTCACATTTACCATATCTTAAATGCTAATATCATACCTCCATCTCTAACCAATATTCATTTATAATTATTTTGGTTCTCTTCCTTTACTAATCCCTTATCTTTCAATTATTAACCCTTTTATATATTACAATACTGTGTAATATATTACAAATATCAAATATTAATTATCATATTCCTTTCATTTTCTTATGATAAACACATATATTAATTCATTGTCTTATGTAAGTGAATTAACTCTTTCTCATTCCACACCATTGTCACACAAGGCTATATTCTATAATATAATTTGATTAACCAATATTTATTCTAGGTTAAGTAATTTCCATGATTAATATTAATTCAATTCATGCTTTGCTATTTTAATCTATTCTCGGATAGCTTGATTGCCAATTATGACAACATATTAATTACTAATATTCATATCCTAAAGTTCAGATTACACAACTTATGTGGCACCCCCGAATCCGGGTCCTCTGACCCCGGTCTGGTCGCCACGAAACAATACTAACATCTACCTTTAAGTAACATACGATAACTAAAATGCGAAATATAATAAACGTACGTCGTTCATTCAAAAGGTGTTACTAGTCCCAAGATTCGATAACCTTAATACATCAATACAAATATATCCTAGAATAAACATTAGGGTTCATATTACATTAACAGTAATTAAACAAAGCATAAAGACAAAGTCTGCTCCTTGCAAACCATCCTATATCTTTCCTTTACCCTTGTCCTTCCCTGAGGGCTCGGGCTCAACTGCAATATAAGTCATGATATAGCAAGAATGAGCAACAAGTTTGCTCAGCAAGTTTAAATACAACAATAAAGGAAATATCATAATGAATGGAAAAATATCTGACAATGATTTCAACAAAATGAATATCTTAAAGATTCAACAATATGAATATTAGAACGATTCAATAATATGAATATCTGAACGATTCAACAATATGAATAATAGAACGATTCAATAATATGAATATTAGATAGATTCAACGATATGAACATCTGAACAATTCAATAATATGAATATTAAAAGCAAAGATAATAATTGCCTTTAGAATGACTGATAGTCGAGTAGACTCTGAACTATAACTTTCCAATGTGTTCGATAGCTAATTGACCCTTTGGATTACTGGTTACTGGCTACAGAAACTAAGTACCTCGAGGAGATCAGCCTCGGGCACAACGTGAATATGCATAACACTTATATCTGCTTACTCGTATCATATATATTAGATACCTGGGCACACTCCTACATATGAGGGGTGTTCTGTTCCGTCTAAGAATCCTTACCATCAATTGGTTTGGATAGCTTCAAAGAAAACTTTATACACTAGTCTGACCGAGCAAAGGTTCAGACTCTTACTGACATAGTTCAAGAAATTTAGAACCTTGAATAATGTACAAGTCCAAGACTGTACGAGCTCAAATGCACTAGGTGCGGACATCAATAATATCAATGTGGAATAATTGATAAGTAATTAAACCACTAAATAACATGCTTGGAAATAAAGTTCAAGCAATTAAGTAAACAACTTTCGATTCAACAATAACCTACTCAATACAATATGAGAAGGATAGAGAACTTGCACAAAGTGAAGTTTAGAATTTGCACAATATATGAATTTGTGTAAGTTCGGGGAACTTACACAATACTCAATGTGTGAAGTTCGGGGAACTTGCACAATACTCAACGTGTGAAGTTCGGGGAACTTGCACGATACTCAACGTGTGAAGTTCGGGGAACTTGCACGATAATAGATTCCTTGCATAAAATAAATGCATAGGCATAGACACTTACAACATCAAAGAGTGAAATTCGGAGAATTTCACCATAATAGATCCCTTGCATAAAGTAAATGCATAGGTTAGGACATTTGCTTACAACGTTCTTTGAGTAAAGTAAACACAAAGATAAGATACTTGCACAATATACGAGTTTATATAAGTTTAGAGAACTTGCATAATAAAGAAATGAAGTTCGGGAACTTGCAAAATAACCAAAGTGTGAAGTTCGGGGAACTTTCACAATAACCAATGTGTGAAGTTCGGGGAACTTTCACAATACTCAAAATGTGAAGTTCGGAGAACTTTCACAATACAATAATAACCTGCTCAATACAATATGAGAAGGATAGGGAACTTTCACCAAAAACAAGTGAAGTTTATAACTTGCTTACACGGTTCATTGAATAAGGTAGTACAAAAATTTAGAATACTTGCATAATAGGGTCCGAATACTTGTACAATAAATAAGTATAAGTCAAGAAAAACTTGCTCAAATAAAAGAGTAGTTCAGGAAACTTGCAATCTAATAATACCCTGCTCAATATAAATTTGAGTAAGGTTAGGGAGACTTGCAAATGATACAAGATCGGGTTCAAAAGAACTTGCAATACAATATAACAATCAACTGAAGTTAGGAAACTTGTCTGTTTGCTCAGCTACAAATAATTCTAGCTTTAATTAAACGGCGTTGGAACGACCTAACATTAACAAGTCGATCTCTCCAATTAGTATATATAAACTAATATAAGTTCACACATACAAGAATCTAGTCATTATATAATTCTATCACATAGTTCACGTAAGTCAATCTAATCATGTCTTAGATTTAATAATTTTAGATTGCTAGTTCATAAGCATCAACATAGGCTTGAAACACATAGCACTTCAAGTTACTGATATAAATCAACACACATGCTTATATAGTCTCTCATTCAAAACTAACATCCTAATCCAATTTCATAGTCATATGTTTTCATGCCGGTAAACCTTAAGTTAAACAAGTTCATACTTCAAAGGTTCGCTACTCCGGTCATACTACCTCGTAACGAGACTAAACAATACTTAATATATATGCTCGAGTATACTACACACATATACTTTAATCACATAGTTGAAGTTCATTTTCTATGATTAAGCATGGATATGTGAAATCTGTATATAAACAAATGAGGTTCATGCCAATACGTCTATAGGCCTAATGAAAATCTTAATACTTATACTCGTATGCTCACAACATGTCTCACGTGGCATTTGATGTTATTTACTTTCACATCTTAAGTTCTCTTTCAAAAATATACTAAGTCCACAAGGACAATACGATACATGTAAAGCATCTCATAGCCGTGATTCACATGTACTAGAACGCTTATATAAGTCACATACATGTATTCAAGTGGTCCCAATCTAAAAGACACAAGTCTTGATTATGTTTACTTTGAAAGTTTTTAAGTTTCGCTTGAAAAAAAAACTCGTGAAGCTTTCAATCAAGTATGCTAACGTGTTTAACATTTTAAACATGCATTTCAAGTTAATATCAACCATGCTATCATGCTCATAATATCAGAATATGTGCATGCTATGTCCATGATAAAGTTCACTTTTGAATTTGCAAGTTTCCTTTTTTTTTAAAACACTTATTTTCCTTTCAACAACATGTGGCCATGACATATACGTGTGGCCTCGTGGAATACTTACTTATATTATGTCTACGTACCTATATATTAATCATGTATACATACTTGCCAAAAATCAGAACATTGGCATGCTTCATATATGTTACGTTCGTTCACGAAATCTTAATTTTATTTCATAACTATATGTTGTTTCATAAACCTTGTATGCAAACATAGCAAAACACATTAACATAATGTTAATATACTCATATATGTGTGCTAATCCAGTTTACATGCCTGATTTAACAAGGTACTATATGATGGCATGATAGGTTCTGTAACAAAAATAAAAGTCTGGTTTCCAGGACCTGCTCAGCTGCACTGCAACCAGGCATAAACCCGGCGCAGCTGCGCCGGCGTCTGGCCTAACCAGAGACTGAACTGCATCGGCAGTTCCTGAAAATCCCAACTCAGAAACTCTTACGAATTCGTTCCAAACCAGTCACAATATATAACTAACATGCTTACTAACTTACAAGCATACTTCATAGTTCAATTAACATCTAACTTGCCAAAATCAAGAACTTTTCTAATGAAGAACAAGAATGGAAATTTTACAGAAATTAAACAAATGGAGTGATACCTCTGTTAAGAAATGGACTGGTTCTTGCTGCTATACTAATGCTTCCTTAACTCAAATGGAAACTCAGTATACTAACTTTATTTATCAATATTTCCGCAATTGAAATGGGAAGAAGAGAAGAGCTCATTTATAGGCAACTCAATATATGGTCCATGCAATTGTTCATCAAATCAAACTAACGAATTATATGATTGTATATTGGTTGATGAATGGTAGTTGAGAAACACTATGTTGCCCACTCCCTTTGAAATCATTGGCTATTTTTGTGGAAATTGAGAAGAGTTATAGGGTAGCTAGCTAGCTCTTCACGTGGGAAGAATGAGATGGGCACATATATGGGACAAGGAATCCTCAGCAATATGCAAAGTGTAATACAACACTAAAGTCATATAATATATATACACATAGTATAAACTTAGGCTATAGATATTCATTCTAAATACATTTAAGTCTCAATGTTACTCCAAATAAGAAATCAATAATATCATGTATCACATAGGTACATATATACCAACATATAATCTATGTACATTTTTCTACTAACACCAAATATAATATAATTGTGTATTGTTCATTATTCAATACCATAACTTTTATTATTATAATAACTTAATGAAATCATTATCAATTAATAATGTTATTGATATAATATTAAGTAATAGGGTATACATATTAATGTCTTTCCACCCATATCATGTCACATAAGCCATATTATGATGTAACTCTAATAATGCCATTAGTCTTACTATATAGTCTATACATATAATATAGAGACATATTAATGTATCACCTTGTATTATATATAATATATGGTTAACTACCATATAATAAAGGTTTAATATATCGCATGTTTGTACAAAACAATTAATATATTATTATATCTATTAATCTCTTACTCATTAATTATTATTTATTCATAATAATAATCAATCATCACATTATCAATTAATTACTCCTAATTGGAATTAATCAAACACGATTAAATCTCTACATTATATTAAAAATTTGAATATATAATTACTAACACTTTTATCAATACTCTGATATAAAAGTCTCAAGGTTAATCTACTAATTTATAAATAACCATTAGTGATTCTTTTTTAAAAAAATCCTAGCATTTATTCGCATATGTTAATTCACATAAGCACATAACCACATAAGGTTTAAATAAGTTTGAAAAATTAACTCCTAAAAATTTTAAATCACATATAAAATTAATAAGGAGCTTAAAATTCCTGGTCGTTACAACTTATGCAGAGTCATCTGTAGACCGGTGCAGTTGCGCTTGTTTTAAGCTTGGAAACAGCGCGGCTGCGCCACCTCAAGTTCAGGTGCAGACTAGTTCTGCTTGAGCAGAACCATAGTCTAAATCCATAAATACTTTGAGCATGCTTTTAAATTGCTAACTTGTTATACCAGTTAACCAACATGTTTTATCACCTCTTTCAATGATTTAGAGATTAAACTCTAAGTTCAAACTCTATTTTCTTTAATAGGAACATCTTGCCTAATATCAAATTAATCTATAATTCTCTAACAAATCTTTATTTAAGATATATTGATTTTCTTCTCACCAAACCACAGAATTCAAGATATATAACACATATATACATTTTATTCGAACCCAATACATACCTTAAGAATTTTTATTTACTAAATTCCTATTTCAATAATTTCTGAAAATTCGGGTTCTTACAATAGACAACAGGTTTTAGATCAAAAACTGCAGCGGAAATAACAATTCAATAGATGAGTTAAGTAGAGAATGATGTCTACTATCTTCTATAATATAAAAGTCCATCATCAATATTTTATCCCTGTAACACCAATCAATAATATTTTCAATCAACAAATTATCCATGCACTACGGGCCAAGGATATTTGTTTGTATCACCAGTGGTTATAATCATGTCAAACACGTGTCCATCTTTGCACTACAGGCTAAAGATATTCATAAATCAACAGCTCATCTTTGCACTACGGGCCAAAGATATTCATCAATCAACAGCTCATCTTTGCACTACGGCCAAATATATTCATAAGTCAACAGCTCATCTTTGCACTACGGGCCAAAGATAACTTTCACCACAATATAGGACTAAGGATGATGAAAAATGATATAAAGAACGAATCCAGTGAAATCAAGGACAAATATTAGAGAATTTATCCAGAGTGCAAAAATATCCAAGTTGTCAATATAGAGATCAAAACATGGATACAATCAAAGATAATTTGGACAGAAAAAAAATATAAATTTTTTTTCTCGTGAATAGTAACTCGTCATGAAAAGATAAAAAAAAATCATAAAAAGTTCAGACCAATATTTCAGTGCAATGATATTAGATGAAGCGCAAAACTCAAAGAATTTTTGATCATTTCAGGAATTATAGAAGCAATACTTACCATAGTAAGTTTAAATTTCGAAACATAAAATGAAATATTATCACTTTCATAATATGGAATATGAAAGAAAATAATATTCTTTATGAATATTGAAAGAAAATAACATTATTTACGAGAAAAATAACATCCTTTACCTCAAAAGAATACTCGATCTAACTGCAATATCGGATATTATGATGAAGAAAACTTGCACTGTTATAAACACTCAAAGTATCTAAATACTCACGAGAAATACGTTCGATATTATAGAGAGAAATTTTTTTAATTCTAGTGTGATTTTTATTTCTTAACTAAGCACCCTATTTATAGAAAAATGTCAGAACACCAATATTGACTAAATGATTCTACGGAGAAATTTCCTCAGCACACTTGTTTTGATAATCTTTCAACACACCTCACAAGTCATCAAAGGCAACCATCCACATGTTTGTATACATATATATATATATATATATATATATATATATATATATTAAAATATTTATAATTATTAAAAAAATCCAAATTCAATTTTTCTCTCTTCCATCTCATTTTATTTTATACCATGAATTTATTATAACAATATTACCACTTCAAATTATAAATTATACTATTATATTATCACATTATAATATTATAATGTAATATTATAATAATATATTTGAATAAATTATTTTATCAGAGAAGATAAAATACCAACTTTGAACAAATGTCTCATACTAAAAATTCCTCCATTTATATCAAAATTAAAATAAATATTTTCTTATCATTTTTATCAATAATCAATTATTATTCACCAATTATCATTCATAATATTATAGAGTTACAATATTGACAACCAGGTCGTTCTCAGAAAATAGAGGGCTTTCCGATAAGGATTTCTCCTCATTGACGCGCAATTATATAACCTAATTCATTTCCTCGACAGAAATTTCAAGACATTGTCAATATTGCTATCTAATAATATTATTCAAATAATATGAATTATTAATTTAACAATGTGAAATACTGTGTAGCGGTTATTGAGACAATTATTGAATCAATAATATAAAATATCAACGTAGTATTGAATCAATAATATAAAATATTGAACAGTAATTACTGTAACAATTATTGAATTAGTGACTTCTTACATAAAAATCAATAATTTGAAATACTGTGCAATACCGTGTGCTACTGTGCAACAACGCGTATTACTGTATTTTTATCACCGGATATTTCAACAGTTTAACGGTAACAGTTTTACCGTTATTTTATAAAAAGGTTATTTCTGTCACTTTCTATATCCGATATTCATTCCGTTGTGGGGTCCAACAATGACTGCGCCGTCGTACGAATATTCTCTGACAAAAAGAATATTCCTTCGACCAAACGAATATTCTCCAACACAACGAATATTTTATAACCACTTGCTTTCTTTGTAAAATTCGCACATCTCACCCATAACTTATCGCATTTATCAAATCAACACCTTACTATTTCAAAATAATATATAAAGAAAAGTAAATCTTTATTCATAAAAGTTGGGGTCTCACAACCTCCCCTCCTTATAAAATTTCGTCCTCGAAATTGACGTACGTACCTGGTATGTCGAAAAGGTGAGGATACCTCGCTTTTATTTTTGATTCTAACTCGCAGGTCATTTCCTCGATATCATGGTTTCTCCATAAAACTTTAATTTGAGGTATAATCTTTGAGCGTATGACATGTTCCTTCTTATCCAAGATCTTCACAGGTACCTCCTCGTACGTTAAATCTTCAGCTATCTCATCTGGTTCTAACTCAATAATGTGGTTTGGGTCTTTAACATATTTACGAAGCATGGATATGTGAAAAACGTTATGAACACGAGACATGCTAGGCGGTAAAGCGAGTCTATAGGCCACAGTTCCTACTCGGTCAAGGATTTTAAATGGACCAATAAATCGTGGGCTGAGCTTTCTTCTCTTTTCGAATCTCGTAACTCCTTTTCATGGAGCAACACGTAACAATACATGATCTTCGACATTAAACTCCACGTCCCTTCGATGAAGATCAGCATAACTCTTTTGTCGATCTTGTGCAGTTTGTATACGTTACTGGATTATTTGAATCTTTTTCGTAGTCATACGTACTAACTCTGGTCCCAACAACGTTGCTTCACCCACCTCATCCCAGCATATTGGAGAACGACACTTTCGTCCATACAACACCTCGAATGGAACCATGCCTATACTTGCTTGATAACTGTTGTTGTCGGAGAATTCCACCAATGCTAAGTACTTATCCCAACTTCCTTTGAAGTCTAGAACACAGAGTCTTAATAGATCTTTAAGAGTTTGAATAGTCCTTTCCGATTGCCCGTCCGTTTGAGGATGATATGCAGAACTAAATCGTATATCAGTGCCCATAGCTTTTTGCAAACTGACCCAAAATCGTGAAGTGAATCTTATGTCTAGATCCGAAACTATAGATACTGGCATGCCATGCAATCTCACAATCTCATTTATGTACATACGAGCAAGACATTCAAGTGAATAAGTCTCTCGTATAGGTAAGAAATGAGCAGACTTGGTTAATCTATCGACAATAACCCAAATTGCATCTATGTCTTGAGAAACCTTAGGAAGACCCGTAACAAAATCCATGTTGATGTGTTCCCACTTCCATTTTGGAATTTCAAGTGGTTGCAACCTTTGGCACTTGATGCTCCGCCTTGACACGTTGACAAGTTAGACATCTTGAAATAAACTTCGCGATCTCTCTCTTCATATTGCTCCACCAAAATGTATGTCAAAGATCACGATACATTTTGGTACTTTCAGGGTGGATTGCGAACGGTGTGTTGTGTGCCTCCATCATAATTTTATACTTAAAATCAGAATCGTTAGAAACACAAAGTCTGGAGTTGACTCGAAGTATTCCTTCTTCATCAATTCTTGCTTCTGGAATAGTACCTTCTTGCACCTTTTTCTTCATATTCATCAGCTTCAGGTCTGTAGCTTAAGCAGCTTTAACTTTATCAATTAAAGCTGGTTCTACACGTATATTTGGCATCATCACGTGGGTCCCTAGAGTCTTTAACTCTATCTTCATCCTTTGTAAGTCATGTAAAATGGGTCTTTGTGTTGACAGCATAGCACTCATTCCCGCATACAATCTTCTACTCAACGCGTCAGCTACCACGTTTGCTTTTCTAGGATGGTATTGGATGGTATGGTCGTAATCTTTCAACAGCTCAAGCCAACGTCGTTGCCGCATGTTGAGCTCTTTTTGAGTGAAGAAATATTTAAGGATTTTGGAGTGTATATTAGGATGTCATCAATAATGACAACCACGAAATGATCCAAATATTTCTTAAATATTCGGTTCAACATGTTCATGAACGCAGCATGGACATTGGTCAATCCAAAAGATATAACTAGAAATTCGTAATGCGCGTATCGAGTTCTAAAGGCAGTCTTTGGAATGTCATCAGTTCTAATCTTTAACTGATGATATCCAGAACGGAGATCGATCTTTAAGAAGAATTACGCATCTTGCAACTGGTAGAACAAGTCATCAAATGCGAGGTAACGGATACCTATTTTTGATGGTGACATGGTTCAACTCCCGATAGTCAATACAAAGTCGCATACTTTCGGTTTTCTTCTTTACGAATAAAACAGAAGCACCCCATGGCGATGTACTAGGACGAATGAAACCAATGTCTAACAACTCCTGTAGTTGGACCTTTAACTCCTGAAGTTCAATAGGAGCCATTCGATATGGGGTTTTGGAAATGGGTTTTGCACCGGGTTCAAAGTCAATAAAGATTTTAACTTCACATTCTAGGGGTAGACCAGGAAGTTCTTCGGGAAATACATCAGAGAATTTATTAACAATAGAAATATCATTCAAATCTGACGTATTCTTGTTTAAATTGGTGACATGGGCTAAGAAAGCTTGACATTCGTTTTTCAATATTGAAATGACATTGATTGATTTTAGTGGTTTGGTTGTTTGAATTCGCATAACAGGTTGGTTAGGAATATAAAAACTAACAACCTTACAAAAACAATCAATTTTAGCATGATGAGTGGTTAACCAGATGATTCCTAAAATCACATCAAATGCCAGTATTTTCAAAGAAATAAGATCAACAGGTAATGTGAGGGTGCCAATTTGAATCAAGCAAGATTTGTAAACTATGGATGTAACGAAGGTTTCTTCTAACGGAGTTTCAACAGATAAGTCAAAGTCAAATTTCTCAAGGGTCAAGTTCAAACGTTGAGCACACGCAGGTGAAATAAAAGAATGGGTAGAACTGGTATCTAATAAGGTATATACTTCGCAAGAGTTTATGATTAGCTTACCCGTGATAACTTTGTTCGGGTTCCTCGCATTTTGGGTAGTTACGGCATACGCTTTTTCAGGATCCACCGACTTTGACTTGTCTGAGACAGTCTTTGGTGTCACCATCCCAGATGGACTTAACTTTGCCATAAAGCACATTTCACCCTCAACTGCATTGTCGCACTCCTGATCCATGATTTGAATCATTACTCTTCGATCCATATCGAATTGGGGTTAACCGCTCTGCACAGGGTAATTCCAAACTCGATGTTGGATTCTCCCAATTGCTGTCCAAAAAGAGAAATCCATATCATCTATTTTGACCTTCTTGGATCGGACGTCTCTTTCTATAATATCAACGCGTCGTTCGGCTTTTACCCATGCATCCTCCATTCTCATTCATTCAGTTATTTCTTCTTTCATCAGAATTTTGACAATTACATTCTCAGATTCCAGCTCTAATATCATATGATCTGCCAGAGAGAGCTTTTGTTCAAGATGCGTATATCGGGTAGCAAAATGTTGAATTGCTGCATCCCTTTGTTTCACGATCGCCTGCCGTTCTTCACCCTGCTCTTCTAACTCACAAATACGATCTTGCAGTTCTACATTTCGATCATAAAATTCTCCTAATAAATCTTCTTCAGGGTCCTCTTCTTCCTCACTCTCAGCTGCTACCTCTACGACTAGCTCGGGTGCAACTATTAATTCTTCACTCACTACATGGATATCTCTAATTTCTTCTTCTCCCGATATCACATTATCCTAATTGGTGATTAGCGGTGCCTCAACGGTCTTAAATGCTCCATTGCTTAGATTTTCAGATGTCATTCTCAAATACTGCCATAAAATAAGGATTAATTAAATAAATTGACATATCACATATTAACTCTATGTTCTGACCGACCAATTAAATAACAAATAAGCTTAGGTAGGACACACTAGCGAAGGATTTACTCGTCTCTCCCCTCCTAGTTCTATTCTCAGATCACCGCCAGAGATCATATCCCTATGCTCTGATACCAATTGTGACGCCCCCAAAATAGGTTCAATACACAACTCATTCTGAGTCACCAAATACATGGTACAGACTCCAAATACACATCTTCAAATTCCAACTATTATACTGTCGTGCAAAATACGACCACACAACTGTGAGCGTCAATACAAATATTATGTAAAAAATATAAACGCTCAAATTCAGGTCTAATTAATTACAATTATTAACACACTATTTTATAAAATAATGAGGACTATTACAGCTCTATCTCGGACCATCACTCCATTCCCCGACTAGTCCCCGTGATATTCTCATTTCCTGAAGAGAACAATCGAAGAAAAGGGTAAGCTCAACTAGCCCAGTAAAGAATATTATGACTAAGATAATGAAGAATAAATTATCGTTAGTCTTCAAAAAATCAGATAAAATATGATGGACAACAAGTTTTAGATCAACAACTGCAGCGGAAATAACAAGCCATTAGAAGAGTTAAGTAGAGAATGATGTCTATTATCTTCTATGATATAAAAGTTCGTCATCAATATTTTATCCCTGTAACACCAATCATTAATATTTCCAATCAACGAATTATCCATGCACTACGGGCCAAGGATATTTGTTTGTATCACCAGTGATTATGATCATGTCAAACATATGTCCATCTTTGTACTACAGGCCAAAGATATTCATAAATCAACAGCTCATCTTTGCACTAAGGGCCAAAGATATTCATCAATCAACAGCTCATCTTTGCACTACGGGCCAAAGATATTCATCAATCAACAGCTCATCTTTGTACTACGGCCAAAGATATTCATAAGTCAACAGCTCATCTTTGCACTACGGGCCAAAGATAACTTTCATCACAATATAGGACTGAGGATGATGAAAAATGATATAACGAACGAATCCAGTGAGATCAAGGACAAATATTAGAGAATTTATCCAGAGTGCAAAAATATCCAAGTTGTCAATATAGAGATCAAAACATGGATACAATCAAATATAATTTGGACAAAAAAATATAAATTTTTTTTCTCTTGAATAATAACTCGTCATGAAAAGATAAAAATTTTATAAAAAGTTCAGACCAATATTCCAGTAAAATGATATTAGATAAAGCGCAAAACTCAAAAAATTTCTGATCATTTCAGGAATTATAGAAGCAATACTTACCGTAGTAAGTTTAAATTTAGGAATATGAAATGAAATATTATCACTTTCATAATATGGAATATGAAAGAAAATAATATTCTTTATGAATATTGAAAAGAAATAACATCATTTACGAGAAAAGTCATATCCTTTACCTCAAAAAAATACTCGATCTGACTGGAATATCGGATATTATGATGAGAAAAACTTGCACTGTTATCAACACTCAAAGTATCTAAATACTCACAAGAAAAACGCTCGATATTATAGAGAGAAATTTTTTTCATTCTAGTGTGATTTTCATTTCTTAACTAAGCACCCTATTTATAGAAAAATGCCAGAACACCAATATTGACTAAATGATCCTACGAAGAAATTTCCTCAGCACACTTGTTTTGATAATCTTTCAACACACCTCACAAGTCATCAAAGGCAACCATCCACATGTTTATATATATATATATATATATATATTAAAACATTTATAATTATTAAAAGAATCTAAATTCAATTTTTCTCTCTTCCATCTCATTTTATTTTATACCATGAATTTATTATAACAATATTACCACTTCAAATTATAAATTATACTATTATATTATAACATTATAATAATATAATATAATATTATAATAATATATTTGAATGAATTATTTTATTGGAGAAGATAAAATACCAACTTTCAACAAATGTCTTATACTAAAAATTCCTCCATTTATATCAAAATTAAAATAAATATTTTCTTATCATTTTTATCAATAATCAATTATTATTCAGCAATTATCATTCATAATATTATAGAATTACAATATTGACAACCAGGTCATTCCCAGAAAAGAGGGGGCTTTTCGATAAGGATTTCTCCTCATTGGCGTGCAATTATATAACCTAACCCCTTTCCTCGACAGAAATTTCTAGAAATTATCAATAATGCTATCTAATAATATTATTCAAATAATATGAATTATTGATTTAACAATGTGAAATACTGTGTAGCGGTTATTAAGACAATTATTGAATCAATAATATAAAATAACAACGTAGCAATTATTGAATCAATAATATAAAATATTGAACAGTAATTACTGTAACAATTATTGAATGAGTGACTTCTTACGTAAGAACCAATAATTCAAAATACTGTGCAATACCGTGTGCTACTGTACAACAACGCGTATTACTGTATTTTTATCACCGGATATTTCAACAGTTTAACGGTAACAGTTTTATCGTTATTTTATAAAAAAAGTTGCTCCTGTCGTTTTCTATATCCGACATTCATTCCGTTGTGGGGTCCACTAATGACTGCGCCGTCGTACGAATATTCTCCGACCAAACGAATATTTCTCGACCAAACGAATATTCCCCGACACAACGAATATTTTATAACCACTTACTTACTTTGTAAAATTCGCACATCTCACCCATAACTTATCGCATTTATCAAATTATCACCTTACTATTTCAAAATAATATATAAAGAAAATTAAATCTTTATGCATAAAAGTTGAGGTCTTACAACTGATACAATCTTGGTCAGGCTCGCATCAAACAACCCATAACTCTCGTATCCGAACTCCGATTGAGGCAATTCAAGAGGCTCCGGAAAGCTAAGGGATAGTTCTACACCTTTCATTTTGTGAGAATTGAGAAATTCTGGCTGGATCAAGGTCAAAATTGGCCTTAAAGTGGCTGTTGTGTAAATGGCAAGCTGAAAACTCCAAGCTTTGATCTTTGTTGCATAATGAACGCATTGCCTTGACGCTTGATTCCTTCTTCTTCGTTCCATGCATTACAACGTTGTGTTGTCGCGTGATAAATTGTAAGCTCCTATCCATACAATGTACACGGGCCCAATTGACTTGAACTCCAATAGAATCATCCTTGGATTGAATTCAGTCCAACTACTCGCAACCATTTGTTGAATCCTTAGAACTTGAATCGCAGTAGGAAATTTGGATTTTCCCCGGCGAATTCGCAGGCCAACGAATCCGCCCTGACGAATTCGCCTCTGTCCGAATGCGCCCCAACGCCTTCTGAACTCGCACCAGCCCATTCCTCTCTGCCTGGATTCACACCGACTTATTCCCAGGCCTACTAATCCACTCCGACGAATTCGTCTGGTTCTAGTTAGGGTTTTTATGCATTTTTCAAGATTTATACGCAAATTTAATTCCTAAATTATCTATTTTCAGTAGATGTTAGATTACTAATGTATCTAGGAGTTATATTATATAAGATTTGATTTCCATGTTGATATGTAAGCTAGGGTTTTACATTCCTTTTGGATTTCTTATTCCTTATGGAATTAGGGTTTTTATTATTAGTATATATAGCATACATGGCTGATGTAATAGATATTCATTCAATAATATTTAGTTTATCGATTCTTGTGAGAGTTATTCTCTACTTTTGGTTCCTTAAACAATTCCTAAGCTAATTTCTTAGTTATTTACTGAGATTCAATTTGACTTATCATAAAACAATTCATAGTTGTGTGTGGCGTTTTCTAACTCATCAATCGTTAATTGTGCTGAGGTTCATGTTTCAATATAAACACCCTTAGGCGTCGTTGGTGTTCCATTCAACGCAGAATTCATTGCTTGATCGATTGTACCAAAGTTCTTGTCTCAATATGGACGTTGGGTTGAGGTGTCAAGAGAGTTCCACTCAATCAACTATGTGGATCGACGACCACCTTACGCAAGCATGTCGTGAGTCTATCAAAAGTAGCCTTCAAACAACTATATATGGCAATACAGCATATACTTCATTCTCTTTGTCGTTTACATTTCATCTCAAACTCTGGATGTCGTATGTGTTCTTGTATATTGTACTACATGATTCTTTTTGTAGCATATTAATGTTCAAATATATTGCTGGAATATTTATTGTTTCTATGGCTTGAAGCATGAGATTGAAACTAACGAATATTATTGGTGATGTTTAGATGGCATTTAGCATTCACTAATGTTTGATAAGTAGGTTTTATACCTACTTATTGGATGCTATCTTACCATAACTGTTATTTAAACTCATGTGTTTTAGTAGCTTTTCATGCATTTCTTATCATTTTATAGGTTTCATGACGAAAACTCGTTCGGTGGCATTATCGTAAAAAGGGAGCACAAATCTGCATAGTATACATGGATTCTGGTATGTGGGCGTAAAGGAGCTAAGGCACGAGGCAAAGCATGCTAAGGTGAACAAAGGAATGGAAGAAAGAATTCTGCAGCAGCAGCTCAGCAACACAGCAAAGTGCAGCAGAGCGCAGCTGGGCCCAATTAGCAAAGGAAGGGAGCGCAGCTGCGCCCAAGCCAGCAGACAGATGCCCGGGTGAGCAGCTGCGCCCAGGCAAAGAGCAAATCCGGCGCAGCTGCGCTGGTCACTAATTCTGCAGCAGCTGACTTTTTACTTATTGCACCAATCAGGTCATTTCAAGTTAGGGCATCATTCATAGATCATTTTTATTGCCTTTTTAGGGTTAGAGAAACACAGAGAGATAGTGGTAGCCTCTTCTTCTATATCTATGCTTCTCTCTTGGTTTCTATAGTAGATTCTGATAGATAGCTTAGATTAGGGCTGAATTTGGGAACATTGGAGCTTGGATTAACATTATATGCTCAGATTTGAGAAGGAGATCAGATTTTCATATTTCTATCTTTAGTATCTCTTTCTTTTCATTTTGGTTTCCAATGTATGAACAATCTCTTGTGATGGATTTTGCTTTATGGGGTTATGAAGAATATTAATATGTAGTTAAGATTTCTATATTTCCTTATGAGTCTTGGTTGATTATCTATATTAGATTGTCTTATGTGATTTTCTTTAAATGTTTAATTGCTTGATCATCAATTACCATGTTAGTCTATATGAACATGAAAAATGAAGTATAGACTTAGACCTAATCATATTAGTATATTTATGTGAATTCCACATTGAGATGGAATTTATGTTTCGTGCTTAGGATAGACATATACCGAAGCACCATATGTAGTCCATTAAGCACTTGAGCTTCAACCCGCTTTGATTGTAATTCACATAGACATATAGTTCATTAGTCAATTTGGGTGTTTGCATTTATTCTATCTTTTGTGGATTGAATGTAATACGGGTATGGTACATCGAGAGATGGTCATATCTTACTTGTGTGTGCTTGACTAACAATCCAAAATAATTAACTATGCTTGAAAGGAAGTGTAGCGTCTTGAATGAAATATTAAGTGAAATCATATACCCTATATTCCCCTTATTTGGCTATTTTACTTGTTATTTTACTAATTCCTTGCAAATAGTTGTGGACCACGTGCACTTGCGTGTGTGTGTGTTGTTTTGATTAACACCCAAATAAGCCAACAATGTTCACTGCATTCTTCTGCACTGAATCATAATTTTTTCCTGAAAATTAGCATTTCTAGCTAATTTTCATATCATTCAACTGTTTAAGTAGACCGAGATAGTTATAAAATTGTTACATGTTAGATTAAAATACATTCATTATTCTTCGTGGGAACGATTCTCTACTCACTCTATATTACTTGTGGACCACGTGCACTTGCGTGTGTGTGTTGTTTTGATTAACGCTCAAACAAGCCAACAATGTTCACTGCATTCTTCTGCACTGATCATAATTTTTGCCTTAAAACTATTTGGACAATCAGCTTTCAAAAATGACTTTAACTTCAAAATTGTCGGCCTTCTTATTGCTAGTTTAGAAGGTTGAATTTACCCTCATTATATTTTTGGATCTGGCACTGTTTTCTTTTTATTACTAATAAATTATCGTACTCTCTTCTTTGATATAGAAAAATAAAAAGTACATTATCGACACTCCTTGAATGTCATTCTGCCCCTCCATGTACTCCTTTACATTACCCTAAAAGAATTATTCCTATACTGTGCATTCAACCAAAGTCATAGTTTTATATTTTGAAATGTTGGTGGCAATGCCCATAATTTCCAAGTTTAGGTGACTATTAAAACAATTTTTCGTAGCTTCAGTTGAATCTGTAATCATATATTGATTTATTTAGCTGACCTTATTGTAGCTCATAATATTTTGGAAGCTACCTAACTTCTCATAGAGTTAGAAGTAGCCAATATGATGTGATCTTTGTAGATATTTTCCAGTCAAACATTGAATACTACCAAGTTTTGCTAATTTGCTTACATTTGCTGAAGATTGCAGAAAAGCATAATTTCCTAATCTTTGAAGATTGTAAGTTTGCTGACATTGGTAACACAGTGACAATGCAATATGAAGGGTGAGGCTTTCTTCTCCACTTGGTCTGTATAATTTCCCTTTTCTGTTTCTTTCGGTATCTTGGCTTTCCTTAACTATCTTGATTGTAGAAGTATATTTCGCATACTGGATTGGGCGGATATAGTCAATGCTCACATTATCTCAGGTCCTGGGATTGTGGATGGCCTGAAATTAAAGGTATGTGTCTGTTGTTTTATTTTGATTTCGTTTGAAACATACAAGTCCTCAACATTGATTTATCCTACTCAAAAACTACTTTACTATGCAGGGTTTGCCTCGTGGTAGGGGGCTGCTTGCTAAAATGAGTTCGGCTGGTAATCTTGCCAAGGGAGACTATACAGCCGCAGCTGTGAAAATTGCTGAAGATCATTCAGATTTCGTTATCGGTTTCATCTCTGTTAATCCAGCATCATGGCTAAGGGGACCTTTAAATCCAGCCTTTATACATGCAACTCCCGGAGTTTAACTGGTAAAAGGTGCCGATGCCTTGGGCCAGCAGTATAACACCCCTTATTCTGTAAGTTCAATCAGTTGCTCATTGAATTTTCTTCCTATTTGTTTGCTTGCAATAGGTTTGTGATAGGTATTTATTTTTTAGAATGTATTTTGATGATAACAATAATTAGGAAATTGGGTAATTAAAATAGAATCCTCTCCATAGGTTTTATTCGTGTATCAAATCTTATTGCTTGGACCAAAAATATTTTCTAAATTAAAATACAAAAAATATTTTCTAAATTGAACTAATATTTGCCTAACCTTGATAATTTAATATTAAGTGTTAAAAATATTATTTTGCAAAATAATATTTCTCCAAGGCAAGGAATATTTCTATTTTCTTTCAAAAATATTTATATTCAAGATTTCAATTTCAAAAGGGGCAAAAAGATTTGTGAAATATGATTACATGCATCCATGCTCTAAATGAATTAATATTCTTGGTGATGCATGCATCCGTGGGTGTATGAAGCAAAATAAATGCTTGTATTTAATGTCATTTGGTAAAAGAAAAAGGATCACTAATATTGGGACAAAGGTTGTCGTAATTCGCCTATGTGCTGGAAAGTTGGGTGTTTGAAAAATCAAAAGGAATTTAGCTCATTAAATGCAAAGTAGTCAAAACTTTCCAAAGTACCAAAACTCTCAAAAAAATTCGGAAATCTAGCTGAGTAATCAATCCGTGCGCCTTAAATTGATAAAATTAATCTGAGCCCTTCATTTTGAACAAATGGTTTTTAGCCCTTGATTTTTCAAAAAGACCATTTTGCTCCAAGTTTGAAAATCCTATAAATAGGAAGTTTTCTCTTCATTTTCAACTTACCAATTCATTATCAAGAAAAAGCTTACTCATTGCTTACATTCTCTCTAAACTTTTAATCTCTCTTTGTTACTTCTAAATTCTGATTATTTGAAGAAGAGAAAATTGATCACAAGTACTTAAGATAAGTTATTTAAATTGCTTGATTAAATTGTTTCTTACTTGTTTATTACTATAGATATAATAATATACATTGTTCTACACAATTATATATATATATATATATATAATATCTATTTATTATTTATATAAATATCGTAAAGTAGACGCATACTTGATCGACCCCTAAATACTTCTTATAGAGAACTATTTGGCTTGTCCTTGAAATTCAAGTTGTCTATCGAAAATATTTATACAAGTATTTCATATATTTATTATTTATATAAATATCGTAAAATAGATTATACTTGATAGACCCCCGAAATACTTCTCATAGAGAACTATTCGGCATGTCCTTGAAATTCAAGTAGTCTATCGAAAATATTTATATAAATAATTTATATATCCATTATTTATATAAAATATTATAGATTAACACTTGATCGACCCCGAAATACTTCTCATAGAGAACTATTCGGCATGTTTTTGAAACTCAAGTAGTTTATCGAAAATATTTATATAAACATACAATTCTGAAAAATATAAATTTGGTCAGTACTTAGACACCGAAATAATTTAAATTTTTTCACCTTTGAATATATGATAGCGTGAATTGTTCAAACGGTATTTAAAATTCTAAGTGGCATCCTTTATATATTATTCACATAATAGATAAAATATTTCTATATATTCTTTGAGTTAAACAAATATATTTATTATATCAAGAATTGTTTAATTGATTTATTTTACTTAATATTTGTCATCACAAGTATTTGTTTATAAATTCATCTATTCATAAAAATACTTATTGCATAATATAAAAGTTATTTAAACTTTTATATCACTCATTATAAAAGTTATTTAAACTTTTATATCAGAAATTAAAATCTTATCCGTTTATCCATAAAAACACATTCTTTATTATAAAGAATAAATAATTCTTTATAAACTTGCATTTAACTTTATATCTGCTTATTCAGAAGCATTTACAATTTACACTTCAACAATTTTATCTGCTTAATCGAGAAGCATATTTACAAAGCTTAAAATTATATCTGCTTACACTTCTCTTCTCTCTCATATAAAAGTTATTGAACTTTTATTATTTGATCTTAAACTACTATCTGCTTATTTTAGAAGCACATCTATATCAAAATCTTTTATAAAAATGAAAAAAATCAGAGTTAGTTTATTTTATGTATCTGTGAGAAAAATGAGTAATTCTTTTACCAAGATCAGAGTCTTAGAAAGGTCAGCTGAAATTTGGTTCTGTAGTGTACTTGTGAGGTGAGAAAGAGACTGTTGTTTCAAGACCAGATAATAGAATAGAACTGAACTCAAAAGAATGTATAACAAAGCTTGAGAAGTGAGTTGGGAGCTTGCTGTCCAATATAGTTAGTTTGGAATAGTTGTAAGTTTGTCTATAAAATTTTGTAAAGCCTTCTCCGTCTGTTGAAGGAGTATTTATTACTGATAATAATAGGATCTCAAGTTCTGGAGAGGAACTTGAAACTGGACGTAGCAACATACCCGAGATGTATGTTGTGAACCAGACAAATTTTTGTATATTGTGTGATTAAATTTTTACTATCTTGCAAATTAATTATCTAAAAATTCAAAAATACCTAAGATAATTTTTTAAATCTATAATAATCTATTCAACCCCCCTTCTAAATTATTATTCAACTTTCAGTTTGTTTCATACATAATTCTCTGTCCTCTCCATTTTACATATTTGTTTACCCTTTAAAAAAAAACCTTTCATAGTCGTGTTCACCTAGATTCTTATCCTCAAATAATGTTAAAACCTGAGAGGCAAGGTATTTCTAATTTTCTTGACATTCTTGTCCAATGTCTAGTAAATTTGATATCGTTGTCTTAAATGCTGTCGCTGATTTTTATTGTAACTACCCTTTTTGGCACTTTTGATTAATTAGCTTAATTACTTATCCAAAGAAAAATTTGCGCTAAATAACTAAACAAAGGTAATAGGAACAATGAGAAAAAATGTAAAATTTCTCTTTGGGTAGGGGAGGGGTAGTTAGAGTTGGGGAATTCTGATATTAAAAGATCTGAGAGGGGACTCTTTTGTTAATTGGATGAAGAAAATTGCGATTGTTTATCACATTTGATGGATTAGGGACCAAATACTTAATTCAGCAGATCTAGAGAATACCTCAAGGTGGTGTAGGCAATTAATTTTGATGCTCGCCGGAAAGCTTCTAGCTGAATATGTTTCTAATTTTACTGAGCGGTAGATATGTATGCAGTGGAACATCTCGCAGAATATATTTTTGCGAAGTTGGTTGATTGGGCAGCTAAACAGCTTTTTTTTTATTTTTTTCTGCTGTGGGTTGCTGCAGAATTGGCAGTCATCTGCACATTTTACTGCTGGTTAGCTTTAGCGGAAATGTTGCGTCCTTTTTCTATTGCTGTTGTTTGCTTTTAATAATTTATCTACTTGTGTAGCTGTTTGAGGTGTCCTAAAGTCTTGTCATCTACTTGCTTTTACTGGATCAAAGATTGACAGTTATAGTTGACCTCACCCCAACCTCTTCCTTATATTTGAGCTCTATTGTATATACATAATTGTTTACAATATAAAAAGCTGTATGATTCGGAGAGAAAAAATTGCTTGTAGGAAAGAAAAAAAATTTATTCACAAAGCTCCTAGCATTTAATTATTTTTTTCGGCACATAATAGGCTCATATAATTTTGGGAATTTATTAAGAAAATTGATATTTTCATAATATTTTTTGATATCTCTATGTGAAAAGTGAAACACTCTCTTTTCAAAATAGAAAGAGAGGTTATTCAAAATACAACAAAACTGATAAATTTATGCTAAAGCTCTAAACCACAAAAGAATAATATTTATAACCAATAAATATCAAAATGACAAACCAAAATAAATGTCAAACTGACCCGAGCCATAATCTGAAATAATTATTACAGCTCCAAATAAATCATTTGACAACCTAAACAAAATATATAAATCATTGGATCGAATGGAGCTCTCATCACACTTGCCCTTGATCCCCCTGATTATCTGCTGAAGAAAAAAATAGCATGAGTCAAATGCCCATTACGGATATAGAGTACAAGAATAATGAAACGAAATAACTAACTCAATCAAATGAACTGAACTATAACAAACAAACTAATACAACGAAATAATAGGCTGAATCAAATGGCTGGGTGTTATTTCATACCGAGCTCAAAATAAAACAGAAATATACCTTACCACACAGGCAAGTAAAATAATGTCACACAGACAAGTCACACACATTGGACCGCGAATCCAAATGTATGTAAAATTGAAAGACGTGTTTGACACAAACATCGTCACTTCGCAGAACAGAACAGAAAATTTGAATCGACCCATACGCCTCCCACAACAAAACACCAAATGGCCAACTCCCATCGGAGCACAAAACGGAGACGCCGTGGACTGATCACGTGACGCCCCCAAATTCAGACCACACGCGTCTCGAATTCGGTGCATCACTTACTAAATATCTAATAACATTTTGACAACTCATGCAACGAAATAATAGAATAATTTATATTTATTTAATATAATTATTCGGGTCCCACGATCTCATAACTTAAACATAACTCCATCATCTTAGACATAGCTTAAACATCGCTAATACATAGTACGTAATAAGTTTTTATTACATCATCATAATAATCCTAAAAGAGAATAAAGCTATGTCGTAGCCTTGCCCTTGCCCTTGTCTGTGCCCGAGAGTCCACACTACTCTTCCTTAACTGAAATATTTTAGAGAAAGTAAGAATGAGCAATAAGTTTGCTCAGTAAGTAATATAGCAATAAGGGTGAATAATAAAGATTTCAATCTCAATGGTACAACAGTAAATGATAGTTCAAAAATAACAAGAAGTATCAATAGTTCTCAACAATAGCCGCTATGGACAGGAAGATATCAACAAGATTCAAAGTTTTAACCTTTTCAAGGTTCGAGAATAATGAACACTGAGCAGTCACTAAGGACTATGAACTCTTACTAGAATCAACAGTAATATGCTGATAATCCAACAAAAACAAGTTTAACAGGTGATCAGCCTAAAACACCCTACGTCATGCATAACATTTACTTGTACTCATGTGCGCACGTCGGTTCCCCGACAGTTGTATATAATTTCCCCTTCCATGAGGGTTTTTCATCTCAGTAGAATTATAAGAGTCCGCACCAAGTCAATTGGTTTGGATAGCTTTCTAACATGTGATATTAGTCTAGCCGAATCAAATGGCTTAGACAACTTTTTTAATGCATTTAGGAACGATAAGTTCAAATGCTTGCAACAACATCAAGATATACGGTCGATGTTCGAATAATAACAAATATTTGTTTAACATGGCAACAATTCGAATTTATACAATATGTAAAGTGAAAAGAGTTAGAGAACTTGCTCAATAAAGAGTAGGGTTAAGAAACTTGCTCAATATAAAGTAAGGTTCGAATACTTGCACAATATCCAAAGTTGTATAAGATATGGAACTTGCATAATCATAGATTCCTTGCATAAAGTAAATGCATAGGTTAGCATACTTGCCTTATGCGTAGTTTATCAACTTAAAGCTTATCAACACTTCCCGGACTAAGATATCCTATCGTAACATAGTTACGCATATGTATTTTCATTAGTTACATAAGTCGAATACATATACTTGATATGTAAGTTAAACATATACATAAGATCCTAACTTTAGTCGTACAATCCTACACGTATGTCGTTACATATCTTACGTACACATAGCACATAATCAGTTTGTATGTTATTATATGATCAAATGACATAGCTCGTAGTTATCGTTGAATTAGCATTTTGAAAGTCGTATACTCACTTATCAATATATGGTTCTATCGTTAACATACTTCTTAACACTTGAACACTTCACTAAACATGTATTGCAGTTTAGGATATCACTTATAAGCACGTGAGAGATTTCAGATTACAAACAGCATGCTTAGTTCATTCTGCAGGGTGGCTCGGCCGCGCTGTGTTTGAACTAGGGAGTGGCGCGACCGCGCTGCTCCTAGTTCAAAACAGAGATGGCCTGCTCCTGCAGAATTCTAGCTTATCCAATAATGTACTTTAGACGATGATACATGTAAAACACATATGTTATGAGGTTTATGACTAGGTTCGGTCTCCGTTTTACCTTCAACGTAGTTTGTTTTCAACTTTCCATTTAACAAGCTTAACTTGATCAATTAGAAAGGTTTCTCATGTTTAGCCATTATACTTACGCAATGAGGTCAATAAGCCTTAATCATAAATGCTCAAGTTATTCTACTCAAGTATTTCAATTTAGTATAGTTTTACTTCTTTAGACTTATTTGAAACCATGCTCGACTAGTTTGTAACGTACATGGCTAGTTAGGTGCACATGTCAATCATGTGTACATGCACCACATGTCCTATCATGGTAGTCATAAATTTTCAGAATGCACGTAAAGTAGTTATCAACAACAATAGTTTTCAAACTCTTAAGTTTTCTTTGAAACCTCATGTTAAACCAACCAATCATACAAAGCAACCTTACATACTACATATCATACTCATGTACACTCAAAACTAAACCATAATAGCATGCTCACATGTTCAGAATTCAAAGTGTACTTAGTTCATCAAGTTTGTATTTCAAAAACTCTAAGTTTCTTTTAGAACTATTTAAAACCGAACTAAGGTAGGTGATAACGGTTAGAGTTTATGCCCTAGAGGCCAATTCTTTGATGTAATTGCTTAACATTTTTGATATTATATTTGATTGAATAAATGAATTATTTTATTATGGTTTAATTTACTGCGTTATATAAATGTTAACATAGTAAAAGTCCTTAGAATAGTGATACAAATTATATGGCTTCAAGTATGTGGCTTGAACATGAGATCATATAATTACAATTAGTATCATTACTCTTAAATGTCCCTAGTTGAGTGTCATTGTTAATGGGATAACAATGATACATTGAGACTAGTATGTGGATTGACTGATGGCCAAATCTCATTGGTCATAAATATATGAAATATTGAGTCAATGCATAGGTACATGTTAGAGAACAATGTACTGGACAGACCCACCATAAGAATTCTACATGGAGCATTATACAGAGTGTCATAAGCAATTCTCATAGTGACAATAATGTAATGATCCTCCGACCTGAAATCACTATATTACTACACAGGAATTTATGTACTTTGATATCATCAAAAGTCACATTTAATAGGGTGAACAATAAATGTGATTATTGGGTACATCATGAATCGTGTGAGGAATATGAGTGATCTAGATGGAATTTAACTCTCCTATATATTAGGGGTGATATCCATAGGCCTCTTGATTGAGTAGGACTATGAAATGCATGGCCATGCTCAAATAGTGATTTATTTCATATAGTCTACCCATCGATCAAGAAAACTCAGATTAAATTATGAAAAGGATGACACATTCCATGCCTCGAGTTTAATCTAGGATGTCAAGGTTAAAAGGATTAAATTACATTGAAACATTGGTCACGAAAAGATTGTATCAAATCACCGATCTTATTATTATTTGGGTAGCAGTGATGCATTACTAGATGCCACTCACTGTTTATAATTTTATAATATGATTTTAAAATTATTGCCAACATAATAATAACCTATAGGGTCACACACTTAGAACGTAATTAAAAGAGAATTAATTTAAATTGTAAGGATTTAAATATATCAATATGACTGATAGTATTTAAATTACGAATTTAAATTAATAGGATAATTTGTGTATATATATATATGTATATTAATTAAGTAAGACTTAATTAAGATATAATATATATATAAATTTGAATTTTATTTTTCTAATTGGATTAGGTTTTGGTTAATTCTTTTAATTGCTATATATATGATATATCAGCCGTTTTTAGGGTATTTATTATAAACTGAAACCCTAGCCGCTCTTAGAGAGAAAAACTTAAAAAGTCTATATCCTTGGCGGCTAGTACCATAGCTTTCCTTGCTGCAGATCGTGTGAGGATTCGCGGGACGTTCGTGTGGATACAGTAGAAACGCAGTTCCTTTGGATTACGTTGAAGATTCGAAGCTGTTCCAGAATCTCCATCGTCTCCTTTTAGGCTTCAATAATCGGTAAAACAGATCTAAACCTCTTAATTAATATGTTTTCGCATGGATCCTGTTTTAGGGTTTCTGAAAAAAATTTAATTTCCGCTGCGTTTATGTGCCGAAATCCCTACAATAACATGCAAGGCCACATACGTTATCATGTCAGGGGCCTAAATAGGCATAATTAAGTTAAACTACCATGCTCAATATTTCAGAGAGCATAAAAATCACATTTTATTTCTGCAGATCGGCGCGGCCGCGCCGTGTTTGTACTCGGTTCCAGCCAGGAAGTTTTCTGCAATAGCAGAGCTTCCAACCAACTCCAAAATTCCTCATAAATCATGCTTGTAATCAACCACATTGCACATATAACATGTATATAGACTCTACTAACATGCTAACATCATCTCACATATCCAACTTCAACTAATTCCTGCAAATTTCTATGAATCATAAATGCTAAACTTCAAAACATGAATAAGCATTATACCTCTTGAAGCTTTGAATTGAACTCCCTTGACTCCAATTTCATATTTCTCTCTCAACTCACTCTCTATACCAATTTAACCAACAATTTAGCAACTTGATTATGAGAGGATGAGGGCTCTATTTATAGAGATATGAAAATCCATGCCAAGGCTTTGCACATAGAATTAAACCAAGAGGATGAAGAAGAAGCCAATGGATTTTGAAATTTTGGTGAAATAGTAATCCAACAACTCCCATCAACCCACTCCCTTCTTCATCATTTGCTATATTTGCTAGCATGAAATTGAGGGATAGGCTAGGCCATTTGCCATACACGTGAAGGAGAAGAACTGAGACACTCATTAAGGGACAATTCTAATCTCAGCATTTGGAAATGAAATAATGCCACATACTTTAGGTTTAATACACTTACACATATATAACCCTACACAATGTATATATGTATACTTAGGTTTAAATCTCCTTTTAAGTTACAATGAAATTTTAGTGAGGAAACATTATTACATTGTAGTAAGTTAGGGTTATATATATATATACATCATTATATAATCCATGTACATTTGATAATACCGAAATATAATATAGTTGAGTATTATCATTCCACATTATCATAAACTTTATTATTTCAATTATACTTACTTATTGAAATAATAACAATTATTTATTTAGTTTAATTTAATATTTCACAAGGTACACATTTGAATGTATCCACACATAACATATTGTCACATAAGCTCATTTATGTAATTTATATGGTTCATTTAATTTTACTATCTAGTTTTATGTATTATATAGTTACATTATAGTGTCACACCCCATTATACTTTAAATATGTGTAGGTACTTTATAACCTATGATTTCTCATTACATATTATTGGACATAGCAATTAATTAAATAAACATTAACCTTATTATATTAATTAATCATTTACTCATTAGTATGTTATTACTCATAATAAAAATTGATTAACAATATTATATTAATTAATCCTTCACTTATAATTTCATTCATTCTTTAATTTAATTAAACCATCATAATTTCCATCATCGTGCCTCACAAGGCATTTCACGAGCTTATCATAAACTCTCCACATTTCTCAATTATTATAAATCCAATTTAATCTAATTGAGTTACTCATTTCATGCTTCATAAACGTTTATGTTGAAATAAATATTCACACGTTTATTAATATCAATATTAATATTATTTATAAAATTCACGGTTATTACATCCTCCCCCCCCCCCCCATATAAAAATTCCGTCCTCGGAATTGGTACAAGGTTACACAAAAAAATGGGGATAGTCTCTCCTCATCTTATATTCTAATTCCCATGTGGTTTCCTCGACATCGTGATTTCGCCAAACTACTTTTACAGAAGATATAACTTTATTTCTTAGAGTTTGCTCTTTCCTATCTAATATCTGGACAGGAATCTCTTCATACGCCAGATTCTTTTCTACCTGAATGGGCTCATAAGAAATCACGTGCTTATAGTCGGACTTGTACGGACGCAACACGAAAATGTGAAACACGTGAATGTGTTCCAGTTCGGGTGGTAATGCAACTTTGTATGCCACTTCGCCCACTCGCTTCAATATCTCGAATGGTCCTATGAACCTCGTACTCAATTTTTCCTTCTTACTGAATCGTATCTTTCCTTTCCAAAGAGATACCTTCAAGAATACGAAACTACCGACTTTCAAGTTCCGGTCTTGTCGATGCAAATCTGCGTACTTTTTTTGGCGATCTTGAGCTGCTACCAATCTGGCTCTTATTACTGTCACCACGTCTGCTGTCTGTTGCACTGACTCTGGTCCCAAAAGTCATCGTTCTCCTACTTCGTCCCAACATAATGGTGTTCTGCATTTTCTCCTGTAAAGAGCTTCATACGGTGGCATGCCAATACTAGCATGATAACTATTGTTATAAGCAAATTCCACTAGGGGTAGGTGATCATCCCAATTTTCCTTGAAGTCCATCACGCAAGTTCTAAGCATGTCCTCCAGCTTTTGTATCGTTCGCTCACTCTGTCCGTCTGTCTGAGGATGATATGCAGTACTCAACCTTAACTGGGTTCCCATCCTCTCTTGTAAGCTAATAAGTGGTTTTTATGACCACTTATTCAGATATTAACAAGCTTATTTCACTGCTTAAACTCAAGTATGTTTGTGCTTTTCATGTGTTTTCACTTTGTTTTGTAGATTTCCTATTTTGGAACTCCTCTTGGTGCATTGAGCTAAAAAGGATAAAAGAATGCTAAAAAGGGACAAGCAAAGAAATGGGCTCATGGCTTAGTGATGGACAGAGCAAAAAGGGAACAAGAAGCAAGGGCATGAGTGATTGAGAGGAGGCTGGAATCAAGCATTGGAAATGTCAGAAAAGTGCAGCAGGAGCTTGCAGCAGAATTTCAGCATCTGGTGCACGGCGCAGCTGCGCCGGCTTTATGCCTTAAGGCTGCGCAGCTGCGCTAGTTGTCTGGTCGAGAAGCCCTGCTGCGCCTCTTTCACCCTTTTCCCCTGCGCAGCTGCGCCGGTCCAACTTGCTGATTGACTTTCATTTTAAGCTGCCGATTGGATTTTTTGGGGCATAAAGGCAGACGAACTTGGAGGATAAAAAGGGGGCTCATTTCATATATTGGATATACTCCCTTGGGGAGCAAAAGCCCTAGTTCTTCATTTTTTCTTCTCTTTAATTTCTTGTCTAGATTAGGAGTAGATTAAAGTTAGGTTTATTAAATTAGTTTCTAGGGTTTTATTGGACTTGAAGATTGAAGCACTTGGATAGCATCAAGGATCCAAGCTTGGAGAAAGATATACGATTTGCATTCTCTATCCTTATACTCTCCTTGTTATCATTTTGTATATTCGGATGATGTTTATCAATCTTGTGGATGATATATTTGAGTCGTTTATGACTTAGTTTATATTTTGAGATTTCAATGGAACCTTTTGAGTAGTTTACTTTGATATGCTTCCATGATTGGTCTTATTGATTTCTATGTGGTTGTCTATTACGATTCATGATTTAATTGCTTAATTGATTCGCGATCAATTACTCTGACAACCTATATGGACTTGAAAGACGAAATGTGGGTTTAGATCTAATTGTAGTAGCGGACGATTGTATGTTTACATGGCATTGAATGTATGATTTGTGCTTAGGATAGACATATACCGAAGCGCCGCTCGTAGTCAATTGAGAACTTGGACTTAAATCCTTATTATTTGTAAATCACATAGACATATAGGGGTTTAGATAATGTGGGTGTTCACGTGCGTTCTATCATCTGTGGATTGCATGTGATATGCACTAGGTGCATTGAAAAATGGCCTTATCTCACTTTCGTGTTCTCGACTAACATTCCATGGCAATTAAGTTGACCTAACTGGGAGTATGTCGATTTAGATGAATCATTAGGGGCAGTTGAGATCTCATGTCTTCATTATCTGATTTTACTCTAGGGTTAATTAGTTTAAGTTTAATTACTTGCCTAATTTAATATTTAAACACTTTATCGCTCGTTTAAATAAGACTGAGATGGTTATGGACTAGTGATTTGGCTATCTTTTATCAATTAATTCTCCGTGGGAATGATATCTTGCTTACTCTTTATTACTTGTTGACCGCGTATACTTGAGCGTATTTGTCATTATGTAAATCGGACAACACAAGCTTTTCCAAAAATTTGACGTGAAGCCCGGATCTCGATCAGAGACATTCGACATCGGCACTACATATCGTGAAACAATTTCCTTTACGTACAAACTCGCTAACTGATTCAAATTATATCGGATCTTGATCAGTAGAAAATGAGCTGTCTTCGTTAGTCGATCCACGATAACCCAAACGACATCATAACCTTTCTGCGTGACTGGAAGTCCCACCACGAAGTCCATCGTAATGTGCTCCCATTTCCATTATGGTATCTCCAACGGTTGAAGTAGACCACTCGGCCTTTGGTGCTCTACTTTGACTCGTTGACAAGTGAGACATCTGCTGACACACTCCGCGACTTCTCGCTTCAGATTGGGCCACCAAAAGTGTTATCGAAGATCTCGATACATTTTCGTGCTTCCCGGATGTACAGAATACGTCGTATTATGTGCCTCGTGCAAAATTTCCTCTCTCAATTCAGTTATCGCTGGTACCCATACTCTCCCTTTGAATCTCAAGATACCGTCTTTATCCATTCTGAATCTTTCTTCTTCATTTTCTACTATCCCCTTTCTCATTTTCTCGCATTCCTCATCCTTCTCTTGTGATTCCTTTACTCTATCCAATAATGTTGGACAAGTTTCCATTACTTTCTCTTCAGACCTCCCCGGTCCCTTTACCTTTATTTCCAATTTCTCCATTTCTCTTATTAATTCCTTCTGAGTCGTCAATTGGAACAATTTCTCCCTTCCTTTTCTGCTTAGTGCGCCGGCAACTACGTTCGCCTTTCCCGGGTGATAAAGAATCTCGCAGTCATAATCCTTGATCAATTCTAACCACCTTCTCTGTCGCATGTTCAACTCCTTCTGTGTGAAGATATATTTCAAACTTTTGTGGTCCGTGTATATCTCACACTTCTCTCTGTACAGATAATGTGTCCAAATCTTTAACGCAAAAATTACTGCCGCTAACTCTAAGTCGTGAGTAGGGTATCGTTTTTCGTAATCCTTCAATTGTCGTGATGCATACACAATGACCTTGCTATGTTGCATTAGCACATAGCCAAGTCCCTTGTGCGATGCATCACTATACACCACGAAACCTCCCGCATCGTCTGATAATGATAATACAATCGCTTCACTTAATCTCTTCTTTAACTCCTGAAAATTTTCCTCACATTTTTTCGTCCATACAAACTTTACCGTCTTCCTCGTTAGATTGGTCAACGGGGTCGCTATCTTAGAAATATCTTGGATGAATCTTCGATAGTACCCAACTAACCCTAAGAAACTTCTTATCTCTGTTGGTGTCTTCGGCTGCTCCCAATTACTCACTGCCTCTACTATAGACACTCAAAATTTCCTGCCCCGATACTAACATTGTAGGAGGGTAAAACTGTCTTTTCAAATCGACCCCGATCCCAAAATCAGACCGTCAAATCGACCCCGATCTCAATATCGGGCCATCAGATCAACTCCGATCTCTAATCAGACCGTCAAATCAACTCTGATCTCCAATCGGACCGTTAGATCAACCCCGATCTCAATATCGGGCCATCAAATCAACTCCGCTCTCCAATCGGACCGTCAGATCAACCCCGATCTCAATATCGGGCCATCAAATCAACTACGTTTTCTAATCGAACTGTCAAATTAACCCCGATCTCAATATCGGGCCATCAAATCATTTTTGATCTCCAATCGGACCATCAAATCAACCCTGATCTTAATATCGGTCCATCAAATCAACTCTGATCTCTAATCAGATCGTCAGATCAACCCCGATCTCAATATCGGGCCATTAAATCAACTTCGATCTCTAATCGGACCTTCAGATCAACCCCGATCTCAATATCGGGCCATCAAATCAACTCTGATTTCCAAACCAGTCTCGGGATGTCAACTCAGCCCCGGTCTCAACCCAGGAGGTACAGATAAGCCCCGGTCTCAGCCCGGGAGGTACTAGTCAGCTCCGGTCACAACCCAGGAAGTCAAGTTAACTTCGGGAACGAACCTGAAGCTCCACAACATCTCCAAAAGATAACTTGGAATGACCAGGTCAACTTCATAGATTACACTGAGGATAGACAAACTTGAATGGGATCTAAGTCTTGGAAACAACTCCCGGAAGTTAACCAAAGGCCATGTCGACACTGAAGGCAACCCCGTGAGGGGAAAAATGGTCATTTTACAAATCTCAAGCCGATTCGATCAAACTTAAGCTGAATTAATGCCACCAAGGTTAGAACGAACCATAACGACGATCCCGAGTGCAAACAGTGCAATACAGCTCAAAGGACAAGCTGTGAGGAATTGAAGACCTGGTTATTAACCCATCTTCTTGGACCCAAAAAATGTTTTATCCCATGTCATTGTGACACTCTCGGCGAGGGCTTTCCGAAAAGGTATTGCACGCCTCAAACGGACGTTTCGATAAAAAGTTAGAAAGTTTCGACTTCGACCTCGCGTTGCTCAAAGTGCACGTACTTTGAGATAACTCAATCGGACATGTGGGCCCCACTAGGGGAGCTGCACCTCTACCTGCGGCAGTAGCAGATAGAGCTGAGGCTCCCTAGCCTATAAATAAATGTGCACCCCCCCTCATTTGAAAAAAAAACGCATCGAACCTCTGTCCGTTTGATTTTCTGACTTTTTCACCTCTTCTAAACCAAAAATTTTTCACTCTAACACGTAGATATATCCACATACTACCACATATCAGAAAATAACTGGTAGATTCTGATGTTTAGAGCCTACGATTTGGCAAAAAGCCCGTGTAGCAGTCTATTGTAAGTATTTTTACGATCAGAAAGTGATTCCTACTTCTTTGCACTATTTTGCACTTGCATATCAAATTTTGTTTTCTAAATATGCCCGAAACATAGTTCCGTAGCCATTTTCGTCAAAATTTGGAATATTTTTGTACATAAACTCAATTTCTGGCATTTTTATAGCTCGGATTGACGATCCGGCAGCTTTAACAGCTTTAGTGCACTAGCACCTTCATTTTAAGCAACTTCGCCGGACTGGGTTCTCTTCCTAGTCCGGGTTTGGCTTTTTCCCTTGTATATTTAACTATATATATGCTAACTTTTCAATTCTGTCAAGCCCAGATATCAAATCTGAGGTAGTTTATTGCTTTTATATATATTTATGCATATATAAGCAGCCTTCACCACCACTGGGTTCTCTTCCCAGTCTTGGTTGACTACATTTCTGTCAATATATATATATATATATATATATATATATATATTTCTTTCCGGCTTGGATTATTCTGTGGCTTTTATACTATTTTTGCACACTTCACCATTACTGGGTTATCTTCCCAGTCTCTGGTTGACTACATTTCTGTACATTTACATTTCTGTTCGGCCTGGATTATTCTGTGGCCTTTTTACTGCTTTTATATATAAATATGCATATATAAGCAGCCTTCACCACCACTGGGTTCTCTTCCCAGTCTTGGTTGACTACTTTTCTATCCATATATATATATATATATATATATATATTTCAGTTCCAATCCGGGCACCGGTGTGAAAACCCATCGCCCTTTACAGCTTTTGTATATATAACTGTGTATATATCTTGGCTTTACTTGCTCTTCATTAAATTAATGCTTTAAATATTCATTCGATATGAATCGGCATTTTTCAGTCACAAAAGCAACCTCGCGTCCCTTAGATCGCTATCTAGTGGGAACGAGTCGCTTCGGCCAGGTGCGAACCAGGATTTACGGATGAATCCTCTGTTCTGGCAATATTGGGATATATATCTATTTCTATACAAATTTGAACTGTGCAGGTTTATTGGCTACTCTCATGTGAGCCTAGGAATCGTGGGATTCATGATCAAATCGATCAGAATCTGATTCCCATGATGGTCAAACTCCGCTTTACGAATGTACCCTGCCAGTTTTTCTGTAAAATGTACATGCAGAAACCTTAAAACGGTTATCCGAATTTAAGGTCTCAACATAGTGAAAAATATGGTTTGTTGTATCAGAGTCCATCCGATGGCTATCATGCCCATGAGGAGACCGACACTTGTTGTGACGCCCCCAAATCCAGGTACTTGAAACCCGAACTTGGTGCTACACGATATCATTTCTTTGAGCAGAATAATATAATATAAAAACTTAATATACAAATCAGAGTTGTCTAATCCCAGGTACACGACCTTTAAAATATTTATTACATGATAAATAGTAAATATTATCGTCCTAATAAAGTCTAACTATAAAATACCATAAAACTTATTCTTGCAGCTTTCCTTTCCCTTTATTTTTGCCAGAACCTTCTGGTTGATCACGCTTAGCTGAAAATATTTAATTTAAAGCAAGAATGAGCATTCAATTGCTCAGCAAGTAATAGCAGTTAATAAACTTTAGCTGAAAGAAGTAAATATTTTCTTTGAGGACTACTTCTATAACGAATCATCAACAGTTGTGAAGTCTTTTGAAACATATCTTAATAACATATCAAATCGTTTAAAATTTTGAAACGACGTAGTGACTATAAATACTGAGCGGTCAATGGATCATGAACTTTTATTTTTCATTTTCGAAAAGGTTTAAACAGAAATTCATCTGCAAACCGCTCTGGTCTTACGAACATGTAGGGTGATCAGCCCCGTTATGTCCTGTATTGATCAATACTATCTGTTTGAACGATAAATCGTTCACTCTATTCGCCTTGGGCACATAAACAATTTTTCCATTAAGGGTTGTTCATACTCAGTCTGGAGTCCTAACTAAACAATTCAGTTGGACGACTTTATCATAACCAATACTATTCAAACTATGTCTAGCCGAGTCAAATAGCTTAGACAGTCTTTAAACCATAAACGCATATCAAAGTTTAATAGTATATAACAGAATTTGTCATATCAAAGAATTTCCCGTTCAAGAGTTCTTGCATGAATACAACAGTTCATACAAGTGGGGACACTTGTATGATAACCGACAATAATGAGATATTAATAAATAATAACTGAATTGAATAAAATTTCACAATATAAGAATAATTTCGTAAACTTATCCTGGATATCATTATGGATATGAATAATTGACAATAATTATTCATGAATATACTTTTCACTTACGGAAATCCATCGCATATAGTAAATGCAATGAGTAGAGATACATGCTCAATAATAAATTGAGATAAGAAACTTGCTCAATATAAATTTGAGTAAGGTTAGGGAACTTGCACAATGAAAGAGAATAGTTCAGATACTTGCTCAATATAAATTTGAGTAAGGTTAGGGTACTTGCCTTGGTCGCTGATTACTGCTACGTAGTATAGCTTAAGCTTTTAATATGAAATCCTATCATCAATAGAATTATTCTTTTAATTAGAATAATACAACTTAACACATAATATTGCTTAAACATGTCGTTACATATTTATGTCAGTCATTACAACACATAAGAATGTATACCTAGTCAAACTATATCGATTTGGTTTGAGTTCGGTATTGTTTTGGTATCTCGATTTCATTATCGGATAATTAACGAATTTATTTCTAATAAAACTTTGTTCAAGAACTTAAATATTATATTAGATAATTTAATTATCATTTATAATATTTTTCCAAACATTAAAATCATTTATAATAATTTTTCAAACACTTATATCATTTTTAATGATTTAATTGTTAAATAATTTTATTATCATTAATATTTAAATAATTTAAAATATTAATAAAATTCATGTCAACACATTAAAAATTATTTATTATAACCTGAAAACATTTTTAAAACATTAATATTACCTTTAAAATGATTTTTAAGATATTAAAATTATTTTTAAATAATTACCATTAATATTAAAATATTAATGTTATTTATATCAAAATATTAAAAGTTATTTATTATAACTTAAAATATTTTTAAAACATTTATTTCACCTTTAAATGATTTATAAAACATTTAAATTATTTTTAAATAATTTATTTAATATAATTATTAAATAAATTTATTATCATTAATATTAAAATATTAATGAAATTCTTATCAAAATATTATAAGTTATTTATTATAACTTAAAATACTTTTTAAAACTTTAATATCATTTTTAAATGATTTTTAAAATATTAAAACTATTTTTAACTAATTTATTTAATATTATTATTAAATAAATTTATTATCATTATTATTAAATTATTAATGAAATTTATCCCAAAATATTATAAGTCATTTATTATAACTTAAAATATTTTTAAATACTTTAATATCATTTAAAATGATTTTTTTAATTTATTAAAATTATTTTTAACTAATTTATTTAATATAATTATTAAATAAATTAAATATCATTAATATTTAAATAAATTAAAATATTAATGAATTTTATGTCAAAATATTAAAAGTTAATTTTTATAACTTAAAATAATTTTTAAAATAATTTTATAAATTTTTAATAATTAATTTTTTTTATTTCTAATTATGTTAACTAATTTAATTAATTTTCATTTAAACCGTCGCTAAAGGGCTATCGCGACGGACACTGTCGCTATATGTGTTCTTGAGCAACTCAAGAACAGCTCGATCAATGCCAAAGGTCCTAGTTTGACCGGAATTTACTGACAGTATGATCGGTTTCTGGGTAGTTAAGTGTGATGAGCTTGTAGTACTAGTGTAACACTACACATACATGTTCATTTCACTATCAACAAACATTTATACCGGATTCAGTGGCCGGTCAAACCAACCACCCAAGGCTGTTTTTCAGTTTCTGGGCAGCCTAGAAACGTAAAGTCAATGCCGGTCAACGCACTTGTTGGCCTTAGATCTTGCAGTCTGATCATGGTTTGGGTGTGTTAGACGTCGGGCTTTGTAGTATAACTACCAGGGTACACTATTCGAGCACTTACAGGATCCAAATATCAACACAAAGAAAGATTTAGATTTTACAAAAACTGGTCAGGACGCTGTTCAAGAATTCTGGGTTACCCAGAAAACAAATATGGGCGGTCAACGCATTTTGACCGATTACTACATCCAATCCGTTGTTTTTTAAGGTTCGAGAGTGCTCTGGACTTGTAGTTTTTATGTCATAGTACAATTTGATCAACAGATAACATACAAAATGTCTGACAGACGAGATCTATAAGCGGTCAAACCAAGCTGTCAAGCATGTTCTTCAGTTTTCTGGGTTACCCAGAAAACACAAAGTCATGCTCAGTCAACGGGTTTTGACCGTGAATAACTTTCAATCTACACATTGTATGATCATGATTCCACTTTTAGAATACTAAGAACATGGCATAGAAGACATACAAACACATAAACACCACATATCATAAACAGATTGATAAATATAAGCCCCGACTTTGGGCTGTCAGACCACTTTTTAGGGTTCATGCAGTTTTCAAAAATTTTATTTTTCGTGCATTTAGATGTTATGGATCCATGATATAACAACTCAGATCACTTATTAACATCATATACAACATATTTAAACACTTAAACATAACATCTAATGAAAATTTAAAGATCTAATTTGGTTAGGGTTTTATACATTTCTTGAGCAAATTTTTGATTTCTAATCTTGGATCTGTTATGGTTTAGTGTATGGGATGTTATTGCTTGATATTGTGACCAAGTTAGAGAGAAAATTCGTGGGTCTAGAGAGAGAATGAACTTGGCCTGTGTATAAGAAAATAATATGAAAGTGTTCTTTTCTTGTCTTTTCTTTGCTTGCTATCCTTTGATTCAATGAATCTTGGATTGCTAGCTGTCAAGGATTGGCTGGAAGAGAAGATTTGCAACATTTGATAATATCTAGAGTTGGTGAGTCCAAATATTTTGGCAAGATTTGCAAGCAAGTTCAATTAAATAAATTCAAAATGGTTATTTTTTAAAATAATAAATCCTTTTAAGGGTATTCTTGTCCATGGTGCTTGAATCTAGGGTTTAACTCTTAGGTTTTAACCATTAGAGTTTGACAAATAATTTTTAGGGTTTGAAAAATTAAATAGAAATTAAATAAAAATTTAATTAAAACACACTAATTTAAAAATTAGGGTTTTTAATAAAAATTAAGCTTTTATAAAAATTTAGGGTTTCTTGCTATAATTAGGATTCTCAAATTTATGAATTAGGATTTCCTAATCACTACCCTTAATCACTTAATATAGATATTTTTATTTAAATACAAACATATTAAATACTATGTTTAATATTTAAACAAAATAAATAAATAAATCCTTAACATATATTCATATAATTATGTTAATTATCATAATTATATATAAAATCTATAATCATATCTTGTATTAATATACTTACATATATTTGAAGACAAATATAATTAATAATTATATTTAATATCCACATTCCTTAATAAAATAATTTTTTATTATTCATAACATAATATACTTTCTTTTTAAATACAATTATACAATAATTGTATTAATTCATGAAATTTCATAACATAGATCAACATTAGGGTTTTGATATATAATCACACTTTACCTTATATACCATTATTAATTAAGTTAAAATAATTAACTTAATTAATCTTGATAAATTCACATAATAAAATAATTATTATTATAATTCTAAGAATTACTTCATATATTATTTAAATAATATATTAATCATATTTTCATGTAAAAATAAATAATAAAATATTTTTACTATAAAGATTAATTTATTATAAGAATTTAATTGGCAAAACTAATGATTTGGCCACCGAAGTTGGCACGTTTTATTGAATACCTGATTGAACTTTTAATTTCTCAAATTAACTCACTGAACTAATTAAAATTGTTAAATTGGGTTATTCTGTCAAATCTGGCTAACGGTTGTTAAAAACTTTCAGCTATTATCCTATGTGGACTTGCAAAAAAGAAGAAGAAAAAAAAAGGAATATGACATGGCAGATTACCCAACCAATTCTTTAAATGAGGAAATAATGAAGTGGCCAAAACAATAATAAAAAAGAATGACATGTCATTTAAAATGATTTTTCTATTTTCTTTCCCTTTTTCTTTTTTTTCTTTTTTCCTTATTTTCTTCTGATCTGTGTTGCTATAGGGAAAGTATTTCCTCCGCCCGCCGCCTACTGTCATCCACCACCATTCATACAATGATCCCCCAGCGCATGGCCTCCTTCCACGACCTCCGCCAGCGCATGGCCTCCGAGTACCGGGACACCGTCCAGCGACGGTACTTCACCGTCACCGGAGAGAACAGATCTGAAACCCATAAACCAGATCTGAAACCCATCACAAAACAGATCTGAAACCCATAAACCCATCACATACATCCGATTCAGAACAATAAAATAGATAAACAGTAAAACCCATAAAGTTCGACCGAAAAATCAATACTAACAAACAAAGCTCAGATCTGGTTTAATCATGGTGGCAAAGTAGGAAGACACGGCCAAGACCGGCAGCGCCGACCATAGCTTCCAAGAGAATGTTAGCGGCGACAATTAAAGCAATAAAGTCGCCTAATTCAATGCGAAGGAAAGAGAAAGACCCACCGGCAACAGGAATTTCAACGGAGAATTCAGTGTAGCAGAAGACGGAGAGGAGCGCCGAGAGGCCGGAGGCGGCGTATGAGAGGACAATGGACGGACCGGCATGGAGACGGGCTTCTTGACCAGTAATTGAAATTGATTAATTTAAATTAATTTTTTGGAAGAAATTGAAACAGAAAATTTTGATTTTGATTTTAATGTTTAGTTATTAATGTTGTCCTTTTTTTAAAGAAAAATATGTTTGGTTTTTTAATTGATTAAGATTTGATTTATCTTGATAAATAAATTTGATTTAATGAATGAAAAAATATTTTATTTTTATTAGTTTGTTTAATTATTGATGTTGTCTTTTTTTTAAGGAAAATATGTTTGATTTTTTAATGGATTAAGATTTTATTTATCTTGATAAATAAATCTGATTTAATGAATGAAAAAATATTTTATTTTTATTAGTTTTTGTTTTGTTTTATTATGTTTTTGTCATTTTTAAAACTTTAAAATGTTAAAAATGAGTCCAAAAATAAAAAAAAATTATGTTGTCTGCCATGTCATTTTCTTTTCTTTTTTTTCTTTTTTTTACGTCCACATTAGCGCCACGTAGATATAAAATTAACGTCTGTTTACTTTTTTTAACGGAATGACCCAATTTAAAAATAATAATTAGTTTAGTGAGTTAATTTGATAAATTAAAAGTTCAATCAGGTATTCAAAAAATGGTGCCAACTTCGGTGGCTAAATCATTAGTTTTGCCGAATTTAATTTATAATAATCAACAATTCTTTTATTGAAAAAATTATTTAAAACCATTCATGCACTAAATAAATAATATTTATCACATATATACATATTCTTTACCTTACACATATTCCCACCTTTATTTTGATAAAAATAATATTAAAAAAAAATTATACGCAAAATTTGTTATTTAATTATATAAAAATATTGGGTTATTACATTTGTATATATTTTGTGGTCGAGGATGCTTCGCAGCCCGACAAATCACCATTCAACTACAAGCCTTAAGGCTATAAAAATAAAAAATGGAAGTATCAACAGGCTTCAATTCCTATGTTAGCGTAAGGGTTTTATAAACCAACTTTCAAAACATCATTTTCAATTCAATCAAAAGAAAAGTTTTTGCAAATCAAATCAAATACTTTTGCAAATCAAACCAAAGACTTTTGCAAAATCAAATCAAACCTTTCGTATATAGGTTCAACGAAGCAAAGCACTACTTTCAATCAATCAAACATAGGCCCAATTTTCAAAACAGCATTCATACACGCATTTCAATTTTAAGGGAAATATTGAAAAGATTGCGGTACCGTGTTTATACGGGAGTTGTGGGGTGCCTAACACATTCTCCACACTTAACCAAGCCCCCGAACTCAAAATTTTGTTTTCAAAGATCAAGTTTCGACAGTGTCCAGCAATTGGGCCTCTTTCAAACAAAACTCAGTTGAGTTGGTACAACCATTTCAAATCTACCAACTGGCGACTCTGTAAAATGTTCAATCGTCGACATGATACATGTTGGCCTTTTTCCTAAAAAATCCTTCGAAACCTTTTTCACAATAAAAAGAGTGAGGGTAGAGATAACTTAGGAAGAGATAAAAGATTTAGGTTGTGACCCGACCCACGGACTTTTTTACCCAACATCGACATCTACCTTTGCAGGGTCTACTGAAATTCCATCCTTATCTACCATGTGTCCTAAGAATTGAACCTTCTCCATCCAAAATTCACATTTAGAAAATTTCGCATACATCTTCTCTTTCCTTAGCACTTCCAAAACCATCTTCAGATGTTCGGCGTGCTCTTCCTCCGTTTTCGAGTAGATCAAGATGTCGTCGATGAAAACTACCACAAACTTATCCAAGTAGAGCTTGAAGACTCGGTTCATCAAGTCCATAAATGCTACCGGAGCATTAGTCAATCCGAATGACATTACCAAAAACTCGTAGTACCCATAATGGGTTCGAAACACCGTCTTTGGTATGTCCTCCTCCCGTACCTTAAACTAGTGATAACCTATTCGCAGATCTATCTTTTAGAAACACTTCGCCCCCTTCAATTGGTCGAAAAGGTCGTCTATCCTTGGTAACGGATATATATTCTTGATCGTTACTCTGTTCAATTCTCGATAATCGATATAGAGCCTCATCGATCTGTCCTTCTTCTTAACAAACAATATCAGTGCTCCCCAAGGAGACACACTCATTCGTATGTAACCCTTATCTAACAATTCCTGCAATTGTATCATCAATTCCTTCATTTCTACTGGCGCTATACGATATGGAGCTTTCAAAATCGGTGTTGTTCTCGGTGCTAAGTCTATTATGAATTTAATTTCTTTGTCTGGCAGAAGACCAGGCAGATCGTTGGGAAACACGTCTTGGAATTCTCTCACTATGGATATATCCTTAATCTCTACTCCCTCCTTCCAAGTATCTATAATGTAAGCTAAGTAACCTACATATCCCTTTCTTAACAATTTCTTGGCCTGCATCATCGTAAGACAACATGATTGCTTAAGCGATAAGCTACCATAAAACACTACGTTAGACCGATTCGGAGTCTGAAGGTTCACATTTTTATTCTGAAATCAATTATCACAGCATGGTTATACAACCAATCCATTCCCAATATTACGTCAAATTCTCCCAATCTAATCGGGATTAAGTCTACGCTCAGTTCATGATCTCTAATGTTTGTGCAACAATTTCGGTATATGAATTCTACGGGGATTACTTCCTTATTTGCAACTTCTATGTTCAAAGGATTTCCTAATCATTCTCGGGGTAAGTTTAGTCGACTAGCGAATTCTTCAGACACAAATGAACAGGTGGCACCCGAATCGAATAATACATAAGCATTTATATTATTGATTGAGATAATATCTAACACCACGTCCTTTACAGCAACTGTATCTTGGACTATCATGTTAAAGGTTCTGGCAGCTGGGCGGTTGGATTGCGTTGGTCCGCCGATCATTAGCTTGCTGCCTCCCCCTTGTTGGCCACTTCCTCCGCTGTTCCCCTTCTTTGGGCAATCCTTGATCTGATGCTCAGTTGAGCCACAGGCAAAACAACCCTTGATCTTCCTTGGCTTCGGGCATTTGGGCAAAATGTGTCCCTCTTGGCCACAGTTATAACAGGTACTGCACCCCTTCCAGCACTCACCCTGGTGATTCTTCCCACACTTCGGGCATCCCTCAGTCCTCTTCTTAAACCCGCCATGAAAACTTCCCGTTTGATTATTGTTCTTGTTGTTATTGTTATCCCACTTTCTCTTTCCTAGATTACTTCCCCCGCTGCTGCTTCCTCCATGGCTTTCTCCCCCAGTGTTCTTACCCTTCTTCTCTTTGTTATACTGACTTAGGGCTTCACTACCTCCCTCTGCAATAATAGCCTTTTCCAACAGCGTGGCAAAAGAATCAATCTGAAGAATCGACACTTTGTTGAACAACCAAGGTTTCAGTCCTTGCTCAAAACATCTAGCCTTCCTTTCTTCATCCCCTACCTGGTGTTCTGCAAACCGGGCTAACTCGTTGAACTTAGCCGCGTATTGTGCCACTGTCATATCTCCTTGCTTAAGTTCTAGGAATTTTACCTCCATTCTATTCTTCATGCTCTTCAGGAAATAGTTCTCGAATAACAGAGTCTTAAATCTATCCCATGTTACAGTCCCTTCTCCTGCTCTCTGTTGATTTATCTCCCACCAGTAGTTTGCTTCGCCCCTAATCGTGTAGGTAGCAAACACAGTCTTTTGATCTTCACCCACACGAGCGATGGTGAAGGCCATCTCTATTTCTTTGATCCATGTTTGTGCCAAGATAGGATCGATAGTACCTTCAAACTCTGGAGGTCCTACGCTCCTAAAGTCCTTGAAGTTCGTAACTGGCACCACTTGGGGATTGGGGTGAATGGGTTCATTGTTCCTTCCCCGAAGGGCTTCTCCTAACAAGTCCACTAGTTTTTGGACCGGGTCTACTTATTCCCTTTCATTGTTAATCGACTTTTCTGGTGCAACTAGTCTACGTCTGGGTGTCATTATCTGCATCACAAAATTTCATTTTTATTATCTAATTATATTACTTAAACATTTCTCAATGCAAAAGGAATAAAATTTCTATAACACGTTTCTGAAATAAGATCACTTATATTCATAT